>JAOYRU010000210.1:0-39217 GCA_026315105.1 Locusta migratoria
AATATCGGACTTGGTGATTACAGTATCTATGAATACAAACATTCTTGTTATTTGCACAGCACTCTACCTTGTAATATTTTCAAATAAAAATTTACGAAAATTGTCGTACAGCTGTTACAACAATAAGAATAGCTTACAGAGCATAATTCGTCCCATACAAATATAGCTTCCACATATATGTAAAATGATGCGGAAAAAAAAAGAAGGGGCCAACAGCACCTGGTGTTCCCAGGCGGTCACCCATCCAAGTACTAACCGGGCCCAACGTTGCTTAACTTCGGTGATCGGACGAGAACCGGTGTATTCAACGTGGTATGGCCGTTGGCGCCAGTGTAATGTCCTCGCACGCTACTAGTCGCCTCCAGCTCCTCCCCCAACACCTAGAATCTCTATTTTCTACATAAATCGGCCCACATTCGATAGATGGCGTATCCTTCCGCCGAAAGCAGCGCCTTTAGAGCAAGTACAGTGGCCACCGGCCGCGAAGGCCGAGCGCAGTGCACGCCTGGCGTTTCCGAAGCGTCTGCCTGCCCCATTAGCCGGCGTGTCCCGCGGCCGGGGTGCGGTGCTCTATGCGCCCACTGTCATTCGCGATCGCGCGTGGCTTCCGACACTCGCAAAAGGACGCGGTGTTTTTAAACAGCTGAGTAACGTATGAGCTTCTCGTGCCAGAAGACTGCACAATTAAGATTAGTTCATTCGCAATTATTGCCCAGCGTATTGCATAGCGTCCCCTCCCCTTAGGTCTCGACTTGTCTCGACTTTGCTCGACTGCCGCTCGCTGCCGCTCGGGGGGGGAGAGGGGTTTATAAGGGCACAAACACGAGGGGTACGTCTGCGAGAAGGAGAAGAAATAGCAAAAAAATGCGTAAATTTTTTCCTATTTTTTTTTCTTTTTTTACGTAAAAGAAAGACGATTTTACACAATTAAGTAATTGCTTGCGGAAGGTTATGTTCCGCTTCTCTCCTAACACGCAATTTTCGGCGGAAATCGTGCCATATTTAACGAAAAATAACACGCCAAGATACGCCATTCGATCGTGTGTAACGTGAAAGGAAAGAATTATTTAGTTATTTACGTAAAGATAAGACGTTTTTACCGTTTCACGTCCAATAAAAAAATAGGAAAAATATGTTTCTACTGCGGAGGGCAAAGAATAACAGTGTGGAACGCGCGTTAAAAGCCAACAGCTCCATTGCTATCGGTCGAAATTAGTATACGAGTGCTGTGGAGTGAAGAGATGCGAATTTTCGGACAACAAAGTAAGATAAACAATCGGGGAAGGGTCACCAAAGTAACGTTTTATTTCGAATCTGAAGATAACTGTGTACTTTCAAACGTGGCAAAACTCATAATACCGGACTTCGTGATTACAACAGTTATGAAAACATCCACACAGACCTTTGTTATTTACAAAGCTTGCATGCTTTGGGTATTTGCAAGAGTTAAAAGGAAAAAAAAAGTTTCTTGTGGCAGTGTCTGCGAAAATATAACTTCCTTGCCGTCGATCGAAACTAGTACAGGAGTACTGTAGAGCGGCGAGGAACGGATCCCAGAAAAGAGAAACCGGGAAAGGCACCATAATAACGCTTCTATGTAGCAGCAAAGCGAAATGTTTATTTACCAATGTGACAAATTACACAATATCGGACTTGGTGATTACAGTATCTATGAATACAAACATTCTTGTTATTTGCACAGCACTCTACCTTGTAATATTTTCAAATAAAAATTTACGAAAATTGTCGTACAGCTGTTACAACAATAAGAATAGCTTACAGAGCATAATTCGTCCCATACAAATATAGCTTCCACATATATGTAAAATGATGCGGAAAAAAAAAAGAAGGGGCCAACAGCACCCGGTGTTCCCAGGCGGTCACCCATCCAAGTACTAACCGGGCCCAACGTTGCTTAACTTCGGTGATCGGACGAGAACCGGTGTATTCAACGTGGTATGGCCGTTGGCGCCAGTGTAATGTCCTCGCACGCTACTAGTCGCCTCCAGCTCCTCCCCCAACACCTAGAATCTCTATTTTCTACATAAATCGGCCCACATTCGATAGATGGCGTATCCTTCCGCCGAAAGCAGCGACTTTAGAGCAAGTGCACAGTGGCCACCGGCCGCGAAGGCCGAGCGCAGTGCACGCCTGGCGTTTCCGAAGCGTCTGCCTGCCCCATTAGCCGGCGTGTCCCGCGGCCGGGGTGCGGTGCTCTATGCGCCCACTGTCATTCGCGATCGCGCGTGGCTTCCGACACTCGCAAAAGGACGCGGTGTTTTTAAACAGCTGAGTAACGTATGAGCTTCTCGTGCCAGAAGACTGCACAATTAAGATTAGTTCATTCGCAATTATTGCCCAGCGTATTGCATAGCGTCCCCTCCCCTTAGGTCTCGACTTGTCTCGACTTTGCTCGACTGCCGCTCGCTGCCGCTCGGGGGGGAGAGGGGTTTATAAGGGCACAAACACGAGGGTACGTCTGCGAGAAGGAGAAGAAATAGCAAAAAAATGCGTAAATTTTTTCCTATTTTTTTTTCTTTTTTTACGTAAAAGAAAGACGATTTTACACAATTAAGTAATTGCTTGCGGAAGGTTATGTTCCGCTTCTCTCCTAACACGCAATTTTCGGCGGAAATCGTGCCATATTTAACGAAAAATAACACGCCAAGATACGCCATTCGATCGTGTGTAACGTGAAAGGAAAGAATTATTTAGTTATTTACGTAAAGATAAGACGTTTTTACCGTTTCACGTCCAATAAAAAAATAGGAAAAATATGTTTCTACTGCGGAGGGCAAAGAATAACAGTGTGGAACGCGCGTTAAAAGCCAACAGCTCCATTGCTATCGGTCGAAATTAGTATACGAGTGCTGTGGAGTGAAGAGATGCGAATTTTCGGACAACAAAGTAAGATAAACAATCGGGGAAGGGTCACCAAAGTAACGTTTTATTTCGAATCTGAAGATAACTGTGTACTTTCAAACGTGGCAAAACTCATAATACCGGACTTCGTGATTACAACAGTTATGAAAACATCCACACAGACCTTTGTTATTTACAAAGCTTGCATGCTTTGGGTATTTGCAAGAGTTAAAAGGAAAAAAAAAGTTTCTTGTGGCAGTGTCTGCGAAAATATAACTTCCTTGCCGTCGATCGAAACTAGTACAGGAGTACTGTAGAGCGGCGAGGAACGGATCCCAGAAAAGAGAAACCGGGAAAGGCACCATAATAACGCTTCTATGTAGCAGCAAAGCGAAATGTTTATTTACCAATGTGACAAATTACACAATATCGGACTTGGTGATTACAGTATCTATGAATACAAACATTCTTGTTATTTGCACAGCACTCTACCTTGTAATATTTTCAAATAAAAATTTACGAAAATTGTCGTACAGCTGTTACAACAATAAGAATAGCTTACAGAGCATAATTCGTCCCATACAAATATAGCTTCCACATATATGTAAAATGATGCGGAAAAAAAAAGAAGGGGCCAACAGCACCTGGTGTTCCCAGGCGGTCACCCATCCAAGTACTAACCGGGCCCAACGTTGCTTAACTTCGGTGATCGGACGAGAACCGGTGTATTCAACGTGGTATGGCCGTTGGCGCCAGTGTAATGTCCTCGCACGCTACTAGTCGCCTCCAGCTCCTCCCCCAACACCTAGAATCTCTATTTTCTACATAAATCGGCCCACATTCGATAGATGGCGTATCCTTCCGCCGAAAGCAGCGCCTTTAGAGCAAGTGCACAGTGGCCACCGGCCGCGAAGGCCGAGCGCAGTGCACGCCTGGCGTTTCCGAAGCGTCTGCCTGCCCCATTAGCCGGCGTGTCCCGCGGCCGGGGTGCGGTGCTCTATGCGCCCACTGTCATTCGCGATCGCGCGTGGCTTCCGACACTCGCAAAAGGACGCGGTGTTTTTAAACAGCTGAGTAACGTATGAGCTTCTCGTGCCAGAAGACTGCACAATTAAGATTAGTTCATTCGCAATTATTGCCCAGCGTATTGCATAGCGTCCCCTCCCCTTAGGTCTCGACTTGTCTCGACTTTGCTCGACTGCCGCTCGCTGCCGCTCGGGGGGGAGAGGGGTTTATAAGGGCACAAACACGAGGGTACGTCTGCGAGAAGGAGAAGAAATAGCAAAAAAATGCGTAAATTTTTTCCTATTTTTTTTTCTTTTTTTACGTAAAAGAAAGACGATTTTACACAATTAAGTAATTGCTTGCGGAAGGTTATGTTCCGCTTCTCTCCTAACACGCAATTTTCGGCGGAAATCGTGCCATATTTAACGAAAAATAACACGCCAAGATACGCCATTCGATCGTGTGTAACGTGAAAGGAAAGAATTATTTAGTTATTTACGTAAAGATAAGACGTTTTTACCGTTTCACGTCCAATAAAAAAATAGGAAAAATATGTTTCTACTGCGGAGGGCAAAGAATAACAGTGTGGAACGCGCGTTAAAAGCCAACAGCTCCATTGCTATCGGTCGAAATTAGTATACGAGTGCTGTGGAGTGAAGAGATGCGAATTTTCGGACAACAAAGTAAGATAAACAATCGGGGAAGGGTCACCAAAGTAACGTTTTATTTCGAATCTGAAGATAACTGTGTACTTTCAAACGTGGCAAAACTCATAATACCGGACTTCGTGATTACAACAGTTATGAAAACATCCACACAGACCTTTGTTATTTACAAAGCTTGCATGCTTTGGGTATTTGCAAGAGTTAAAAGGAAAAAAAAAGTTTCTTGTGGCAGTGTCTGCGAAAATATAACTTCCTTGCCGTCGATCGAAACTAGTACAGGAGTACTGTAGAGCGGCGAGGAACGGATCCCAGAAAAGAGAAACCGGGAAAGGCACCATAATAACGCTTCTATGTAGCAGCAAAGCGAAATGTTTATTTACCAATGTGACAAATTACACAATATCGGACTTGGTGATTACAGTATCTATGAATACAAACATTCTTGTTATTTGCACAGCACTCTACCTTGTAATATTTTCAAATAAAAATTTACGAAAATTGTCGTACAGCTGTTACAACAATAAGAATAGCTTACAGAGCATAATTCGTCCCATACAAATATAGCTTCCACATATATGTAAAATGATGCGGAAAAAAAAAGAAGGGGCCAACAGCACCTGGTGTTCCCAGGCGGTCACCCATCCAAGTACTAACCGGGCCCAACGTTGCTTAACTTCGGTGATCGGACGAGAACCGGTGTATTCAACGTGGTATGGCCGTTGGCGCCAGTGTAATGTCCTCGCACGCTACTAGTCGCCTCCAGCTCCTCCCCCAACACCTAGAATCTCTATTTTCTACATAAATCGGCCCACATTCGATAGATGGCGTATCCTTCCGCCGAAAGCAGCGCCTTTAGAGCAAGTGCACAGTGGCCACCGGCCGCGAAGGCCGAGCGCAGTGCACGCCTGGCGTTTCCGAAGCGTCTGCCTGCCCCATTAGCCGGCGTGTCCCGCGGCCGGGGTGCGGTGCTCTATGCGCCCACTGTCATTCGCGATCGCGCGTGGCTTCCGACACTCGCAAAAGGACGCGGTGTTTTTAAACAGCTGAGTAACGTATGAGCTTCTCGTGCCAGAAGACTGCACAATTAAGATTAGTTCATTCGCAATTATTGCCCAGCGTATTGCATAGCGTCCCCTCCCCTTAGGTCTCGACTTGTCTCGACTTTGCTCGACTGCCGCTCGCTGCCGCTCGGGGGGGAGAGGGGTTTATAAGGGCACAAACACGAGGGTACGTCTGCGAGAAGGAGAAGAAATAGCAAAAAAATGCGTAAATTTTTTCCTATTTTTTTTTCTTTTTTTACGTAAAAGAAAGACGATTTTACACAATTAAGTAATTGCTTGCGGAAGGTTATGTTCCGCTTCTCTCCTAACACGCAATTTTCGGCGGAAATCGTGCCATATTTAACGAAAAATAACACGCCAAGATACGCCATTCGATCGTGTGTAACGTGAAAGGAAAGAATTATTTAGTTATTTACGTAAAGATAAGACGTTTTTACCGTTTCACGTCCAATAAAAAAATAGGAAAAATATGTTTCTACTGCGGAGGGCAAAGAATAACAGTGTGGAACGCGCGTTAAAAGCCAACAGCTCCATTGCTATCGGTCGAAATTAGTATACGAGTGCTGTGGAGTGAAGAGATGCGAATTTTCGGACAACAAAGTAAGATAAACAATCGGGGAAGGGTCACCAAAGTAACGTTTTATTTCGAATCTGAAGATAACTGTGTACTTTCAAACGTGGCAAAACTCATAATACCGGACTTCGTGATTACAACAGTTATGAAAACATCCACACAGACCTTTGTTATTTACAAAGCTTGCATGCTTTGGGTATTTGCAAGAGTTAAAAGGAAAAAAAAAGTTTCTTGTGGCAGTGTCTGCGAAAATATAACTTCCTTGCCGTCGATCGAAACTAGTACAGGAGTACTGTAGAGCGGCGAGGAACGGATCCCAGAAAAGAGAAACCGGGAAAGGCACCATAATAACGCTTCTATGTAGCAGCAAAGCGAAATGTTTATTTACCAATGTGACAAATTACACAATATCGGACTTGGTGATTACAGTATCTATGAATACAAACATTCTTGTTATTTGCACAGCACTCTACCTTGTAATATTTTCAAATAAAAATTTACGAAAATTGTCGTACAGCTGTTACAACAATAAGAATAGCTTACAGAGCATAATTCGTCCCATACAAATATAGCTTCCACATATATGTAAAATGATGCGGAAAAAAAAAGAAGGGGCCAACAGCACCCGGTGTTCCCAGGCGGTCACCCATCCAAGTACTAACCGGGCCCAACGTTGCTTAACTTCGGTGATCGGACGAGAACCGGTGTATTCAACGTGGTATGGCCGTTGGCGCCAGTGTAATGTCCTCGCACGCTACTAGTCGCCTCCAGCTCCTCCCCCAACACCTAGAATCTCTATTTTCTACATAAATCGGCCCACATTCGATAGA
This sequence comes from Locusta migratoria, assembly GCA_026315105.1. Lineage (NCBI taxonomy): Eukaryota > Metazoa > Arthropoda > Insecta > Orthoptera > Acrididae > Locusta > Locusta migratoria. The sequence continues at coordinate 6,998 of JAOYRU010000210.1, forward strand.
TGGCGTATCCTTCCGCCGAAAGCAGCGCCTTTAGAGCAAGTGCACAGTGGCCACCGGCCGCGAAGGCCGAGCGCAGTGCACGCCTGGCGTTTCCGAAGCGTCTGCCTGCCCCATTAGCCGGCGTGTCCCGCGGCCGGGGTGCGGTGCTCTATGCGCCCACTGTCATTCGCGATCGCGCGTGGCTTCCGACACTCGCAAAAGGACGCGGTGTTTTTAAACAGCTGAGTAACGTATGAGCTTCTCGTGCCAGAAGACTGCACAATTAAGATTAGTTCATTCGCAATTATTGCCCAGCGTATTGCATAGCGTCCCCTCCCCTTAGGTCTCGACTTGTCTCGACTTTGCTCGACTGCCGCTCGCTGCCGCTCGGGGGGGAGAGGGGTTTATAAGGGCACAAACACGAGGGTACGTCTGCGAGAAGGAGAAGAAATAGCAAAAAAATGCGTAAATTTTTTCCTATTTTTTTTTCTTTTTTTACGTAAAAGAAAGACGATTTTACACAATTAAGTAATTGCTTGCGGAAGGTTATGTTCCGCTTCTCTCCTAACACGCAATTTTCGGCGGAAATCGTGCCATATTTAACGAAAAATAACACGCCAAGATACGCCATTCGATCGTGTGTAACGTGAAAGGAAAGAATTATTTAGTTATTTACGTAAAGATAAGACGTTTTTACCGTTTCACGTCCAATAAAAAAATAGGAAAAATATGTTTCTACTGCGGAGGGCAAAGAATAACAGTGTGGAACGCGCGTTAAAAGCCAACAGCTCCATTGCTATCGGTCGAAATTAGTATACGAGTGCTGTGGAGTGAAGAGATGCGAATTTTCGGACAACAAAGTAAGATAAACAATCGGGGAAGGGTCACCAAAGTAACGTTTTATTTCGAATCTGAAGATAACTGTGTACTTTCAAACGTGGCAAAACTCATAATACCGGACTTCGTGATTACAACAGTTATGAAAACATCCACACAGACCTTTGTTATTTACAAAGCTTGCATGCTTTGGGTATTTGCAAGAGTTAAAAGGAAAAAAAAAGTTTCTTGTGGCAGTGTCTGCGAAAATATAACTTCCTTGCCGTCGATCGAAACTAGTACAGGAGTACTGTAGAGCGGCGAGGAACGGATCCCAGAAAAGAGAAACCGGGAAAGGCACCATAATAACGCTTCTATGTAGCAGCAAAGCGAAATGTTTATTTACCAATGTGACAAATTACACAATATCGGACTTGGTGATTACAGTATCTATGAATACAAACATTCTTGTTATTTGCACAGCACTCTACCTTGTAATATTTTCAAATAAAAATTTACGAAAATTGTCGTACAGCTGTTACAACAATAAGAATAGCTTACAGAGCATAATTCGTCCCATACAAATATAGCTTCCACATATATGTAAAATGATGCGGAAAAAAAAAGAAGGGGCCAACAGCACCTGGTGTTCCCAGGCGGTCACCCATCCAAGTACTAACCGGGCCCAACGTTGCTTAACTTCGGTGATCGGACGAGAACCGGTGTATTCAACGTGGTATGGCCGTTGGCGCCAGTGTAATGTCCTCGCACGCTACTAGTCGCCTCCAGCTCCTCCCCCAACACCTAGAATCTCTATTTTCTACATAAATCGGCCCACATTCGATAGATGGCGTATCCTTCCGCCGAAAGCAGCGCCTTTAGAGCAAGTGCACAGTGGCCACCGGCCGCGAAGGCCGAGCGCAGTGCACGCCTGGCGTTTCCGAAGCGTCTGCCTGCCCCATTAGCCGGCGTGTCCCGCGGCCGGGGTGCGGTGCTCTATGCGCCCACTGTCATTCGCGATCGCGCGTGGCTTCCGACACTCGCAAAAGGACGCGGTGTTTTTAAACAGCTGAGTAACGTATGAGCTTCTCGTGCCAGAAGACTGCACAATTAAGATTAGTTCATTCGCAATTATTGCCCAGCGTATTGCATAGCGTCCCCTCCCCTTAGGTCTCGACTTGTCTCGACTTTGCTCGACTGCCGCTCGCTGCCGCTCGGGGGGGAGAGGGGTTTATAAGGGCACAAACACGAGGGTACGTCTGCGAGAAGGAGAAGAAATAGCAAAAAAATGCGTAAATTTTTTCCTATTTTTTTTTCTTTTTTTACGTAAAAGAAAGACGATTTTACACAATTAAGTAATTGCTTGCGGAAGGTTATGTTCCGCTTCTCTCCTAACACGCAATTTTCGGCGGAAATCGTGCCATATTTAACGAAAAATAACACGCCAAGATACGCCATTCGATCGTGTGTAACGTGAAAGGAAAGAATTATTTAGTTATTTACGTAAAGATAAGACGTTTTTACCGTTTCACGTCCAATAAAAAAATAGGAAAAATATGTTTCTACTGCGGAGGGCAAAGAATAACAGTGTGGAACGCGCGTTAAAAGCCAACAGCTCCATTGCTATCGGTCGAAATTAGTATACGAGTGCTGTGGAGTGAAGAGATGCGAATTTTCGGACAACAAAGTAAGATAAACAATCGGGGAAGGGTCACCAAAGTAACGTTTTATTTCGAATCTGAAGATAACTGTGTACTTTCAAACGTGGCAAAACTCATAATACCGGACTTCGTGATTACAACAGTTATGAAAACATCCACACAGACCTTTGTTATTTACAAAGCTTGCATGCTTTGGGTATTTGCAAGAGTTAAAAGGAAAAAAAAAGTTTCTTGTGGCAGTGTCTGCGAAAATATAACTTCCTTGCCGTCGATCGAAACTAGTACAGGAGTACTGTAGAGCGGCGAGGAACGGATCCCAGAAAAGAGAAACCGGGAAAGGCACCATAATAACGCTTCTATGTAGCAGCAAAGCGAAATGTTTATTTACCAATGTGACAAATTACACAATATCGGACTTGGTGATTACAGTATCTATGAATACAAACATTCTTGTTATTTGCACAGCACTCTACCTTGTAATATTTTCAAATAAAAATTTACGAAAATTGTCGTACAGCTGTTACAACAATAAGAATAGCTTACAGAGCATAATTCGTCCCATACAAATATAGCTTCCACATATATGTAAAATGATGCGGAAAAAAAAAGAAGGGGCCAACAGCACCCGGTGTTCCCAGGCGGTCACCCATCCAAGTACTAACCGGGCCCAACGTTGCTTAACTTCGGTGATCGGACGAGAACCGGTGTATTCAACGTGGTATGGCCGTTGGCGCCAGTGTAATGTCCTCGCACGCTACTAGTCGCCTCCAGCTCCTCCCCCAACACCTAGAATCTCTATTTTCTACATAAATCGGCCCACATTCGATAGATGGCGTATCCTTCCGCCGAAAGCAGCGCCTTTAGAGCAAGTGCACAGTGGCCACCGGCCGCGAAGGCCGAGCGCAGTGCACGCCTGGCGTTTCCGAAGCGTCTGCCTGCCCCATTAGCCGGCGTGTCCCGCGGCCGGGGTGCGGTGCTCTATGCGCCCACTGTCATTCGCGATCGCGCGTGGCTTCCGACACTCGCAAAAGGACGCGGTGTTTTTAAACAGCTGAGTAACGTATGAGCTTCTCGTGCCAGAAGACTGCACAATTAAGATTAGTTCATTCGCAATTATTGCCCAGCGTATTGCATAGCGTCCCCTCCCCTTAGGTCTCGACTTGTCTCGACTTTGCTCGACTGCCGCTCGCTGCCGCTCGGGGGGGAGAGGGGTTTATAAGGGCACAAACACGAGGGTACGTCTGCGAGAAGGAGAAGAAATAGCAAAAAAATGCGTAAATTTTTTCCTATTTTTTTTTCTTTTTTTACGTAAAAGAAAGACGATTTTACACAATTAAGTAATTGCTTGCGGAAGGTTATGTTCCGCTTCTCTCCTAACACGCAATTTTCGGCGGAAATCGTGCCATATTTAACGAAAAATAACACGCCAAGATACGCCATTCGATCGTGTGTAACGTGAAAGGAAAGAATTATTTAGTTATTTACGTAAAGATAAGACGTTTTTACCGTTTCACGTCCAATAAAAAAATAGGAAAAATATGTTTCTACTGCGGAGGGCAAAGAATAACAGTGTGGAACGCGCGTTAAAAGCCAACAGCTCCATTGCTATCGGTCGAAATTAGTATACGAGTGCTGTGGAGTGAAGAGATGCGAATTTTCGGACAACAAAGTAAGATAAACAATCGGGGAAGGGTCACCAAAGTAACGTTTTATTTCGAATCTGAAGATAACTGTGTACTTTCAAACGTGGCAAAACTCATAATACCGGACTTCGTGATTACAACAGTTATGAAAACATCCACACAGACCTTTGTTATTTACAAAGCTTGCATGCTTTGGGTATTTGCAAGAGTTAAAAGGAAAAAAAAAGTTTCTTGTGGCAGTGTCTGCGAAAATATAACTTCCTTGCCGTCGATCGAAACTAGTACAGGAGTACTGTAGAGCGGCGAGGAACGGATCCCAGAAAAGAGAAACCGGGAAAGGCACCATAATAACGCTTCTATGTAGCAGCAAAGCGAAATGTTTATTTACCAATGTGACAAATTACACAATATCGGACTTGGTGATTACAGTATCTATGAATACAAACATTCTTGTTATTTGCACAGCACTCTACCTTGTAATATTTTCAAATAAAAATTTACGAAAATTGTCGTACAGCTGTTACAACAATAAGAATAGCTTACAGAGCATAATTCGTCCCATACAAATATAGCTTCCACATATATGTAAAATGATGCGGAAAAAAAAAGAAGGGGCCAACAGCACCTGGTGTTCCCAGGCGGTCACCCATCCAAGTACTAACCGGGCCCAACGTTGCTTAACTTCGGTGATCGGACGAGAACCGGTGTATTCAACGTGGTATGGCCGTTGGCGCCAGTGTAATGTCCTCGCACGCTACTAGTCGCCTCCAGCTCCTCCCCCAACACCTAGAATCTCTATTTTCTACATAAATCGGCCCACATTCGATAGATGGCGTATCCTTCCGCCGAAAGCAGCGCCTTTAGAGCAAGTGCACAGTGGCCACCGGCCGCGAAGGCCGAGCGCAGTGCACGCCTGGCGTTTCCGAAGCGTCTGCCTGCCCCATTAGCCGGCGTGTCCCGCGGCCGGGGTGCGGTGCTCTATGCGCCCACTGTCATTCGCGATCGCGCGTGGCTTCCGACACTCGCAAAAGGACGCGGTGTTTTTAAACAGCTGAGTAACGTATGAGCTTCTCGTGCCAGAAGACTGCACAATTAAGATTAGTTCATTCGCAATTATTGCCCAGCGTATTGCATAGCGTCCCCTCCCCTTAGGTCTCGACTTGTCTCGACTTTGCTCGACTGCCGCTCGCTGCCGCTCGGGGGGGAGAGGGGTTTATAAGGGCACAAACACGAGGGTACGTCTGCGAGAAGGAGAAGAAATAGCAAAAAAATGCGTAAATTTTTTCCTATTTTTTTTTCTTTTTTTACGTAAAAGAAAGACGATTTTACACAATTAAGTAATTGCTTGCGGAAGGTTATGTTCCGCTTCTCTCCTAACACGCAATTTTCGGCGGAAATCGTGCCATATTTAACGAAAAATAACACGCCAAGATACGCCATTCGATCGTGTGTAACGTGAAAGGAAAGAATTATTTAGTTATTTACGTAAAGATAAGACGTTTTTACCGTTTCACGTCCAATAAAAAAATAGGAAAAATATGTTTCTACTGCGGAGGGCAAAGAATAACAGTGTGGAACGCGCGTTAAAAGCCAACAGCTCCATTGCTATCGGTCGAAATTAGTATACGAGTGCTGTGGAGTGAAGAGATGCGAATTTTCGGACAACAAAGTAAGATAAACAATCGGGGAAGGGTCACCAAAGTAACGTTTTATTTCGAATCTGAAGATAACTGTGTACTTTCAAACGTGGCAAAACTCATAATACCGGACTTCGTGATTACAACAGTTATGAAAACATCCACACAGACCTTTGTTATTTACAAAGCTTGCATGCTTTGGGTATTTGCAAGAGTTAAAAGGAAAAAAAAAGTTTCTTGTGGCAGTGTCTGCGAAAATATAACTTCCTTGCCGTCGATCGAAACTAGTACAGGAGTACTGTAGAGCGGCGAGGAACGGATCCCAGAAAAGAGAAACCGGGAAAGGCACCATAATAACGCTTCTATGTAGCAGCAAAGCGAAATGTTTATTTACCAATGTGACAAATTACACAATATCGGACTTGGTGATTACAGTATCTATGAATACAAACATTCTTGTTATTTGCACAGCACTCTACCTTGTAATATTTTCAAATAAAAATTTACGAAAATTGTCGTACAGCTGTTACAACAATAAGAATAGCTTACAGAGCATAATTCGTCCCATACAAATATAGCTTCCACATATATGTAAAATGATGCGGAAAAAAAAAGAAGGGGCCAACAGCACCTGGTGTTCCCAGGCGGTCACCCATCCAAGTACTAACCGGGCCCAACGTTGCTTAACTTCGGTGATCGGACGAGAACCGGTGTATTCAACGTGGTATGGCCGTTGGCGCCAGTGTAATGTCCTCGCACGCTACTAGTCGCCTCCAGCTCCTCCCCCAACACCTAGAATCTCTATTTTCTACATAAATCGGCCCACATTCGATAGATGGCGTATCCTTCCGCCGAAAGCAGCGCCTTTAGAGCAAGTGCACAGTGGCCACCGGCCGCGAAGGCCGAGCGCAGTGCACGCCTGGCGTTTCCGAAGCGTCTGCCTGCCCCATTAGCCGGCGTGTCCCGCGGCCGGGGTGCGGTGCTCTATGCGCCCACTGTCATTCGCGATCGCGCGTGGCTTCCGACACTCGCAAAAGGACGCGGTGTTTTTAAACAGCTGAGTAACGTATGAGCTTCTCGTGCCAGAAGACTGCACAATTAAGATTAGTTCATTCGCAATTATTGCCCAGCGTATTGCATAGCGTCCCCTCCCCTTAGGTCTCGACTTGTCTCGACTTTGCTCGACTGCCGCTCGCTGCCGCTCGGGGGGGAGAGGGGTTTATAAGGGCACAAACACGAGGGTACGTCTGCGAGAAGGAGAAGAAATAGCAAAAAAATGCGTAAATTTTTTCCTATTTTTTTTTCTTTTTTTACGTAAAAGAAAGACGATTTTACACAATTAAGTAATTGCTTGCGGAAGGTTATGTTCCGCTTCTCTCCTAACACGCAATTTTCGGCGGAAATCGTGCCATATTTAACGAAAAATAACACGCCAAGATACGCCATTCGATCGTGTGTAACGTGAAAGGAAAGAATTATTTAGTTATTTACGTAAAGATAAGACGTTTTTACCGTTTCACGTCCAATAAAAAAATAGGAAAAATATGTTTCTACTGCGGAGGGCAAAGAATAACAGTGTGGAACGCGCGTTAAAAGCCAACAGCTCCATTGCTATCGGTCGAAATTAGTATACGAGTGCTGTGGAGTGAAGAGATGCGAATTTTCGGACAACAAAGTAAGATAAACAATCGGGGAAGGGTCACCAAAGTAACGTTTTATTTCGAATCTGAAGATAACTGTGTACTTTCAAACGTGGCAAAACTCATAATACCGGACTTCGTGATTACAACAGTTATGAAAACATCCACACAGACCTTTGTTATTTACAAAGCTTGCATGCTTTGGGTATTTGCAAGAGTTAAAAGGAAAAAAAAAGTTTCTTGTGGCAGTGTCTGCGAAAATATAACTTCCTTGCCGTCGATCGAAACTAGTACAGGAGTACTGTAGAGCGGCGAGGAACGGATCCCAGAAAAGAGAAACCGGGAAAGGCACCATAATAACGCTTCTATGTAGCAGCAAAGCGAAATGTTTATTTACCAATGTGACAAATTACACAATATCGGACTTGGTGATTACAGTATCTATGAATACAAACATTCTTGTTATTTGCACAGCACTCTACCTTGTAATATTTTCAAATAAAAATTTACGAAAATTGTCGTACAGCTGTTACAACAATAAGAATAGCTTACAGAGCATAATTCGTCCCATACAAATATAGCTTCCACATATATGTAAAATGATGCGGAAAAAAAAAGAAGGGGCCAACAGCACCTGGTGTTCCCAGGCGGTCACCCATCCAAGTACTAACCGGGCCCAACGTTGCTTAACTTCGGTGATCGGACGAGAACCGGTGTATTCAACGTGGTATGGCCGTTGGCGCCAGTGTAATGTCCTCGCACGCTACTAGTCGCCTCCAGCTCCTCCCCCAACACCTAGAATCTCTATTTTCTACATAAATCGGCCCACATTCGATAGATGGCGTATCCTTCCGCCGAAAGCAGCGCCTTTAGAGCAAGTGCACAGTGGCCACCGGCCGCGAAGGCCGAGCGCAGTGCACGCCTGGCGTTTCCGAAGCGTCTGCCTGCCCCATTAGCCGGCGTGTCCCGCGGCCGGGGTGCGGTGCTCTATGCGCCCACTGTCATTCGCGATCGCGCGTGGCTTCCGACACTCGCAAAAGGACGCGGTGTTTTTAAACAGCTGAGTAACGTATGAGCTTCTCGTGCCAGAAGACTGCACAATTAAGATTAGTTCATTCGCAATTATTGCCCAGCGTATTGCATAGCGTCCCCTCCCCTTAGGTCTCGACTTGTCTCGACTTTGCTCGACTGCCGCTCGCTGCCGCTCGGGGGGGAGAGGGGTTTATAAGGGCACAAACACGAGGGTACGTCTGCGAGAAGGAGAAGAAATAGCAAAAAAATGCGTAAATTTTTTCCTATTTTTTTTTCTTTTTTTACGTAAAAGAAAGACGATTTTACACAATTAAGTAATTGCTTGCGGAAGGTTATGTTCCGCTTCTCTCCTAACACGCAATTTTCGGCGGAAATCGTGCCATATTTAACGAAAAATAACACGCCAAGATACGCCATTCGATCGTGTGTAACGTGAAAGGAAAGAATTATTTAGTTATTTACGTAAAGATAAGACGTTTTTACCGTTTCACGTCCAATAAAAAAATAGGAAAAATATGTTTCTACTGCGGAGGGCAAAGAATAACAGTGTGGAACGCGCGTTAAAAGCCAACAGCTCCATTGCTATCGGTCGAAAAGAGAAACCGGGAAAGGCACCATAATAACGCTTGTATGTAGCAGCAAAGCGAAATGTTTATTTACCAATGTGGCAAATTACACAATATCGGACTTCGTGATTACAGTATCTATGAATACAAACATTCTTGTTATTTCCACAGCACTCTACCTTGTTATATTTTCGAATAAAAATTTACGAAATTTGTCTTACAGCTGTTACAACAATTAGAATTGCTTACAGAGCATAATTCGTGCCATATAAATATAGCTTCCACATATATGTAAAATGATGCGGGAAAAAAAAAGAAGGGGCCAACAGCACCCTTTTTTTTATTTTTTTGTTATTTTTTTTTCGGGCCTCCCAACTCCCCTTATAGCCCGTCTCTGCCTCACCATCTAGCGCCTTCATCGGCGAGCCTTCATTGGCTTTAACAAAGGGTGCTGTAAAGTCTTCTCAAATCAAAAGAAAAGTTTCTTCTCCAGAAGAAAAATTGCCGGCATAAAAATTAACTAAACAGTTAAACCTCTTCTAGGTGTCCAATAACATTGTTCAAAATTCCATAAAATTAACGTCTTTCACATGTTCTTCCAAAGTGAAACGAAAATAAAATCCTCTTCGTAGCGTTGAGTTCAAAAACAGTTTAAATTAAAGGCCATACTTCTGTTTAAAATTATAAAAGGAAAAGATAAACACTTCTTGCCACAAGTAGTCGTGCGCTGTGAAATTGTTCAGTGCTTTATCCTCTCGCACTATTCAGTGAACGCGGAAAACAGGAAATGTAAACTCCTCTTCTAATAGAGTTTTAAAGAAGAAATAACATAAAATAAAAATAAAACTTTAAAATGTTAATGATCCATCATATACACAGCGTCTGGACACCCATTAAAAAAGAGTACTGGAAAAATAAACTAAAAGTAAAAAGAAGCAATATACACAATTTGAAACTCGCCGGCAAGTTGCTTAAATAACATTTTCACTGATTGCTAAATAACTGAATTCTTCTACCTTAACCTATTTTCTGGTCGGTTACTGACATTTGATTAGCACATGGTGTATTTAAATTTGTCCTTCAGAGTAAATTCTCGAATCCGTAGTTTATGCCGATTCCTAAGAAATTGGCAAACGTCCGTCGGTAGTTTGGATGTTGCTTAGCAACGTCAAGTCCTGTGTGTAGATATGTCAAAAAATAGGAACGTAGGCACAATCTGTAGTTTTAGGACGGCGTAGGCTGTGTGAGCCAAGGGCCACACAGTCGCCGCCCGCTTCGTGGCCGGGTAGGGGTTCATGTCCGGGATCAACACGGCGTCGACATCGAAGGCGTCGGGGGTCGTCCTATTGATGTGGGCGAGAATCTTTCTCGCCACCCACCAGACGGCGTCAAACTGGGGACAGGTGAATCGGTGTTGCAAGGTGTCCGTGCGATTACAGCTGGCGCAGTCTCCACTCGGCCGCAGGTTAATTCTAAACATCTTGTCGTTGGTGGGGATGGTACGGTTCACCACCTTATACCAGAACCCCCCCACCTCCGACGAGAGGAAGTGCGCGCTGATGTTGGTCCAGACGGCCTTCCACTGCTTCGTCGGGTACCGGGCCTCCATCTTGTTCGGCGCTGGGCGTCCCCGCAGGCCGCGGTAGAGCACGCCGGCGCTCCGCCTCCGAGGGTCGAGGTCGTCCGCGTCGAGGTAGCTACGCTGCACCCAGAATTCCCTAACGTAGCGCAGGCGGAACGGAATGTTCGTCGGGTCGAACGGCGCGACGTCGGACGCAGGCCGGAACAGACGGAAGACGACGGCCGTCGGACTGGTGCGGCGGTTTTCCATAATGCGGGAGGTTCGATGTATTAGCAGCGCCGCGGCCTTAGTGGCAAAGTGAGTGAGACCAAGGCCCCCCTGCTCCCGCGGTAATGTACACGTTTCATATGATACTTTAAATATTTCTCCCCTCCACAACAACCAGTATACTGCCTGGGTGATTGCCCGACCAAGATCTTTTGGCACATGAAATATTTGCGCTAAGTACCAGGCCTTACTAAGGAGAAATACATTTATTAATGTTACACGCTGCAGCAGGGTTAACGTTCGTGTCGCATTGAGGTGCGCTACGGCTCTGATACTATATAATGTCGTACGCCAATTTGCTGCCGCCGTCTGCAGTAAGTTTGGCCTGAACCGAACACCTAAAACTTTTAATTGGTGCGTCACCTGAAACCACGGTCGACTAAAAGATTGCGCGCCGTAGACTGGGAGGAACTGCGTCTTCCGCGCGTTCATCAGTGCGCCCGACGCCCGCTCGTAAAGCGTCATGACGTCACGCACCGTGTCCAAGTCGGCGGGCGACGACACCAAGACGCCGAGGTCGTCGGCGTACGCACGACACACTTGTTTAAAATTGCCGATATTGAGCCCCACGCATTCCCGGTGCAAACGTCTTAAAAGAGGATCCAACGAAAATGCAAATAAAATCATCGATAAGGGGCACCCTTGCTTCACAGAACACCTTATCGGTATAAAATCAGTTAAAAATCCATTTACACTCACACGAGACGTGGACCCAGAAAACAAATTAAAAAGTACCTTTAAAAACTTTGTGCCAAAACCAAGTTTCGTCATCACACGCCGAAGGTACACATGACTGACACGGTCAAAAGCTGTTGCAAAATCTATCGATAAAATTCCAAATTTAATATTGTGTGTTGTGGCATATGCAATTGCGTCCCTGTAACATGATACTGCATCGTAAATTGTCCTATCCGGGACCGCACAATGTTGGTATTCACAGACCAGTCGTTTCATAAAAGGTTTCAAACGTGCTGCTAAACATTTAGTAAAAAGTTTGTAGTCTCCGTTGAGGAGAGTTATCGGTCGTAAAAGAGATATTTTGTTGCAAATTTTTACCTTCGGCGCGAGAGTAAGAATGCCTTCTAAAAAAGACGGTGGTATCTCTGCCCCGTTTAAAATGTCATTAAAAACTTCAGTTAAAACTCCACCAAACAAGTTAAAAAAGTGCAGATAAAATTCCGGAGGCAACCCATCGACACCTGGTGATTTATTCTTATTACATACCTTTAAAACTTCGAGTATTTGGTCAGACGTAAAATGCTCCGTCAGCCGCCGTCGGTCGCCGGCCGTCAGCACCCGCGGCACGTCTTGCAGCAGGTCGCGCGTCGCCGCCGCGTCGCACTTCTTCTCGGCGAACAGTTGGCAGAAGTGGCGGTGCGCCTCGGCCGCGATGTCCACCTGCGCGCGCAGCCGCCGCTCGTCCGACGCCTCTAGTTCCGAGACGCTCCGCCTGGCGGCGCGCCGACGCTCCCGCAGCAGATGGAAGACGGACGGCGTCTCCCCGGCCAACTGTCCCGGAGCCTGGCTCCGTACGGCCGCTCCCGCCAACGCCTGCCGCTGCATCCCCATGAGCTGCTCTTTTATCTGACGCAGCGTCGCCGTCCGCTGCCGCGGGTTGTCTGTCGGCACGTTTGCGGCGTCGCGGAGACAGTCTTCATAGAACTGCACCGTCTGTCGCCGCCAGTGCGCCACGTTTGCACTAAATTCCTGCAGAGTCTTCTTGAGTGCCGGTTTCGCAAACTCCGACCACCACGAGAGCGTCGTCGCATAGAAGGTGCGATTTTCCAGAAGTCTCGGCCACACTTCTTCCAGGACGGGACGCAAACCCTCGTCGTTCAGATGGCTGGTGTTAAACTTCCATACGCGCTGCGGTCGAAGTTGTAGCGCGAGCAGCGAATGGAAGTGGCAGACGTAGGCGCAGTGGTCGGAGAAGATCACTGGGTGCACCCAGGCGTCGACGATGCAGTTCTTCTTGTCCGACGAAATGTAGATCCTGTCGAGCCGACTCCGTCCTGACGAATGATAAAACGTAAAACCTGGTTCTTGTGGGTGTAACTGCCTCCACGTGTCAGTCAATTTAAGTTCCGTCACCAGGGTCGTAAGTTCTAAACATTTAAAAGCTCGTGGTTCCTGGTCGAGGTCAGCTAAAACACAATTAAAATCACCTCCTAAAACCACTGGTAAAATTCTGCCATGTAATAAAGTACAGATGTCAACACTATAAAATTGCCGACGATCGGCTCTGCCTTCCGCGCCGGACGGGGCGTACACGTTGATATAACGGACATTGTTTACGGTACAAGCGACCCCCCTACCACTTGGAAGGTACGTCACATTTAAAACGTCTAGTCCGGACTTGATTAAAATCGCCGTGCCAGTCGAAAACTCGGGGTCATAATTAAATAAAACTTCATAACCAGGAACCACACTAATAAAATCAGATACCACTTCTTGTAAAAACACGATATCAGCACGAATAAAATTTAAAAAGTCGATAAAAGCCTGGTACTTTGCGTGGGACTCAAACCGGTTAATATTCACCGTGGCGACAACCGACGCCGAGCGTGCTGCCATTCAGTAGTGCGAGTGGGGCGCGCCGCCGCTAGACGGGGGTTCGAGTCCTGCCCGCCGCCGCCGCCTCGGCCGCGTCCACCTCCTCGGCCCAGTCGAAGCGCCGCTCCATCTCGACGTCTTCGCCGGCCTGCTGCGGCTGCGGCCGCGTCCGCCTCTCGCTCGCTTCCTCCTCCGACTTCCGCTTCAGCAGCGGCAGTCTCGGCTCGACGTCCATTTCGACATCGGCGTCGCGACGCCCTCCGGCGTCCTGCTCGGCCAGCAGCTGTTTCAGGTGCCGCACCGCCTCCTCCTTCCTGTCGGCGCCGGCATCCGTCTGCTGCTGCTGTCGCTGTTGTTGTTGCTGCTGCTGTTGCTGTTGATGCCGGGGATCCAAACCCCTGCGGCGTGCTACTTCTTCCGCGTGCGCCGCGGCGCGCTGCGCGGACTTCTTGCTTGGCTTCCTCTTTTCCTTCCGGCCGCGCGGGTTGGAGTCCCGTGATGGCGAAGGGCTGCCGTCCCGACCCCGTGGGGCGGCGTCGGACACGTCGGAGCTGACGCTGCTGGACCGGGAGGCGTGGCCGTCCCGGCCGGTGTCCTTGTCCCGCGGCGGCTTCAGCGTAGAGTCCTGAGACGACCGTGTGGCAGTAGACGGAAGCACGACGTCCGTCATCACAGGTGGAGCCGGAGGGAGCATCTGTTGCACGGGTTCTGATCCCGCGCCACCGTCGACAGCCGCAACAGGCGCAGACGCCGACAGAAGCGCTTCAACATCGCCGGGTACAGAAATTGGTGTCACAGCCTGGTGTACGTCCACCGCCGCAGACGTCGACGCTCCCACGTCGGCGTCGCGACGTCGAACATCTTCCTCAGTCGGTGGGTCGACCGCCGCCGCGGCGTCGGTCGCAGTCGAGTCCTGGAGTGCGGCGTCCTGCGCGGGAGCCACCGTCGCGTCCGTGGTGGCCAGGTCGGAGCTGGTATCCATGTCTTCAGTTGACGAGCGCCGCAGGGGGGGCTGGCCCAGCGCCACGGCCGCGTACGTCGCCCGTCCAGTTTCCGGGTCCCCGGCCGGCAGCTGCGCGGGGCGCATGCGCCGTGGACACTGCTGCCGCAGGTGGTCGGTGGCGTTGCAGAACGAGCACGTTTGTGGCTGCCCGTCGTACGTAACCATGGCCCGGTGACCGCCGATGACGACGAATGATGGAATGTGCCGTTTGATGACGATCTTCACTGATCGGACACCATTGTCGACCGGAAAATCGTACGCCGATGACCACTGCTCCTTCGTCACCGAAAGAACATCACCATACGGCATCAAAGTTCGCCGGATAGTCTCTAAGCGGGTTTCAAACGGCAGGTTGAAGATTCTAACGGTCCGTAAACCGAAGCCTGCGTTAGTTAGATTTACTTCACTGACTGTTCCATTGGCATGTTTAAATATCCGGGTTCCGTTGTTGAACTGTACGATACTTGCACATAGTTCCGGTGTTCGTAATTTCAAAAATAGACAACGTAGGACTGTATCTATCTGTATTCCCAATACTTCCTGTACAATTAAGCGTAGTTCTTCGCGCACCCACGCATGAATTTCAAACGCGAAAGGTTTCGCGGCGTTCGCCGGAAACGTAACTTGAACATTGTTTTCGCGATCGTCAACCATTTGCACTAATGTACAAGACAAATTTGGTACGTAAGCAAAAACCGAGGCCGCCGGCGGCCGTGATGTAAACACACGCGCGAACTAGCCTAGCTGCCCGGCGCACCGAGGTGTTGCCAGGTGGGCAGCCAGCCAGGTACTAACCGGGCCCAACGTTGCTTAACTTCGGTGATCGGACGAGAACCGGTGTATTCAACGTGGTATGGCCGTTGGCGCCAGTATAGTGTCCTCGCGCGCTACAAGTCGCCTCCAGCTCCTCTCCTAACACCTAGAATTTCAATTTTCTGCATAAATTGGCCCATATTCGACAGATGGCGTCTGCTTCCGCCACAAGGTGCGCCTTTAGAGAAAGTGCACAGTGGCCACCGGCCGCGAAGGCCGAGCGCAGTGCACGCCTGGCGTTTCCGAAGCGTCTGCCCCATTAGCCGGCGTGTCCCGCGGGCGGGGTGCGGTGCTCTATGCGCCCCCTGTCATTGGCGATCGCGCGTGGCTTCCGACACTCGCAAAAGGACGCGGTGTTTTTAAACAGCTGAATAACGTATGAGCTAGGCGCCAGAAGACTGCACAATTAAGATTAGTTCATTCGCAATTATTGCCCAGCGTACTCGCATAGCGTCCCCTCCCCTTAGGTCTCGACTTGTCTCGACTTTGCTCGACTACCGCTCGCTGCCGCTCGGGGGGAGAGGGGTTTATAAGGGCACAAACACGAGGGTACGTCTGCGAGAAGCAGAAGAAATAGCAAAAAATTGCGTAAATTTTTTCCTATTTTTTTTTCTTTTTTTACGTAAAAGAAAGACGATTTTACACAATTAAGTAATTGCTTGCGGAAGGTTATGTTCCGCTTCTCTCCTAACACGCAATTTTCGGCGGAAATCGTGCCATATTTAACGAAAAATAACACGCCAAGATACGCCATTCGATCGTGTGTAACGTGAAAGGAAAGAATTATTTAGTTATTTACGTAAAGATAAGACGTTTTTACCGTTTCACGTCCAATAAAAAAATAGGAAAAATATGTTTCTACTGCGGAGGGCAAAGAATAACAGTGTGGAACGCGCGTTAAAAGCCAACAGCTCCATTGCTATCGGTCGAAAAGAGAAACCGGGAAAGGCACCATAATAACGCTTGTATGTAGCAGCAAAGCGAAATGTTTATTTACCAATGTGGCAAATTACACAATATCGGACTTCGTGATTACAGTATCTATGAATACAAACATTCTTGTTATTTCCACAGCACTCTACCTTGTTATATTTTCGAATAAAAATTTACGAAATTTGTCTTACAGCTGTTACAACAATTAGAATTGCTTACAGAGCATAATTCGTGCCATATAAATATAGCTTCCACATATATGTAAAATGATGCGGGAAAAAAAAAGAAGGGGCCAACAGCACCCTTTTTTTTATTTTTTTGTTATTTTTTTTTCGGGCCTCCCAACTCCCCTTATAGCCCGTCTCTGCCTCACCATCTAGCGCCTTCATCGGCGAGCCTTCATTGGCTTTAACAAAGGGTGCTGTAAAGTCTTCTCAAATCAAAAGAAAAGTTTCTTCTCCAGAAGAAAAATTGCCGGCATAAAAATTAACTAAACAGTTAAACCTCTTCTAGGTGTCCAATAACATTGTTCAAAATTCCATAAAATTAACGTCTTTCACATGTTCTTCCAAAGTGAAACGAAAATAAAATCCTCTTCGTAGCGTTGAGTTCAAAAACAGTTTAAATTAAAGGCCATACTTCTGTTTAAAATTATAAAAGGAAAAGATAAACACTTCTTGCCACAAGTAGTCGTGCGCTGTGAAATTGTTCAGTGCTTTATCCTCTCGCACTATTCAGTGAACGCGGAAAACAGGAAATGTAAACTCCTCTTCTAATAGAGTTTTAAAGAAGAAATAACATAAAATAAAAATAAAACTTTAAAATGTTAATGATCCATCATATACACAGCGTCTGGACACCCATTAAAAAAGAGTACTGGAAAAATAAACTAAAAGTAAAAAGAAGCAATATACACAATTTGAAACTCGCCGGCAAGTTGCTTAAATAACATTTTCACTGATTGCTAAATAACTGAATTCTTCTACCTTAACCTATTTTCTGGTCGGTTACTGACATTTGATTAGCACATGGTGTATTTAAATTTGTCCTTCAGAGTAAATTCTCGAATCCGTAGTTTATGCCGATTCCTAAGAAATTGGCAAACGTCCGTCGGTAGTTTGGATGTTGCTTAGCAACGTCAAGTCCTGTGTGTAGATATGTCAAAAAATAGGAACGTAGGCACAATCTGTAGTTTTAGGACGGCGTAGGCTGTGTGAGCCAAGGGCCACACAGTCGCCGCCCGCTTCGTGGCCGGGTAGGGGTTCATGTCCGGGATCAACACGGCGTCGACATCGAAGGCGTCGGGGGTCGTCCTATTGATGTGGGCGAGAATCTTTCTCGCCACCCACCAGACGGCGTCAAACTGGGGACAGGTGAATCGGTGTTGCAAGGTGTCCGTGCGATTACAGCTGGCGCAGTCTCCACTCGGCCGCAGGTTAATTCTAAACATCTTGTCGTTGGTGGGGATGGTACGGTTCACCACCTTATACCAGAACCCCCCCACCTCCGACGAGAGGAAGTGCGCGCTGATGTTGGTCCAGACGGCCTTCCACTGCTTCGTCGGGTACCGGGCCTCCATCTTGTTCGGCGCTGGGCGTCCCCGCAGGCCGCGGTAGAGCACGCCGGCGCTCCGCCTCCGAGGGTCGAGGTCGTCCGCGTCGAGGTAGCTACGCTGCACCCAGAATTCCCTAACGTAGCGCAGGCGGAACGGAATGTTCGTCGGGTCGAACGGCGCGACGTCGGACGCAGGCCGGAACAGACGGAAGACGACGGCCGTCGGACTGGTGCGGCGGTTTTCCATAATGCGGGAGGTTCGATGTATTAGCAGCGCCGCGGCCTTAGTGGCAAAGTGAGTGAGACCAAGGCCCCCCTGCTCCCGCGGTAATGTACACGTTTCATATGATACTTTAAATATTTCTCCCCTCCACAACAACCAGTATACTGCCTGGGTGATTGCCCGACCAAGATCTTTTGGCACATGAAATATTTGCGCTAAGTACCAGGCCTTACTAAGGAGAAATACATTTATTAATGTTACACGCTGCAGCAGGGTTAACGTTCGTGTCGCATTGAGGTGCGCTACGGCTCTGATACTATATAATGTCGTACGCCAATTTGCTGCCGCCGTCTGCAGTAAGTTTGGCCTGAACCGAACACCTAAAACTTTTAATTGGTGCGTCACCTGAAACCACGGTCGACTAAAAGATTGCGCGCCGTAGACTGGGAGGAACTGCGTCTTCCGCGCGTTCATCAGTGCGCCCGACGCCCGCTCGTAAAGCGTCATGACGTCACGCACCGTGTCCAAGTCGGCGGGCGACGACACCAAGACGCCGAGGTCGTCGGCGTACGCACGACACACTTGTTTAAAATTGCCGATATTGAGCCCCACGCATTCCCGGTGCAAACGTCTTAAAAGAGGATCCAACGAAAATGCAAATAAAATCATCGATAAGGGGCACCCTTGCTTCACAGAACACCTTATCGGTATAAAATCAGTTAAAAATCCATTTACACTCACACGAGACGTGGACCCAGAAAACAAATTAAAAAGTACCTTTAAAAACTTTGTGCCAAAACCAAGTTTCGTCATCACACGCCGAAGGTACACATGACTGACACGGTCAAAAGCTGTTGCAAAATCTATCGATAAAATTCCAAATTTAATATTGTGTGTTGTGGCATATGCAATTGCGTCCCTGTAACATGATACTGCATCGTAAATTGTCCTATCCGGGACCGCACAATGTTGGTATTCACAGACCAGTCGTTTCATAAAAGGTTTCAAACGTGCTGCTAAACATTTAGTAAAAAGTTTGTAGTCTCCGTTGAGGAGAGTTATCGGTCGTAAAAGAGATATTTTGTTGCAAATTTTTACCTTCGGCGCGAGAGTAAGAATGCCTTCTAAAAAAGACGGTGGTATCTCTGCCCCGTTTAAAATGTCATTAAAAACTTCAGTTAAAACTCCACCAAACAAGTTAAAAAAGTGCAGATAAAATTCCGGAGGCAACCCATCGACACCTGGTGATTTATTCTTATTACATACCTTTAAAACTTCGAGTATTTGGTCAGACGTAAAATGCTCCGTCAGCCGCCGTCGGTCGCCGGCCGTCAGCACCCGCGGCACGTCTTGCAGCAGGTCGCGCGTCGCCGCCGCGTCGCACTTCTTCTCGGCGAACAGTTGGCAGAAGTGGCGGTGCGCCTCGGCCGCGATGTCCACCTGCGCGCGCAGCCGCCGCTCGTCCGACGCCTCTAGTTCCGAGACGCTCCGCCTGGCGGCGCGCCGACGCTCCCGCAGCAGATGGAAGACGGACGGCGTCTCCCCGGCCAACTGTCCCGGAGCCTGGCTCCGTACGGCCGCTCCCGCCAACGCCTGCCGCTGCATCCCCATGAGCTGCTCTTTTATCTGACGCAGCGTCGCCGTCCGCTGCCGCGGGTTGTCTGTCGGCACGTTTGCGGCGTCGCGGAGACAGTCTTCATAGAACTGCACCGTCTGTCGCCGCCAGTGCGCCACGTTTGCACTAAATTCCTGCAGAGTCTTCTTGAGTGCCGGTTTCGCAAACTCCGACCACCACGAGAGCGTCGTCGCATAGAAGGTGCGATTTTCCAGAAGTCTCGGCCACACTTCTTCCAGGACGGGACGCAAACCCTCGTCGTTCAGATGGCTGGTGTTAAACTTCCATACGCGCTGCGGTCGAAGTTGTAGCGCGAGCAGCGAATGGAAGTGGCAGACGTAGGCGCAGTGGTCGGAGAAGATCACTGGGTGCACCCAGGCGTCGACGATGCAGTTCTTCTTGTCCGACGAAATGTAGATCCTGTCGAGCCGACTCCGTCCTGACGAATGATAAAACGTAAAACCTGGTTCTTGTGGGTGTAACTGCCTCCACGTGTCAGTCAATTTAAGTTCCGTCACCAGGGTCGTAAGTTCTAAACATTTAAAAGCTCGTGGTTCCTGGTCGAGGTCAGCTAAAACACAATTAAAATCACCTCCTAAAACCACTGGTAAAATTCTGCCATGTAATAAAGTACAGATGTCAACACTATAAAATTGCCGACGATCGGCTCTGCCTTCCGCGCCGGACGGGGCGTACACGTTGATATAACGGACATTGTTTACGGTACAAGCGACCCCCCTACCACTTGGAAGGTACGTCACATTTAAAACGTCTAGTCCGGACTTGATTAAAATCGCCGTGCCAGTCGAAAACTCGGGGTCATAATTAAATAAAACTTCATAACCAGGAACCACACTAATAAAATCAGATACCACTTCTTGTAAAAACACGATATCAGCACGAATAAAATTTAAAAAGTCGATAAAAGCCTGGTACTTTGCGTGGGACTCAAACCGGTTAATATTCACCGTGGCGACAACCGACGCCGAGCGTGCTGCCATTCAGTAGTGCGAGTGGGGCGCGCCGCCGCTAGACGGGGGTTCGAG
Source organism: Locusta migratoria (assembly GCA_026315105.1). Classification (NCBI taxonomy): domain Eukaryota; kingdom Metazoa; phylum Arthropoda; class Insecta; order Orthoptera; family Acrididae; genus Locusta; species Locusta migratoria. Next base: position 27,561 of record JAOYRU010000210.1, read on the forward strand.
TCCTGCCCGCCGCCGCCGCCTCGGCCGCGTCCACCTCCTCGGCCCAGTCGAAGCGCCGCTCCATCTCGACGTCTTCGCCGGCCTGCTGCGGCTGCGGCCGCGTCCGCCTCTCGCTCGCTTCCTCCTCCGACTTCCGCTTCAGCAGCGGCAGTCTCGGCTCGACGTCCATTTCGACATCGGCGTCGCGACGCCCTCCGGCGTCCTGCTCGGCCAGCAGCTGTTTCAGGTGCCGCACCGCCTCCTCCTTCCTGTCGGCGCCGGCATCCGTCTGCTGCTGCTGTCGCTGTTGTTGTTGCTGCTGCTGTTGCTGTTGATGCCGGGGATCCAAACCCCTGCGGCGTGCTACTTCTTCCGCGTGCGCCGCGGCGCGCTGCGCGGACTTCTTGCTTGGCTTCCTCTTTTCCTTCCGGCCGCGCGGGTTGGAGTCCCGTGATGGCGAAGGGCTGCCGTCCCGACCCCGTGGGGCGGCGTCGGACACGTCGGAGCTGACGCTGCTGGACCGGGAGGCGTGGCCGTCCCGGCCGGTGTCCTTGTCCCGCGGCGGCTTCAGCGTAGAGTCCTGAGACGACCGTGTGGCAGTAGACGGAAGCACGACGTCCGTCATCACAGGTGGAGCCGGAGGGAGCATCTGTTGCACGGGTTCTGATCCCGCGCCACCGTCGACAGCCGCAACAGGCGCAGACGCCGACAGAAGCGCTTCAACATCGCCGGGTACAGAAATTGGTGTCACAGCCTGGTGTACGTCCACCGCCGCAGACGTCGACGCTCCCACGTCGGCGTCGCGACGTCGAACATCTTCCTCAGTCGGTGGGTCGACCGCCGCCGCGGCGTCGGTCGCAGTCGAGTCCTGGAGTGCGGCGTCCTGCGCGGGAGCCACCGTCGCGTCCGTGGTGGCCAGGTCGGAGCTGGTATCCATGTCTTCAGTTGACGAGCGCCGCAGGGGGGGCTGGCCCAGCGCCACGGCCGCGTACGTCGCCCGTCCAGTTTCCGGGTCCCCGGCCGGCAGCTGCGCGGGGCGCATGCGCCGTGGACACTGCTGCCGCAGGTGGTCGGTGGCGTTGCAGAACGAGCACGTTTGTGGCTGCCCGTCGTACGTAACCATGGCCCGGTGACCGCCGATGACGACGAATGATGGAATGTGCCGTTTGATGACGATCTTCACTGATCGGACACCATTGTCGACCGGAAAATCGTACGCCGATGACCACTGCTCCTTCGTCACCGAAAGAACATCACCATACGGCATCAAAGTTCGCCGGATAGTCTCTAAGCGGGTTTCAAACGGCAGGTTGAAGATTCTAACGGTCCGTAAACCGAAGCCTGCGTTAGTTAGATTTACTTCACTGACTGTTCCATTGGCATGTTTAAATATCCGGGTTCCGTTGTTGAACTGTACGATACTTGCACATAGTTCCGGTGTTCGTAATTTCAAAAATAGACAACGTAGGACTGTATCTATCTGTATTCCCAATACTTCCTGTACAATTAAGCGTAGTTCTTCGCGCACCCACGCATGAATTTCAAACGCGAAAGGTTTCGCGGCGTTCGCCGGAAACGTAACTTGAACATTGTTTTCGCGATCGTCAACCATTTGCACTAATGTACAAGACAAATTTGGTACGTAAGCAAAAACCGAGGCCGCCGGCGGCCGTGATGTAAACACACGCGCGAACTAGCCTAGCTGCCCGGCGCACCGAGGTGTTGCCAGGTGGGCAGCCAGCCAGGTACTAACCGGGCCCAACGTTGCTTAACTTCGGTGATCGGACGAGAACCGGTGTATTCAACGTGGTATGGCCGTTGGCGCCAGTATAGTGTCCTCGCGCGCTACAAGTCGCCTCCAGCTCCTCTCCTAACACCTAGAATTTCAATTTTCTGCATAAATTGGCCCATATTCGACAGATGGCGTCTGCTTCCGCCACAAGGTGCGCCTTTAGAGAAAGTGCACAGTGGCCACCGGCCGCGAAGGCCGAGCGCAGTGCACGCCTGGCGTTTCCGAAGCGTCTGCCCCATTAGCCGGCGTGTCCCGCGGGCGGGGTGCGGTGCTCTATGCGCCCCCTGTCATTGGCGATCGCGCGTGGCTTCCGACACTCGCAAAAGGACGCGGTGTTTTTAAACAGCTGAATAACGTATGAGCTAGGCGCCAGAAGACTGCACAATTAAGATTAGTTCATTCGCAATTATTGCCCAGCGTACTCGCATAGCGTCCCCTCCCCTTAGGTCTCGACTTGTCTCGACTTTGCTCGACTACCGCTCGCTGCCGCTCGGGGGGAGAGGGGTTTATAAGGGCACAAACACGAGGGTACGTCTGCGAGAAGCAGAAGAAATAGCAAAAAATTGCGTAAATTTTGTCCTATTTTTTTACGTAAAAGAAAGACGATTTTACACAATTAAGTAATTGCTTGCGGAAAGTCATGTTCCGCTTCTATCCTAACACGCAATTTTCGGCAGAAATCGTGCCCTATTTAACGAAAGATAACACGCCAAGATACGCCATTCGATCGCGTGTAACGTGAAAGGAAAGAGTTATTTATTTATTTACGTAAAGATAAGACGTTTTTACCGTTTCATGTCCAATAAAAAAAAAAAAAGGAAAAATATCTTTCTACTGCGGAGGGCAAAGAATAACAGTGTGGAACGCACTTTAAAAGCCAACAGCTACATTGCTATCGGTCGAAATTAGTATACGAGTGCTGTGGAGTGAAGAGATGCGAATTTTCGGACAACAAAGTAAGATAAACAATCGGGGAAGGGTCACCAAAGTAACGTTTTATTTCGAAACTGAAGATAGCTGTGTACTTTCAAACGTGGCAAAACGCATAATACCGGACTTCGTGATTACAACAGTTATGAAAACATCCACACAGACCTTTGTTATTTACAAAGCTTGCATGCTTTGGGTATTTACAAGAGTTAAAAGGAAAAAAAAAAAGTTTCTTGTGGCAGTGTCTGCGAAAATATAACTTCCTTGCCGTCGATCGAAACTAGTACAGGAGTACTGTAGAGCGGCGAGGAACGGATCCCAGAAAAGAGAAACCGGGAAAGGCACCATAATAACGCTTCTATGTAGCAGCAAAGCGAAATGTTTATTTACCAATGTGGCAAATTACACAATATCGGACTTCGTGATTACAGTATCTATGAATACAAACATTCTTGTTATTTCCACAGCACTCTACCTTGTTATATTTTCGAATAAAAATTTACGAAAATTGTCTTACAGCTGTTACAACAATTAGAATTGCTTACAGAGCATAATTCGTGCCATATAAATATAGCTTCCACATATATGTAAAATGATGCGGGAAAAAAAAAAGAAGGGGCCAACAGCACCCTTTTTTTTATTTTTTTGTTATTTTTTTTTCGGGCCTCCCAACTCCCCTTATAGCCCGTCTCTGCCTCACCATCTAGCGCCTTCATCGGCGAGCCTTCATTGGCTTTAACAAAGGGTGCTGTAAAGTCTTCTCAAATCAAAAGAAAAGTTTCTTCTCCAGAAGAAAAATTGCCGGCATAAAAATTAACTAAACAGTTAAACCTCTTCTAGGTGTCCAATAACATTGTTCAAAATTCCATAAAATTAACGTCTTTCACATGTTCTTCCAAAGTGAAACGAAAATAAAATCCTCTTCGTAGCGTTGAGTTCAAAAACAGTTTAAATTAAAGGCCATACTTCTGTTTAAAATTATAAAAGGAAAAGATAAACACTTCTTGCCACAAGTAGTCGTGCGCTGTGAAATTGTTCAGTGCTTTATCCTCTCGCACTATTCAGTGAACGCGGAAAACAGGAAATGTAAACTCCTCTTCTAATAGAGTTTTAAAGAAGAAATAACATAAAATAAAAATAAAACTTTAAAATGTTAATGATCCATCATATACACAGCGTCTGGACACCCATTAAAAAAGAGTACTGGAAAAATAAACTAAAAGTAAAAAGAAGCAATATACACAATTTGAAACTCGCCGGCAAGTTGCTTAAATAACATTTTCACTGATTGCTAAATAACTGAATTCTTCTACCTTAACCTATTTTCTGGTCGGTTACTGACATTTGATTAGCACATGGTGTATTTAAATTTGTCCTTCAGAGTAAATTCTCGAATCCGTAGTTTATGCCGATTCCTAAGAAATTGGCAAACGTCCGTCGGTAGTTTGGATGTTGCTTAGCAACGTCAAGTCCTGTGTGTAGATATGTCAAAAAATAGGAACGTAGGCACAATCTGTAGTTTTAGGACGGCGTAGGCTGTGTGAGCCAAGGGCCACACAGTCGCCGCCCGCTTCGTGGCCGGGTAGGGGTTCATGTCCGGGATCAACACGGCGTCGACATCGAAGGCGTCGGGGGTCGTCCTATTGATGTGGGCGAGAATCTTTCTCGCCACCCACCAGACGGCGTCAAACTGGGGACAGGTGAATCGGTGTTGCAAGGTGTCCGTGCGATTACAGCTGGCGCAGTCTCCACTCGGCCGCAGGTTAATTCTAAACATCTTGTCGTTGGTGGGGATGGTACGGTTCACCACCTTATACCAGAACCCCCCCACCTCCGACGAGAGGAAGTGCGCGCTGATGTTGGTCCAGACGGCCTTCCACTGCTTCGTCGGGTACCGGGCCTCCATCTTGTTCGGCGCTGGGCGTCCCCGCAGGCCGCGGTAGAGCACGCCGGCGCTCCGCCTCCGAGGGTCGAGGTCGTCCGCGTCGAGGTAGCTACGCTGCACCCAGAATTCCCTAACGTAGCGCAGGCGGAACGGAATGTTCGTCGGGTCGAACGGCGCGACGTCGGACGCAGGCCGGAACAGACGGAAGACGACGGCCGTCGGACTGGTGCGGCGGTTTTCCATAATGCGGGAGGTTCGATGTATTAGCAGCGCCGCGGCCTTAGTGGCAAAGTGAGTGAGACCAAGGCCCCCCTGCTCCCGCGGTAATGTACACGTTTCATATGATACTTTAAATATTTCTCCCCTCCACAACAACCAGTATACTGCCTGGGTGATTGCCCGACCAAGATCTTTTGGCACATGAAATATTTGCGCTAAGTACCAGGCCTTACTAAGGAGAAATACATTTATTAATGTTACACGCTGCAGCAGGGTTAACGTTCGTGTCGCATTGAGGTGCGCTACGGCTCTGATACTATATAATGTCGTACGCCAATTTGCTGCCGCCGTCTGCAGTAAGTTTGGCCTGAACCGAACACCTAAAACTTTTAATTGGTGCGTCACCTGAAACCACGGTCGACTAAAAGATTGCGCGCCGTAGACTGGGAGGAACTGCGTCTTCCGCGCGTTCATCAGTGCGCCCGACGCCCGCTCGTAAAGCGTCATGACGTCACGCACCGTGTCCAAGTCGGCGGGCGACGACACCAAGACGCCGAGGTCGTCGGCGTACGCACGACACACTTGTTTAAAATTGCCGATATTGAGCCCCACGCATTCCCGGTGCAAACGTCTTAAAAGAGGATCCAACGAAAATGCAAATAAAATCATCGATAAGGGGCACCCTTGCTTCACAGAACACCTTATCGGTATAAAATCAGTTAAAAATCCATTTACACTCACACGAGACGTGGACCCAGAAAACAAATTAAAAAGTACCTTTAAAAACTTTGTGCCAAAACCAAGTTTCGTCATCACACGCCGAAGGTACACATGACTGACACGGTCAAAAGCTGTTGCAAAATCTATCGATAAAATTCCAAATTTAATATTGTGTGTTGTGGCATATGCAATTGCGTCCCTGTAACATGATACTGCATCGTAAATTGTCCTATCCGGGACCGCACAATGTTGGTATTCACAGACCAGTCGTTTCATAAAAGGTTTCAAACGTGCTGCTAAACATTTAGTAAAAAGTTTGTAGTCTCCGTTGAGGAGAGTTATCGGTCGTAAAAGAGATATTTTGTTGCAAATTTTTACCTTCGGCGCGAGAGTAAGAATGCCTTCTAAAAAAGACGGTGGTATCTCTGCCCCGTTTAAAATGTCATTAAAAACTTCAGTTAAAACTCCACCAAACAAGTTAAAAAAGTGCAGATAAAATTCCGGAGGCAACCCATCGACACCTGGTGATTTATTCTTATTACATACCTTTAAAACTTCGAGTATTTGGTCAGACGTAAAATGCTCCGTCAGCCGCCGTCGGTCGCCGGCCGTCAGCACCCGCGGCACGTCTTGCAGCAGGTCGCGCGTCGCCGCCGCGTCGCACTTCTTCTCGGCGAACAGTTGGCAGAAGTGGCGGTGCGCCTCGGCCGCGATGTCCACCTGCGCGCGCAGCCGCCGCTCGTCCGACGCCTCTAGTTCCGAGACGCTCCGCCTGGCGGCGCGCCGACGCTCCCGCAGCAGATGGAAGACGGACGGCGTCTCCCCGGCCAACTGTCCCGGAGCCTGGCTCCGTACGGCCGCTCCCGCCAACGCCTGCCGCTGCATCCCCATGAGCTGCTCTTTTATCTGACGCAGCGTCGCCGTCCGCTGCCGCGGGTTGTCTGTCGGCACGTTTGCGGCGTCGCGGAGACAGTCTTCATAGAACTGCACCGTCTGTCGCCGCCAGTGCGCCACGTTTGCACTAAATTCCTGCAGAGTCTTCTTGAGTGCCGGTTTCGCAAACTCCGACCACCACGAGAGCGTCGTCGCATAGAAGGTGCGATTTTCCAGAAGTCTCGGCCACACTTCTTCCAGGACGGGACGCAAACCCTCGTCGTTCAGATGGCTGGTGTTAAACTTCCATACGCGCTGCGGTCGAAGTTGTAGCGCGAGCAGCGAATGGAAGTGGCAGACGTAGGCGCAGTGGTCGGAGAAGATCACTGGGTGCACCCAGGCGTCGACGATGCAGTTCTTCTTGTCCGACGAAATGTAGATCCTGTCGAGCCGACTCCGTCCTGACGAATGATAAAACGTAAAACCTGGTTCTTGTGGGTGTAACTGCCTCCACGTGTCAGTCAATTTAAGTTCCGTCACCAGGGTCGTAAGTTCTAAACATTTAAAAGCTCGTGGTTCCTGGTCGAGGTCAGCTAAAACACAATTAAAATCACCTCCTAAAACCACTGGTAAAATTCTGCCATGTAATAAAGTACAGATGTCAACACTATAAAATTGCCGACGATCGGCTCTGCCTTCCGCGCCGGACGGGGCGTACACGTTGATATAACGGACATTGTTTACGGTACAAGCGACCCCCCTACCACTTGGAAGGTACGTCACATTTAAAACGTCTAGTCCGGACTTGATTAAAATCGCCGTGCCAGTCGAAAACTCGGGGTCATAATTAAATAAAACTTCATAACCAGGAACCACACTAATAAAATCAGATACCACTTCTTGTAAAAACACGATATCAGCACGAATAAAATTTAAAAAGTCGATAAAAGCCTGGTACTTTGCGTGGGACTCAAACCGGTTAATATTCACCGTGGCGACAACCGACGCCGAGCGTGCTGCCATTCAGTAGTGCGAGTGGGGCGCGCCGCCGCTAGACGGGGGTTCGAGTCCTGCCCGCCGCCGCCGCCTCGGCCGCGTCCACCTCCTCGGCCCAGTCGAAGCGCCGCTCCATCTCGACGTCTTCGCCGGCCTGCTGCGGCTGCGGCCGCGTCCGCCTCTCGCTCGCTTCCTCCTCCGACTTCCGCTTCAGCAGCGGCAGTCTCGGCTCGACGTCCATTTCGACATCGGCGTCGCGACGCCCTCCGGCGTCCTGCTCGGCCAGCAGCTGTTTCAGGTGCCGCACCGCCTCCTCCTTCCTGTCGGCGCCGGCATCCGTCTGCTGCTGCTGTCGCTGTTGTTGTTGCTGCTGCTGTTGCTGTTGATGCCGGGGATCCAAACCCCTGCGGCGTGCTACTTCTTCCGCGTGCGCCGCGGCGCGCTGCGCGGACTTCTTGCTTGGCTTCCTCTTTTCCTTCCGGCCGCGCGGGTTGGAGTCCCGTGATGGCGAAGGGCTGCCGTCCCGACCCCGTGGGGCGGCGTCGGACACGTCGGAGCTGACGCTGCTGGACCGGGAGGCGTGGCCGTCCCGGCCGGTGTCCTTGTCCCGCGGCGGCTTCAGCGTAGAGTCCTGAGACGACCGTGTGGCAGTAGACGGAAGCACGACGTCCGTCATCACAGGTGGAGCCGGAGGGAGCATCTGTTGCACGGGTTCTGATCCCGCGCCACCGTCGACAGCCGCAACAGGCGCAGACGCCGACAGAAGCGCTTCAACATCGCCGGGTACAGAAATTGGTGTCACAGCCTGGTGTACGTCCACCGCCGCAGACGTCGACGCTCCCACGTCGGCGTCGCGACGTCGAACATCTTCCTCAGTCGGTGGGTCGACCGCCGCCGCGGCGTCGGTCGCAGTCGAGTCCTGGAGTGCGGCGTCCTGCGCGGGAGCCACCGTCGCGTCCGTGGTGGCCAGGTCGGAGCTGGTATCCATGTCTTCAGTTGACGAGCGCCGCAGGGGGGGCTGGCCCAGCGCCACGGCCGCGTACGTCGCCCGTCCAGTTTCCGGGTCCCCGGCCGGCAGCTGCGCGGGGCGCATGCGCCGTGGACACTGCTGCCGCAGGTGGTCGGTGGCGTTGCAGAACGAGCACGTTTGTGGCTGCCCGTCGTACGTAACCATGGCCCGGTGACCGCCGATGACGACGAATGATGGAATGTGCCGTTTGATGACGATCTTCACTGATCGGACACCATTGTCGACCGGAAAATCGTACGCCGATGACCACTGCTCCTTCGTCACCGAAAGAACATCACCATACGGCATCAAAGTTCGCCGGATAGTCTCTAAGCGGGTTTCAAACGGCAGGTTGAAGATTCTAACGGTCCGTAAACCGAAGCCTGCGTTAGTTAGATTTACTTCACTGACTGTTCCATTGGCATGTTTAAATATCCGGGTTCCGTTGTTGAACTGTACGATACTTGCACATAGTTCCGGTGTTCGTAATTTCAAAAATAGACAACGTAGGACTGTATCTATCTGTATTCCCAATACTTCCTGTACAATTAAGCGTAGTTCTTCGCGCACCCACGCATGAATTTCAAACGCGAAAGGTTTCGCGGCGTTCGCCGGAAACGTAACTTGAACATTGTTTTCGCGATCGTCAACCATTTGCACTAATGTACAAGACAAATTTGGTACGTAAGCAAAAACCGAGGCCGCCGGCGGCCGTGATGTAAACACACGCGCGAACTAGCCTAGCTGCCCGGCGCACCGAGGTGTTGCCAGGTGGGCAGCCAGCCAGGTACTAACCGGGCCCAACGTTGCTTAACTTCGGTGATCGGACGAGAACCGGTGTATTCAACGTGGTATGGCCGTTGGCGCCAGTATAGTGTCCTCGCGCGCTACAAGTCGCCTCCAGCTCCTCTCCTAACACCTAGAATTTCAATTTTCTGCATAAATTGGCCCATATTCGACAGATGGCGTCTGCTTCCGCCACAAGGTGCGCCTTTAGAGAAAGTGCACAGTGGCCACCGGCCGCGAAGGCCGAGCGCAGTGCACGCCTGGCGTTTCCGAAGCGTCTGCCCCATTAGCCGGCGTGTCCCGCGGGCGGGGTGCGGTGCTCTATGCGCCCCCTGTCATTGGCGATCGCGCGTGGCTTCCGACACTCGCAAAAGGACGCGGTGTTTTTAAACAGCTGAATAACGTATGAGCTAGGCGCCAGAAGACTGCACAATTAAGATTAGTTCATTCGCAATTATTGCCCAGCGTACTCGCATAGCGTCCCCTCCCCTTAGGTCTCGACTTGTCTCGACTTTGCTCGACTACCGCTCGCTGCCGCTCGGGGGAGAGGGGTTTATAAGGGCACAAACACGAGGGGTACGTCTGCGAGAAGCAGAAGAAATAGCAAAAAATTGCGTAAATTTTGTCCTATTTTTTTACGTAAAAGAAAGACGATTTTACACAATTAAGTAATTGCTTGCGGAAAGTCATGTTCCGCTTCTATCCTAACACGCAATTTTCGGCAGAAATCGTGCCCTATTTAACGAAAGATAACACGCCAAGATACGCCATTCGATCGCGTGTAACGTGAAAGGAAAGAGTTATTTATTTATTTACGTAAAGATAAGACGTTTTTACCGTTTCATGTCCAATAAAAAAAAAAAAAGGAAAAATATCTTTCTACTGCGGAGGGCAAAGAATAACAGTGTGGAACGCACTTTAAAAGCCAACAGCTACATTGCTATCGGTCGAAATTAGTATACGAGTGCTGTGGAGTGAAGAGATGCGAATTTTCGGACAACAAAGTAAGATAAACAATCGGGGAAGGGTCACCAAAGTAACGTTTTATTTCGAAACTGAAGATAGCTGTGTACTTTCAAACGTGGCAAAACGCATAATACCGGACTTCGTGATTACAACAGTTATGAAAACATCCACACAGACCTTTGTTATTTACAAAGCTTGCATGCTTTGGGTATTTACAAGAGTTAAAAGGAAAAAAAAAAAGTTTCTTGTGGCAGTGTCTGCGAAAATATAACTTCCTTGCCGTCGATCGAAACTAGTACAGGAGTACTGTAGAGCGGCGAGGAACGGATCCCAGAAAAGAGAAACCGGGAAAGGCACCATAATAACGCTTCTATGTAGCAGCAAAGCGAAATGTTTATTTACCAATGTGGCAAATTACACAATATCGGACTTCGTGATTACAGTATCTATGAATACAAACATTCTTGTTATTTCCACAGCACTCTACCTTGTTATATTTTCGAATAAAAATTTACGAAAATTGTCTTACAGCTGTTACAACAATTAGAATTGCTTACAGAGCATAATTCGTGCCATATAAATATAGCTTCCACATATATGTAAAATGATGCGGGGAAAAAAAAAAGAAGGGGCCAACAGCACCCTTTTTTTTATTTTTTTGTTATTTTTTTTTCGGGCCTCCCAACTCCCCTTATAGCCCGTCTCTGCCTCACCATCTAGCGCCTTCATCGGCGAGCCTTCATTGGCTTTAACAAAGGGTGCTGTAAAGTCTTCTCAAATCAAAAGAAAAGTTTCTTCTCCAGAAGAAAAATTGCCGGCATAAAAATTAACTAAACAGTTAAACCTCTTCTAGGTGTCCAATAACATTGTTCAAAATTCCATAAAATTAACGTCTTTCACATGTTCTTCCAAAGTGAAACGAAAATAAAATCCTCTTCGTAGCGTTGAGTTCAAAAACAGTTTAAATTAAAGGCCATACTTCTGTTTAAAATTATAAAAGGAAAAGATAAACACTTCTTGCCACAAGTAGTCGTGCGCTGTGAAATTGTTCAGTGCTTTATCCTCTCGCACTATTCAGTGAACGCGGAAAACAGGAAATGTAAACTCCTCTTCTAATAGAGTTTTAAAGAAGAAATAACATAAAATAAAAATAAAACTTTAAAATGTTAATGATCCATCATATACACAGCGTCTGGACACCCATTAAAAAAGAGTACTGGAAAAAATAAACTAAAAGTAAAAAGAAGCAATATACACAATTTGAAACTCGCCGGCAAGTTGCTTAAATAACATTTTCACTGATTGCTAAATAACTGAATTCTTCTACCTTAACCTATTTTCTGGTCGGTTACTGACATTTGATTAGCACATGGTGTATTTAAATTTGTCCTTCAGAGTAAATTCTCGAATCCGTAGTTTATGCCGATTCCTAAGAAATTGGCAAACGTCCGTCGGTAGTTTGGATGTTGCTTAGCAACGTCAAGTCCTGTGTGTAGATATGT
>JAOYRU010000211.1:600000-1022910 GCA_026315105.1 Locusta migratoria
TGGCAACTAGTCTGAGGAGTGATTGTCCTCTAAAATGGTAGTACATGATAATAAAAAACTATTTAAAAGAGAAAATTGCATTTATTTCGTTATTTGCATTATTGTGCGTTTCCCTGCAAACGCTCTCATTACTATATAAGGACCCTGGGAGAATATACAGACGACAGAATGGACGCTGGAGGACTGCGAGCTGCACTGGCAACTAGTCTGAGGAGTGATTGTCCTCTAAAATGGTAGTACATGATAATAAAAAACTATTTAAAAGAGAAAATTGCATTTATTTAGTTATTTACATTATTGTGCGTTTCCCTGCAAACGCTCTCATTACTATATAAGGACCCTGGGAGAATATACAGACGACAGAATGGACGCTGGAGGACTGCGAGCTGCACTGGCGACTAGTCTGAGGAGTGATTGTCCTCTAAAATGGTAGTACATGATAATAAAAAACTATTTAAAAGAGAAAATAGCATTTATTTCGTTATTTGCATTATTGTGCGTTTCCCTGCAAACGCTCTCATTACTATATAAGGACACTGGGAGCCGATACAGACGACAGAATGGACGCTGGAGGACTGCGAGCTGCACTGGCGACTAGTCTGCGGAGTGATTGTCCTCTAAAATGGTAGTACATGATAATAAAAAACTATTTAAAAGAGAAAATTGCATTTATTTCGTTATTTGCATTATTGTGCGTTTCCCTGCAAACGCTCTCATTACTATATAAGGACACTGGGAGCCGATACAGACGACAGAATGGACGCTGGAGGACTGCGAGCTGCACTGGCGACTAGTCTGCGGAGTGATTGTCCTCTAAAATGGTAGTACATGATAATAAAAAACTATTTAAAAGAGAAAATTGCATTTATTTCGTTATTTGCATTATTGTGCGTTTCCCTGCAAACGCTCTCATTACTATATAAGGACACTGGGAGCCGATACAGACGACAGAATGGACGCTGGAGGACTGCGAGCTGCACTGGCGACTAGTCTGCGGAGTGATTGTCCTCTAAAATGGTAGTACATGATAATAAAAAACAATTTAAAAGAGAAAATTGCATTTATTTAGTTATTTACATTATTGTGCGTTTCCCTGCAAACGCTCTCATTACTATATAAGGACCCTGGGAGAATATACAGACGACAGAATGGACGCTGGAGGACTGCGAGCTGCACTGGCGACTAGTCTGCGGAGTGATTGTCCTCTAAAATGGTAGTACATGATAATAAAAAACTATTTAAAAGAGAAAATTGCATTTATTTCGTTATTTGCATTATTGTGCGTTTCCCTGCAAACGCTCTCATTACTATATAAGGACACTGGGAGCCGATACAGACGACAGAATGGACGCTGGAGGACTGCGAGCTGCACTGGCGACTAGTCTGCGGAGTGATTGTCCTCTAAAATGGTAGTACATGATAATAAAAAACTATTTAAAAGAGAAATTTGCATTTATTTCGTTATTTGCATTATTGTGCGTTTCCCTGCAAACGCTCTCATTACTATATAAGGACACTGGGAGCCGATACAGACGACAGAATGGACGCTGGAGGACTGCGAGCTGCACTGGCGACTAGTCTGCGGAGTGATTGTCCTCTAAAATGGTAGTACATGATAATAAAAAACTATTTAAAAGGGAAAATTGCATTTATTTCGTTATTTGCATTATTGTGCGTTTCCCTGCAAACGCTCTCATTACTATATAAGGAGACTGGGAGCCGATACAGACGACAGAATGGACGCTGGAGGACTGCGAGCTGCACTGGCGACTAGTCTGCGGAGTGATTGTCCTCTAAAATGGTAGTACATGATAATAAAAAACTATTTAAAAGAGAAAATTGCATTTATTTCGTTATTTGCATTATTGTGGGTTTCCCTGCAAACGCTCTCATTACTATATAAGGACACTGGGAGCCGATACAGACGACAGAATGGACGCTGGAGGACTGCGAGCTGCACTGGCGACTAGTCTGCGGAGTGATTGTCCTCTAAAATGGTAGTACATGATAATAAAAAACTATTTAAAAGAGAAAATTGCATTTATTTCGTTATTTGCATTATTGTGCGTTTCCCTGCAAACGCTCTCATTACTATATAAGGACCCTGGGAGAATATACAGACGACAGAATGGACGCTGGAGGACTGCGAGCTGCACTGGCAACTAGTCTGAGGAGTGATTGTCCTCTAAAATGGTAGTACATGATAATAAAAAACAATTTAAAAGAGAAAATTGCATTTATTTAGTTATTTACATTATTGTGCGTTTCCCTGCAAACGCTCGCATTACTATATAAGGACCCTGGGAGAATATACAGACGACAGAATGGACGCTGGAGGACTGCGAGCTGCACTGGCGACTAGTCTGAGGAGTGATTGTCCTCTAAAATGGTAGTACATGATAATAAAAAACTATTTAAAAGAGAAAATTGCATTTATTTCGTTATTTGCATTATTGTGCGTTTCCCTGCAAACGCTCTCATTACTATATAAGGAGACTGGGAGCCGATACAGACGACAGAATGGACGCTGGAGGACTGCGAGCTGCACTGGCGACTAGTCTGCGGAGTGATTGTCCTCTAAAATGGTAGTACATGATAATAAAAAACAATTTAAAAGAGAAAATTGCATTTATTTCGTTATTTGCATTATTGTGCGTTTCCCTGCAAACGCTCTCATTACTATATAAGGACACTGGGAGCCGATACAGACGACAGAATGGACGCTGGAGGACTGCGAGCTGCACTGGCGACTAGTCTGCGGAGTGATTGTCCTCTAAAATGGTAGTACATGATAATAAAAAACTATTTAAAAGAGAAAATTGCATTTATTTCGTTATTTGCATTATTGTGCGTTTCCCTGCAAACGCTCTCATTACTATATAAGGACACTGGGAGCCGATACAGACGACAGAATGGACGCCGGAGGACTGCGAGCTGCACTGGCGACTAGTCTGCGGAGTGATTGTCCTCTAAAATGGTAGTACATGATAATACAAAACTATTTAAAAGAGAAAATTGCATTTATTTCGTTATTTGCATTATTGTGCGTTTCCCTGCAAACGCTCTCATTACTATATAAGGACACTGGGAGCCGATACAGACGACAGAATGGACGCTGGAGGACTGCGAGCTGCACTGGCGACTAGTCTGCGGAGTGATTGTCCTCTAAAATGGTAGTACATGATAATAAAAAACTATTTAAAAGAGAAAATTGCATTTATTTCGTTATTTGCATTATTGTGCGTTTCCCTGCAAACGCTCTCATTACTATATAAGGACCCTGGGAGCCTATACAGACGACAGAATGGACGCTGGAGGACTGCGACCTGCACTGGCGACTAGTCTGCGGAGTGATTGTCCTCTAAAATGGTAGTACATGATAATAAAAAACTATTTAAAAGAGAAAATTGCATTTATTTCGTTATTTGCATTATTGTGCGTTTCCCTGCAAACGCTCTCATTACTATATAAGGACCCTGGGAGCCTATACAGACGACAGAATGGACGCTGGAGGACTGCGAGCTGCACTGGCGACTAGTCTGAGGAGTGATTGTCCTCTAAAATGGTAGTACATGATAATAAAAAACTATTTAAAAGAGAAAATTGCATTTATTTCGTTATTTGCATTATTGTGCGTTTCCCTGCAAACGCTCTCATTACTATATAAGGACCCTGGGAGCCTATACAGACGACAGAATGGACGCTGGAGGACTGCGAGCTGCACTGGCGACTAGTCTGAGGAGTGATTGTCCTCTAAAATGGTAGTACATGATAATAAAAAACTATTTAAAAGAGAAAATTGCATTTATTTCGTTATTTGCATTATTGTGCGTTTCCCTGCAAACGCTCTCATTACTATATAAGGACCCTGGGAGCCTATACAGACGACAGAATGGACGCTGGAGGACTGCGAGCTGCACTGGCGACTAGTCTGCGGAGTGATTGTCCTCTAAAATGGTAGTACATGATAATAAAAAAACTATTTAAAAGAGAAAATTGCATTTATTTCGTTATTTGCATTATTGTGCGTTTCCCTGCAAACGCTCTCATTACTATATAAGGACCCTGGGAGCCTATACAGACGACATAATGGACGCTGGAGGACTGCGACCTGCACTGGCGACTAGTCTGCGGAGTGATTGTCCTCTAAAATGGTAGTACATGATAATAAAAAACTATTTAAAAGAGAAAATTGCATTTATTTCGTTATTTGCATTATTGTGCGTTTCCCTGCAAACGCTCTCATTACTATGTGAGGACCCTGGGAGCCTATACAGACGACAGAATGGTCGCTGGAGGACTGCGAGCTGCACTGGCGACTAGTCTGCGGAGTGATTGTCCTCTAAAATGGTAGTACATGATAATAAAAAACTATTTAAAAGAGAAAATTGCATTTATTTCGTTATTTGCATTATTGTGCGTTTCCCTGCAAACGCCCTCATTACTATATAAGGACCCTGGGAGCCTATACAGACGACAGAATGGACGCTGGAGGACTGCGACCTGCACTGGCGACTAGTCTGCGGAGTGATTGTCCTCTAAAATGGTAGTACATGATAATAAAAAATTATTTAAAAGAGAAAATTGCATTTATTTCGTTATTTGCATTATTGTGCGTTTCCCTGCAAACGCTCTCATTACTATATAAGGACCCTGGGAGCCTATACAGACGACAGAATGGACGCTGGAGGACTGCGACCTGCACTGGCGACTAGTCTGCGGAGTGATTGTCCTCTAAAATGGTAGTACATGATAATAAAAAACTATTTAAAAGAGAAAATTGCATTTATTTCGTTATTTGCATTATTGTGCGTTTCCCTGCAAACGCTCTCATTACTATATAAGGACCCTGGGAGCCTATACAGACGACAGAATGGACGCTGGAGGACTGCGAGCTGCACTGGCGACTAGTCTGCGGAGTGATTGTCCTCTAAAATGGTAGTACATGATAATAAAAAACTATTTAAAAGAGAAAATTGCATTTATTTCGTTATTTGCATTATTGTGCGTTTCCCTGCAAACGCTCTCATTACTATATAAGGACCCTGGGAGCCTATACAGACGACAGAATGGACGCTGGAGGACTGCGAGCTGCACTGGCGACTAGTCTGCGGAGTGATTGTCCTCTAAAATGGTAGTACATGATAATAAAAAACTATTTAAAAGAGAAAATTGCATTTATTTCGTTATTTGCATTATTGTGCGTTTCCCTGCAAACGCTCTCATTACTATATAAGGACACTGGGAGCCGATACAGACGACAGAATGGACGCTGGAGGACTGCGAGCTGCACTGGCGACTAGTCTGAGGAGTGATTGTCCTCTAAAATGGTAGTACATGATAATAAAAAACTATTTAAAAGAGAAAATTGCATTTATTTCGTTATTTGCATTATTGTGCGTTTCCCTGCAAACGCTCTCATTACTATATAAGGACCCTGGGAGAATATACAGACGACAGAATGGACGCTGGAGGACTGCGACCTGCACTGGCGACTAGTCTGCGGAGTGATTGTCCTCTAAAATGGTAGTACATGATAATAAAAAACTATTTAAAAGAGAAAATTGCATTTATTTCGTTATTTGCATTATTGTGCGTTTCCCTGCAAACGCTCTCATTACTATATAAGGACACTGGGAGCCGATACAGACGACAGAATGGACGCTGGAGGACTGCGAGCTGCACTGGCGACTAGTCTGCGGAGTGATTGTCCTCTAAAATGGTAGTACATGATAATAAAAAACTATTTAAAAGAGAAAATTGCATTTATTTCGTTATTTGCATTATTGTGCGTTTCCCTGCAAACGCTCTCATTACTATATAAGGACCCTGGGAGAATATACAGACGACAGAATGGACGCTGGAGGACTGCGAGCTGCACTGGCGACTAGTCTGCGGAGTGATTGTCCTCTAAAATGGTAGTACATGATAATAAAAAACTATTTAAAAGAGAAAATTGCATTTATTTCGTTATTTGCATTATTGTGCGTTTCCCTGCAAACGCTCTCATTACTATATAAGGACACTGGGAGCCGATACAGACGACAGAATGGACGCTGGAGGACTGCGAGCTGCACTGGCGACTAGTCTGCGGAGTGATTGTCCTCTAAAATGGTAGTACATGATAATAAAAAACTATTTAAAAGAGAAAATTGCATTTATTTCGTTATTTGCATTATTGTGCGTTTCCCTGCAAACGCTCTCATTACTATATAAGGACACTGGGAGCCGATACAGACGACAGAATGGAAGCTGGAGGACTGCGAGCTGCACTGGCGACTAGTCTGCGGAGTGATTGTCCTCTAAAATGGTAGTACATGATAATAAAAAACTATTTAAAACAGAAAATTGCATTTATTTCGTTATTTGCATTATTGTGCGTTTCCCTGCAAACGCTCTCATTACTATATAAGGACCCTGGGAGAATATACAGACGACAGAATGGACGCTGGAGGACTGCGACCTGCACTGGCGACTAGTCTGCGGAGTGATTGTCCTCTAAAATGGTAGTACATGATAATAAAAAACTATTTAAAAGAGAAAATTGCATTTATTTCGTTATTTTCATTATTGTGCGTTTCCCTGCAAACGCTCTCATTACTATATAAGGACACTGGGAGCCGATACAGACGACAGAATGGACGCTGGAGGACTGCGAGCTGCACTGGCGACTAGTCTGCGGAGTGATTGTCCTCTAAAATGGTAGTACATGATAATAAAAAACTATTTAAAAGAGAAAATTGCATTTATTTCGTTATTTGCATTATTGTGCGTTTCCCTGCAAACGCTCTCATTACTATATAAGGACCCTGGGAGAATATACAGACGACAGAATGGACGCTGGAGGACTGCGAGCTGCACTGGCGACTAGTCTGCGGAGTGATTGTCCTCTAAAATGGTAGTACATGATAATAAAAAACTATTTAAAAGAGAAAATTGCATTTATTTCGTTATTTGCATTATTGTGCGTTTCCCTGCAAACGCTCTCATTACTATATAAGGACACTGGGAGCCGATACAGACGACAGAATGGACGCTGGAGGACTGCGAGCTTCACTGGCGACTAGTCTGCGGAGTGATTGTCCTCTAAAATGGTAGTACATGATAATAAAAAACTATTTAAAAGAGAAAATTGCATTTATTTCGTTATTTGCATTATTGTGCGTTTCCCTGCAAACGCTCTCATTACTATATAAGGAGACTGGGAGCCGATACAGACGACAGAATGGACGCTGGAGGACTGCGAGCTGCACTGTCAACTAGTCTGAGGAATGATTGTCCTCTAAAATGGTAGTACATGATAATAAAAAACTATTTAAAAGAGAAAATTGCATTTATTTCGTTATTTGCATTATTGTGCGTTTCCCTGCAAACGCTCTCATTACTATATAAGGAGACTGGGAGCCGATACAGACGACAGAATGGACGCTGGAGGACTGCGAGCTGCACTGGCAACTAGTCTGAGGAGTGATTGTCCTCTAAAATGGTAGTACATGATAATAAAAAACTATTTAAAAGAGAAAATTGCATTTATTTCGTTATTTGCATTATTGTGCGTTTCCCTGCAAACGCTCTCATTACTATATAAGGACCCTGGGAGCCTATACAGACGACAGAGTGGACACTGGAGGACTGCGAGCTGCACTGGCGACTAGTCTGAGGAGTGATTGTCCTCTAAAATGGTAGTACATGATAATAAAAAACTATTTAAAAGAGAAAATTGCATTTATTTCGTTATTTGCATTATTGTGCGTTTCCCTGCAAACGCTCTCATTACTATATAAGGACACTGGGAGCCGATACAGACGACAGAATGGACGCTGGAGGACTGCGAGCTGCACTGGCAACTAGTCTGAGGAGTGATTGTCCTCTAAAATGGTAGTACATGATAATAAAAAACTATTTAAAAGAGAAAATTGCATTTATTTCGTTATTTGCATTATTGTGCGTTTCCCTGCAAACGCTCTCATTACTATATAAGGACCCTGGGAGCCTATACAGACGACAGAATGGACGCTGGAGGACTGCGACCTGCACTGGCGACTAGTCTGCGTAGTGATTGTCCTCTAAAATGGTAGTACATGATAATAAAAAACTATTTAAAAGAGAAAATTGCATTTATTTCGTTATTTGCATTATTGTGCGTTTCCCTGCAAACGCTCTCATTACTATATAAGGACCCTGGGAGCCTATACAGACGACAGAATGGACGCTGGAGGACTGCGACCTGCACTGGCGACTAGTCTGCGTAGTGATTGTCCTCTAAAATGGTAGTACATGATAATAAAAAACTATTTAAAAGAGAAAATTGCATTTATTTCGTTATTTGCATTATTGTGCGTTTCCCTGCAAACGCTCTCATTACTATATAAGGAACCTGGGAGCCTATACAGACGACAGAATGGACGCTGGAGCACTGCGACCTGCAGTGGCGACTAGTCTGCGTAGTGATTGTCCTCTAAAATGGTAGTACATGATAATGAAAAACTATTTAAAAGAGAAAATTGCATTTATTTCGTTATTTGCATTATTGTGCGTTTCCCTGCAAACGCTCTCATTACTATATAAGGACCCTGGGAGCCTATACAGACGACAGAATGGACGCTGGAGGACTGCGACCTGCACTGGCGACTAGTCTGCGTAGTGATTGTCCTCTAAAATGGTAGTACATGATAATAAAAAACTATTTAAAAGAGAAAATTGCATTTATTTCGTTATTTGCATTATTGTGCGTTTCCCTGCAAACGCTCTCATTTCTATATAAGGACCCTGGGAGCCTATACAGACGACAGAATGGACGCTGGAGGACTGCGACCTGCACTGGCGACTAGTCTGCGTAGTGATTGTCCTCTAAAATGGTAGTACATGATAATAAAAAACTATTTAAAAGTTAAAATTGCATTTATTTCGTTATTTGCATTATTGTGTGTTTCCCTGCAAACGCTCTCATTACTATAAAAGGACCCTGGGAGCCTATACAGACGACAGAATGGACGCTGGAGGACTGCGACCTGCACTGGCGACTAGTCTGCGTAGTGATTGTCCTCTAAAATGGTAGTACATGATAATAAAAAACTATTTAAAAGAGAAAATTGCATTTATTTCGTTATTTGCATTATTGTGCGTTTCCCTGCAAACGCTCTCATTACTGTATAAGGACCCTGGGAGCCTATACAGACGACAGAATGGACGCTGGAGGACTGCGACCTGCACTGGCGACTAGTCTGCGTAGTGATTGTCCTCTAAAATGGTAGTACATGATAATAAAAAACTATTTAAAAGAGAAAATTGCATTTATTTCGTTATTTGCATTATTGTGCGTTTCCCTGCAAACGCTCTCATTACTATATAAGGACCCTGGGAGCCTATACAGACGACAGAATGGACGCTGGAGGACTGCGACCTGCACTGGCGACTAGTCTGCGTAGTGATTGTCCTCTAAAATGGTAGTACATGATAATAAAAAACTATTTAAAAGAGAAAATTGCATTTATTTCGTTATTTGCATTATTGTGCGTTTCCCTGCAAACGCTCTCATTACTATATAAGGACCCTGGGAGCCTATACAGACGACAGAATGGACGCTGGAGGACTGCGACCTGCACTGGCGACTAGTCTGCGTAGTGATTGTCCTCTAAAATGGTAGTACATGATAATAAAAAACTATTTAAAAGAGAAAATTGCATTTATTTCGTTATTTGCATTATTGTGCGTTTCCCTGCAAACGCTCTCATTACTATATAAGGACCCTGGGAGCCTATACAGACGACAGAATGGACGCTGGAGGACTGCGACCTGCACTGGCGACTAGTCTGCGTAGTGATTGTCCTCTAAAATGGTAGTACATGATTATAAAAAACTATTTTTAAAGAGAAAATGGCATTTATTTCGTTATTTGCATTATTCTGCGTTTCCCTGCAAACGCTCTCATTACTATATAAGGAGACTGGGAGCCGATACAGACGACAGAATGGACGCTGGAGGACTGCGAGCTGCACTGGCAACTAGTCTGAGGAGTGATTGTCCTCTAAAATGGTAGTACATGATAATAAAAAACTATTTAAAAGAGAAAATTGCATTTATTTCGTTATTTGCATTATTGTGCGTTTCCCTGCAAACGCTCTCATTACTATATAAGGACCCTGGGAGCCTATACAGACGACAGAATGGACGCTGGAGGACTGCGACCTGCACTGGCGACTAGTCTGCGTAGTGATTGTCCTCTAAAATGGTAGTACATGATAATAAAAAACTATTTAAAAGAGAAAATTGCATTTATTTCGTTATTTGCATTATTGTGCGTTTCCCTGCAAACGCTCTCATTACTATATAAGGAGACTGGGAGCCGATACAGACGACAGAATGGACGCTGGAGGACTGTGAGCTGCACTGGCAACTAGTCTGAGGAGTGATTGTCCTCTAAAATGGTAGTACATGATAATAAAAAACTATTTAAAAAGAGAAAATTGCATTTATTTCGTTATTTGCATTATTGTGCGTTTCCCTGCAAACGCTCTCATTACTATATAAGGACCCTGGGAGCCTATACAGACGACAGAATGGGCGCTGGAGGACTGCGACCTGCACTGGCGACTAGTCTGCGTAGTGATTATCCTCTAAAATGGTAGTACATGATAATAAAAAACTATTTAAAAGAGAAAATTGCATTTATTTCGTTATTTGCATTATTGTGCGTTTCCCTGCAAACGCTCTCATTACTATATAAGGACCCTGGGAGCCTATACAGACGACAGAATGGGCGCTGGAGGACTGCGACCTGCACTGGCGACTAGTCTGCGTAGTGATTGTCCTCTAAAATGGTAGTACATGATAATAAAAAACTATTTAAAAGAAAAAATTGCATTTATTTCGTTATTTGCATTATTGTGCGTTTCCCTGCAAACGCTCTCATTACTATATAAGGAGACTGGGAGCCGATACAGACGACAGAATGGACGCTGGAGGACTGCGAGCTGCACTGGCAACTAGTCTGAGGAGTGATTGTCCTCTAAAATGGTAGTACATGATAATAAAAAACTATTTAAAAGAGAAAATTGCATTTATTTCGTTATTTGCATTATTGTGCGTTTCCCTGCAAACGCTCTCATTACTATATAAGGACCCTGGGAGCCTATACAGACGACAGAATGGACGCTGGAGGACTGCGACCTGCACTGGCGACTAGTCTGCGTAGTGATTGTCCTCTAAAATGGTAGTACATGATAATAAAAAACTATTTAAAAGAGAAAATTGCATTTATTTCGTTATTTGCATTATTGTGCGTTTCCCTGCAAACGCTCTCATTACTATATAAGGAGACTGGGAGCCGATACAGACGACAGAATGGACGCTGGAGGACAGCGAGCTGCACTGGCAACTATTCTGAGGAGTGATTGTCCTCTAAAATGGTAGTACATGATAATAAAAAACTATTTAAAAGAGAAAATTGCATTTATTTCGTTATTTGCATTATTGTGCGTTTCCCTGCAAACGCTCTCATTACTATATAAGGACCCTGGGAGCCTATACAGACGACAGAATGGACGCTGGAGGACTGCGACCTGCACTGGCGACTAGTCTGCGTAGTGATTGTCCTCTAAAATGGTAGTACATGATAATAAAAAACTATTTAAAAGAGAAAATTGCATTTATTTCGTTATTTGCATTATTGTGCGTTTCCCTGCAAACGCTCTCATTACTATATAAGGACCCTGGGAGCCTATACAGACGACAGAATGGACGCTGGAGGACTGCGACCTGCACTGGCGACTAGTCTGCGTAGTGATTGTCCTCTAAAATGGTAGTACATGATAATAAAAAACTATTTAAAAGAGAAAATTGCATTTATTTCGTTATTTGCATTATTGTGCGTTTCCCTGCAAACGCTCTCATTACTATATAAGGAGACTGGGAGCCGATACAGACGACAGAATGGACGCTGGAGGACTGCGAGCTGCACTGGCAACTAGTCTGAGGAGTGATTGTCCTCTAAAATGGTAGTACATGATAATAAAAAACTATTTAAAAGAGAAAATTGCATTTATTTCGTTATTTGCATTATTGTGCGTTTCCCTGCAAACGCTCTCATTACTATATAAGGACCCTGGGAGCCTATACAGACGACAGAATGGACGCTGGAGGACTGCGACCTGCACTGGCGACTAGTCTGCGTAGTGATTGTCCTCTAAAATGGTAGTACATGATAATAAAAAACTATTTAAAAGAGAAAATTGCATTTATTTCGTTATTTGCATTATTGTGCGTTTCCCTGCAAACGCTCTCATTACTATATAAGGACCCTGGGAGCCTATACAGACGACAGAATGGGCGCTGGAGGACTGCGACCTGCACTGGCGACTAGTCTGCGTAGTGATTGTCCTCTAAAATTGTAGTACATGATAATAAAAAACTATTTAAAAGAGAAAATTGCATTTATTTCGTTATTTGCATTATTGTGCGTTTCCCTGCAAACGCTCTCATTACTATATAAGGAGACTGGGAGCCGATACAGACGACAGAATGGACGCTGGAGGACTGCGAGCTGCACTGGCAACTAGTCTGAGGAGTGATTGTCCTCTAAAATGGTAGTACATGATAATAAAAAACTATTTAAAAGAGAAAATTGCATTTATTTCGTTATTTGCATTATTGTGCGTTTCCCTGCAAACGCTCTCATTACTATATAAGGACCCTGGGAGCCTATACAGACGACAGAATGGACGCTGGAGGACTGCGACCTGCACTGGCGACTAGTCTGCGTAGTGATTGTCCTCTAAAATGGTAGTACATGATAATAAAAAACTATTTAAAAGAGAAAATTGCATTTATTTCGTTATTTGCATTATTGTGCGTTTCCCTGCAAACGCTCTCATTACTATATAAGGACCCTGGGAGCCTATACAGACGACAGAATGGGCGCTGGAGGACTGCGACCTGCACTGGCGACTAGTCTGCGTAGTGATTGTCCTCTAAAATGGTAGTACATGATAATAAAAAACTATTTATAAGAGAAAATTGCATTTATTTCGTTATTTGCATTATTGTGCGTTTCCCTGCAAACGCTCTCATTACTATATAAGGAGACTGGGAGCCGATACAGACGACAGAATGGACGCTGGAGGACTGCGAGCTGCACTGGCAACTAGTCTGAGGAGTGATTGTCCTCTAAAATGGTAGTACATGATAATAAAAAACTATTTAAAAGAGAAAATTGCATTTATTTCGTTATTTGCATTATTGTGCGTTTCCCTGCAAACGCTCTCATTACTATATAAGGACCCTGGGAGCCTATACAGACGACAGAATGGACGCTGGAGGACTGCGACCTGCACTGGCGACTAGTCTGCGTAGTGATTGTCCTCTAAAATGGTAGTACATGATAATAAAAAACTATTTAAAAGAGAAAATTGCATTTATTTCGTTATTTGCATTATTGTGCGTTTCCCTGCAAACGCTCTCATTACTATATAAGGACCCTGGGAGCCTATACGGACGACAGAATGGGCGCTGGAGGACTGCGACCTGCACTGGCGACTAGTCTGCGTAGTGATTGTCCTCTAAAATGGTAGTACATGATAATAAAAAACTATTTAAAAGAGAAAATTGCATTTATTTCGTTATTTGCATTATTGTGCGTTTCCCTGCAAACGCTCTCATTACTATATAAGGACCCTGGGAGCCTATACAGACGACAGAATGGGCGCTGGAGGACTGCGACCTGCACTGGCGACTAGTCTGCGTAGTGATTGTCCTCTAAAATGGTAGTACATGATAATAAAAAACTATTTATAAGAGAAAATTGCATTTATTTCGTTATTTGCATTATTGTGCGTTTCCCTGCAAACGCTCTCATTACTATATAAGGAGACTGGGAGCCGATACAGACGACAGAATGGACGCTGGAGGACTGCGAGCTGCACTGGCAACTAGTCTGAGGAGTGATTGTCCTCTAAAATGGTAGTACATGATAATAAAAAACTATTTAAAAGAGAAAATTGCATTTATTTCGTTATTTGCATTATTGTGCGTTTCCCTGCAAACGCTCTCATTACTATATAAGGACCCTGGGAGCCTATACAAACGACAGAATGGACGCTGGAGGACTGCGACCTGCACTGGCGACTAGTCTGCGTAGTGATTGTCCTCTAAAATGGTAGTACATGATAATAAAAAACTATTTAAAAGAGAAAATTGCATTTATTTCGTTATTTGCATTATTGTGCGTTTCCCTGCAAACGCTCTCATTACTATATAAGGACCCTGGGAGCCTATACGGACGACAGAATGGGCGCTGGAGGACTGCGACCTGCACTGGCGACTAGTCTGCGTAGTGATTGTCCTCTAAAATGGTAGTACATGATAATAAAAAACTATTTAAAAGAAAAAATTGCATTTATTTCGTTATTTGCATTATTGTGCGTTTCCCTGCAAACGCTCTCATTACTATATAAGGAGACTGGGAGCCGATACAGACGACAGAATGGACGCTGGAGGACTGCGAGCTGCACTGGCAACTAGTCTGAGGAGTGATTGTCCTCTAAAATGGTAGTACATGATAATAAAAAACTATTTAAAAGAGAAAATTGCATTTATTTCGTTATTTGCATTATTGTGCGTTTCCCTGCAAACGCTCTCATTACTATATAAGGACCCTGGGAGCCTATACAGACGACAGAATGGACGCTGGAGGACAGCGAGCTGCACTGGCAACTATTCTGAGGAGTGATTGTCCTCTAAAATGGTAGTACATGATAATAAAAAACTATTTAAAAGAGAAAATTGCATTTATTTCGTTATTTGCATTATTGTGCGTTTCCCTGCAAACGCTCTCATTACTATATAAGGACCCTGGGAGCCTATACAGACGACAGAATGGACGCTGGAGGACTGCGACCTGCACTGGCGACTAGTCTGCGTAGTGATTGTCCTCTAAAATGGTAGTACATGATAATAAAAAACTATTTAAAAGAGAAAATTGCATTTATTTCGTTATTTGCATTATTGTGCGTTTCCCTGCAAACGCTCTCATTACTATATAAGGACCCTGGGAGCCTATACAGACGACAGAATGGACGCTGGAGGACTGCGACCTGCACTGGCGACTAGTCTGCGTAGTGATTGTCCTCTAAAATGGTAGTACATGATAATAAAAAACTATTTAAAAGAGAAAATTGCATTTATTTCGTTATTTGCATTATTGTGCGTTTCCCTGCAAACGCTCTCATTACTATATAAGGAGACTGGGAGCCGATACAGACGACAGAATGGACGCTGGAGGACTGCGAGCTGCACTGGCAACTAGTCTGAGGAGTGATTGTCCTCTAAAATGGTAGTACATGATAATAAAAAACTATTTAAAAGAGAAAATTGCATTTATTTCGTTATTTGCATTATTGTGCGTTTCCCTGCAAACGCTCTCATTACTATATAAGGACCCTGGGAGCCTATACAGACGACAGAATGGACGCTGGAGGACTGCGACCTGCACTGGCGACTAGTCTGCGTAGTGATTGTCCTCTAAAATGGTAGTACATGATAATAAAAAACTATTTAAAAGAGAAAATTGCATTTATTTCGTTATTTGCATTATTGTGCGTTTCCCTGCAAACGCTCTCATTACTATATAAGGACCCTGGGAGCCTATACAGACGACAGAATGGGCGCTGGAGGACTGCGACCTGCACTGGCGACTAGTCTGCGTAGTGATTGTCCTCTAAAATGGTAGTACATGATAATAAAAAACTATTTAAAAGAGAAAATTGCATTTATTTCGTTATTTGCATTATTGTGCGTTTCCCTGCAAACGCTCTCATTACTATATAAGGAGACTGGGAGCCGATACAGACGACAGAATGGACGCTGGAGGACTGCGAGCTGCACTGGCAACTAGTCTGAGGAGTGATTGTCCTCTAAAATGGTAGTACATGATAATAAAAAACTATTTAAAAGAGAAAATTGCATTTATTTCGTTATTTGCATTATTGTGCGTTTCCCTGCAAACGCTCTCATTACTATATAAGGACCCTGGGAGCCTATACAGACGACAGAATGGACGCTGGAGGACTGCGACCTGCACTGGCGACTAGTCTGCGTAGTGATTGTCCTCTAAAATGGTAGTACATGATAATAAAAAACTATTTAAAAGAGAAAATTGCATTTATTTCATTATTTGCATTATTGTGCGTTTCCCTGCAAACGCTCTCATTACTATATAAGGACCCTGGGAGCCTATACAGACGACAGAATGGGCGCTGGAGGACTGCGACCTGCACTGGCGACTAGTCTGCGTAGTGATTGTCCTCTAAAATGGTAGTACATGATAATAAAAAACTATTTATAAGAGAAAATTGCATTTATTTCGTTATTTGCATTATTGTGCGTTTCCCTGCAAACGCTCTCATTACTATATAAGGAGACTGGGAGCCGATACAGACGACAGAATGGACGCTGGAGGACTGCGAGCTGCACTGGCAACTAGTCTGAGGAGTGATTGTCCTCTAAAATGGTAGTACATGATAATAAAAAACTATTTAAAAGAGAAAATTGCATTTATTTCGTTATTTGCATTATTGTGCGTTTCCCTGCAAACGCTCTCATTACTATATAAGGACCCTGGGAGCCTATACAGACGACAGAATGGACGCTGGAGGACTGCGACCTGCACTGGCGACTAGTCTGCGTAGTGATTGTCCTCTAAAATGGTAGTACATGATAATAAAAAACTATTTAAAAGAGAAAATTGCATTTATTTCGTTATTTGCATTATTGTGCGTTTCCCTGCAAACGCTCTCATTACTATATAAGGACCCTGGGAGCCTATACAGACGACAGAATGGGCGCTGGAGGACTGCGACCTGCACTGGCGACTAGTCTGCGTAGTGATTGTCCTCTAAAATGGTAGTACATGATAATAAAAAACTATTTAAAAGAGAAAATTGCATTTATTTCGTTATTTGCATTATTGTGCGTTTCCCTGCAAACGCTCTCATTACTATATAAGGAGACTGGGAGCCGATACAGACGACAGAATGGACGCTGGAGGACTGCGAGCTGCACTGGCAACTAGTCTGAGGAGTGATTGTCCTCTAAAATGGTAGTACATGATAATAAAAAACTATTTAAAAGAGAAAATTGCATTTATTTCGTTATTTGCATTATTGTGCGTTTCCCTGCAAACGCTCTCATTACTATATAAGGAGACTGGGAGCCGATACAGACGACAGAATGGACGCTGGAGGACTGCGAGCTGCACTGGCAACTAGTCTGAGGAGTGATTGTCCTCTAAAATGGTAGTACATGATAATAAAAAACTATTTAAAAGAGAAAATTGCATTTATTTCGTTATTTGCATTATTGTGCGTTTCCCTGCAAACGCTCTCATTACTATATAAGGACCCTGGGAGCCTATACAGACGACAGAATGGGCGCTGGGGGACTGCGACCTGCACTGGCGACTAGTCTGCGTAGTGATTGTCCTCTAAAATGGTAGTACATGATAATAAAAAACTATTTATAAGAGAAAATTGCATTTATTTCGTTATTTGCATTATTGTGCGTTTCCCTGCAAACGCTCTCATTACTATATAAGGAGACTGGGAGCCGATACAGACGACAGAATGGACGCTGGAGGACTGCGAGCTGCACTGGCAACTAGTCTGAGGAGTGATTGTCCTCTAAAATGGTAGTACATGATAATAAAAAACTATTTAAAAGAGAAAATTGCATTTATTTCGTTATTTGCATTATTGTGCGTTTCCCTGCAAACGCTCTCATTACTATATAAGGACCCTGGGAGCCTATACAGACGACAGAATGGACGCTGGAGGACTGCGACCTGCACTGGCGACTACTCTGCGTAGTGATTGTCCTCTAAAATGGTAGTACATGATAATAAAAAACTATTTAAAAGAGAAAATTGCATTTATTTCGTTATTTGCATTATTGTGCGTTTCCCTGCAAACGCTCTCATTACTATATAAGGACCCTGGGAGCCTATACAGACGACAGAATGGGCGCTGGAGGACTGCGACCTGCACTGGCGACTAGTCTGCGTAGTGATTGTCCTCTAAAATGGTAGTACATGATAATAAAAAACTATTTAAAAGAGAAAATTGCATTTATTTCGTTATTTGCATTATTGTGCGTTTCCCTGCAAACGCTCTCATTACTATATAAGGTGACTGGGAGCCGATACAGACGACAGAATGGACGCTGGAGGACTGCGAGCTGCACTGGCAACTAGTCTGAGGAGTGATTGTCCTCTAAAATGGTAGTACATGATAATAAAAAACTATTTAAAAGAGAAAATTGCATTTATTTCGTTATTTGCATTATTGTGCGTTTCCCTGCAAACGCTCTCATTACTATATAAGGACCCTGGGAGCCTATACAGACGACAGAATGGACGCTGGAGGACTGCGACCTGCACTGGCGACTACTCTGCGTAGTGATTGTCCTCTAAAATGGTAGTACATGATAATAAAAAACTATTTAAAAGAGAAAATTGCATTTATTTCGTTATTTGCATTATTGTGCGTTTCCCTGCAAACGCTCTCATTACTATATAAGGACCCTGGGAGCCTATACAGACGACAGAATGGGCGCTGGAGGACTGCGACCTGCACTGGCGACTAGTCTGCGTAGTGATTGTCCTCTAAAATGGTAGTACATGATAATAAAAAACTATTTAAAAGAGAAAATTGCATTTATTTCGTTATTTGCATTATTGTGCGTTTCCCTGCAAACGCTCTCATTACTATATAAGGAGACTGGGAGCCTATACAGAAGACAGAATGGACGCTGGAGGACTGCGAGCTGCACTGGCAACTAGTCTGAGGAGTGATTGTCCTCTAAAATGGTAGTACATGGTAATAAAAAAACTATTTAAAAGAGAAAATTGCATTTATTTCGTTATTTGCATTATTGTGCTTTTCCCTGCAAACGCTCTCATTACTATATAAGGACCCTGGGAGCCTATACAGACGACAGAATGGACGCTGGAGGACTGCGAGCTGCACTGGCAACTAGTCTGAGGAGTGATTGTCCTCTAAAATGGTAGTACATGATAATAAAAAACTATTTAAAAGAGAAAATTGCATTTATTTCGTTATTTGCATTATTGTGCGTTTCCCTGCAAACGCTCTCATTACTATATAAGGAGACTGGGAGCCGATACAGACGACAGAATGGACGCTGGAGGACTGCGAGCTGCACTGGCGACTAGTCTGCGTAGTGATTGTCCTCTAAAATGGTAGTACATGATAATAAAAAACTATTTAAAAGAGAAAATTGCATTTATTTCGTTATTTGCATTATTGTGCGTTTCCCTGCAAACGCTCTCATTACTATATAAGGACCCTGGGAGCCTATACAGAAGACAGAATGGACGCTGGAGGACTGCGAGCTGCACTGGCAACTAGTCTGAGGAGTGATTGTCCTCTAAAATGGTAGTACATGATAATAAAAAACTATTTAAAAGAGAAAATTGCATTTATTTCGTTATTTGCATTATTGTGCTTTTCCCTGCAAACGCTCTCATTACTATATAAGGACCCTGGGAACCTATACAGACGACAGAATGGACGCTGGAGGACTGCGAGCTGCACTGGCAACTAGTCTGAGGAGTGATTGTCCTCTAAAATGGTAGTACATGATAATAAAAAACTATTTAAAAGAGAAAATTGCATTTATTTCGTTATTTGCATTATTGTGCGTTTCCCTGCAAACGCTCTCATTACTATATAAGGAGACTGGGAGCCGATACAGACGACAGAATGGACGCTGGAGGACTGCGAGCTGCACTGGCGACTAGTCTGCGTAGTGATTGTCCTCTAAAATGGTAGTACATGATAATAAAAAACTATTTAAAAGAGAAAATTGCATTTATTTCGTTATTTGCATTATTGTGCGTTTCCCTGCAAACGCTCTCATTACTATATAAGGACCCTGGGAGCCTATACAGACGACAGAATGGACGCTGGAGGACTGCGACCTGCACTGGCGACTAGTCTGCGTAGTGATTGTCCTCTAAAATGGTAGTACATGATAATAAAAAACTATTTAAAAGAGAAAATTGCATTTATTTCGTTATTTGCATTATTGTGCGTTTCCCTGCAAACGCTCTCATTACTATATAAGGACCCTGGGAGCCTATACAGACGACAGAATGGACGCTGGAGGACTGCGACCTGCACTGGCGACTAGTCTGCGTAGTGATTGTCCTCTAAAATGGTAGTACATGATAATAAAAAACTATTTAAAAGAGAAAATTGCATTTATTTCGTTATTTGCATTATTGTGCGTTTCCCTGCAAACGCTCTCATTACTATATAAGGAGACTGGGAGCCGATACAGACGACAGAATGGACGCTGGAGGACTGCGAGCTGCACTGGCAACTAGTCTGAGGAGTGATTGTCCTCTAAAATGGTAGTACATGATAATAAAAAACTATTTAAAAGAGAAAATTGCATTTATTTCGTTATTTGCATTATTGTGCGTTTCCCTGCAAACGCTCTCATTACTATATAAGGAGACTGGGAGCCGATACAGACGACAGAATGGACGCTGGAGGACTGCGAGCTGCACTGGCAACTAGTCGGAGGAG
Source organism: Locusta migratoria (assembly GCA_026315105.1). Classification (NCBI taxonomy): domain Eukaryota; kingdom Metazoa; phylum Arthropoda; class Insecta; order Orthoptera; family Acrididae; genus Locusta; species Locusta migratoria. Next base: position 620,604 of record JAOYRU010000211.1, read on the forward strand.
TGATTGTCCTCTAAAATGGTAGTACATGATAATAAAAAACTATTTAAAAGAGAAAATTGCATTTATTTCGTTATTTGCATTATTGTGCGTTTCCCTGCAAACGCTCTCATTACTATATAAGGACCCTGGGAGCCTATACAGACGACAGAATGGGCGCTGGAGGACTGCGACCTGCACTGGCGACTAGTCTGCGTAGTGATTGTCCTCTAAAATGGTAGTACATGATAATAAAAAACTATTTAAAAGAGAAAATTGCATTTATTTCGTTATTTGCATTATTGTGCGTTTCCCTGCAAACGCTCTCATTACTATATAAGGACCCTGGGAGCCTATACAGACGACAGAATGGACGCTGGAGGACTGCGACCTGCACTGGCGACTAGTCTGCGTAGTGATTGTCCTCTAAAATGGTAGTACATGATAATAAAAAACTATTTATAAGAGAAAATTGCATTTATTTCGTTATTTGCATTATTGTGCGTTTCCCTGCAAACGCTCTCATTACTATATAAGGAGACTGGGAGCCGATACAGACGACAGAATGGACGCTGGAGGACTGCGAGCTGCACTGGCAACTAGTCTGAGGAGTGATTGTCCTCTAAAATGGTAGTACATGATAATAAAAAAACTATTTAAAAGAGAAAATTGCATTTATTTCGTTATTTGCATTATTGTGCGTTTCCCTGCAAACGCTCTCATTACTATATAAGGACCCTGGGAGCCTATACAGACGACAGAATGGACGCTGGAGGACTGCGACCTGCACTGGCGACTACTCTGCGTAGTGATTGTCCTCTAAAATGGTAGTACATGATAATAAAAAACTATTTAAAAGAGAAAATTGCATTTATTTCGTTATTTGCATTATTGTGCGTTTCCCTGCAAACGCTCTCATTACTATATAAGGACCCTGGGAGCCTATACAGACGACAGAATGGGCGCTGGAGGACTGCGACCTGCACTGGCGACTAGTCTGCGTAGTGATTGTCCTCTAAAATGGTAGTACATGATAATAAAAAACTATTTAAAAGAGAAAATTGCATTTATTTCGTTATTTGCATTATTGTGCGTTTCCCTGCAAACGCTCTCATTACTATATAAGGAGACTGGGAGCCGATACAGACGACAGAATGGACGCTGGAGGACTGCGAGCTGCACTGGCAACTAGTCTGAGGAGTGATTGTCCTCTAAAATGGTAGTACATGATAATAAAAAACTATTTAAAAGAGAAAATTGCATTTATTTCGTTATTTGCATTATTGTGCGTTTCCCTGCAAACGCTCTCATTACTATATAAGGACCCTGGGAGCCTATACAGACGACAGAATGGACGCTGGAGGACTGCGACCTGCACTGGCGACTACTCTGCGTAGTGATTGTCCTCTAAAATGGTAGTACATGATAATAAAAAACTATTTAAAAGAGAAAATTGCATTTATTTCGTTATTTGCATTATTGTGCGTTTCCCTGCAAACGCTCTCATTACTATATAAGGACCCTGGGAGCCTATACAGACGACAGAATGGGCGCTGGAGGACTGCGACCTGCACTGGCGACTAGTCTGCGTAGTGATTGTCCTCTAAAATGGTAGTACATGATAATAAAAAACTATTTAAAAGAGAAAATTGCATTTATTTCGTTATTTGCATTATTGTGCGTTTCCCTGCAAACGCTCTCATTACTATATAAGGAGACTGGGAGCCTATACAGAAGACAGAATGGACGCTGGAGGACTGCGAGCTGCACTGGCAACTAGTCTGAGGAGTGATTGTCCTCTAAAATGGTAGTACATGATAATAAAAAACTATTTAAAAGAGAAAATTGCATTTATTTCGTTATTTGCATTATTGTGCTTTTCCCTGCAAACGCTCTCATTACTATATAAGGACCCTGGGAGCCTATACAGACGACAGAATGGACGCTGGAGGACTGCGAGCTGCACTGGCAACTAGTCTGCGTAGTGATTGTCCTCTAAAATGGTAGTACATGATAATAAAAAACTATTTAAAAGAGAAAATTGCATTTATTTCGTTATTTGCATTATTGTGCGTTTCCCTGCAAACGCTCTCATTACTATATAAGGACCCTGGGAGCCTATACAGAAGACAGAATGGACGCTGGAGGACTGCGAGCTGCACTGGCAACTAGTCTGAGGAGTGATTGTCCTCTAAAATGGTAGTACATGATAATAAAAAACTATTTAAAAGAGAAAATTGCATTTATTTCGTTATTTGCATTATTGTGCGTTTCCCTGCAAACGCTCTCATTACTATATAAGGAGACTGGGAGCCTATACAGACGACAGAATGGACGCTGGAGGACTGCGAACTGCACTGGCAACTAGTCTGCGTAGTGATTGTCCTCTAAAATGGTAGTACATGATAATAAAAAACTATTTAAAAGAGAAAATTGCATTTATTTCGTTATTTGCATTATTGTGCGTTTCCCTGCAAACGCTCTCATTACTATATAAGGACCCTGGGAGCCTATACAGAAGACAGAATGGACGCTGGAGGACTGCGAGCTGCACTGGCAACTAGTCTGCGTAGTGATTGTCCTCTAAAATGGTAGTACATGATAATAAAAAACTATTTAAAAGAGAAAATTGCATTTATTTCGTTATTTGCATTATTGTGCGTTTCCCTGCAAACGCTCTCATTACTATATAAGGACCCTGGGAGCCTATACAGAAGACAGAATGGACGCTGGAGGACTGCGAGCTGCACTGGCAACTAGTCTGAGGAGTGATTGTCCTCTAAAATGGTAGTACATGATAATAAAAAACTATTTAAAAGAGAAAATTGCATTTATTTCGTTATTTGCATTATTGTGCGTTTCCCTGCAAACGCTCTCATTACTATATAAGGAGACTGGGAGCCGATACAGACGACAGAATGGACGCTGGAGGACTGCGAGCTGCACTGGCGACTAGTCTGCGTAGTGATTGTCCTCTAAAATGGTAGTACATGATAATAAAAAACTATTTAAAAGAGAAAATTGCATTTATTTCGTTATTTGCATTATTGTGCGTTTCCCTGCAAACGCTCTCATTACTATATAAGGACCCTGGGAGCCTATACAGACGACAGAATGGACGCTGGAGGACTGCGACCTGCACTGGCGACTAGTCTGCGTAGTGATTGTCCTCTAAAATGGTAGTACATGATAATAAAAAACTATTTAAAAGAGATAATTGCATTTATTTCGTTATTTGCATTATTGTGCGTTTCCCTGCAAACGCTCTCATTACTATATAAGGACCCTGGGAGCCTATACAGACGACAGAATGGACGCTGGAGGACTGCGACCTGCACTGGCGACTAGTCTGCGTAGTGATTGTCCTCTAAAATGGTAGTACATGATAATAAAAAACTATTTAAAAGAGAAAATTGCATTTATTTCGTTATTTGCATTATTGTGCGTTTCCCTGCAAACGCTCTCATTACTATATAAGGAGACTGGGAGCCGATACAGACGACAGAATGGGCGCTGGAGGACTGCGAGCTGCACTGGCAACTAGTCTGAGGAGTGATTGTCCTCTAAAATGGTAGTACATGATAATAAAAAACTATTTAAAAGAGAAAATTGCATTTATTTCGTTATTTGCATTATTGTGCGTTTCCCTGCAAACGCTCTCATTACTATATAAGGAGACTGGGAGCCGATACAGACGACAGAATGGACGCTGGAGGACTGCGAGCTGCACTGGCAACTAGTCTGAGGAGTGATTGTCCTCTAAAATGGTAGTACATGATAATAAAAAACTATTTAAAAGAGAAAATTGCATTTATTTCGTTATTTGCATTATTGTGCGTTTCCCTGCAAACGCTCTCATTACTATATAAGGAGACTGGGAGCCGATACAGACGACAGAATGGACGCTGGAGGACTGCGAGCTGCACTGGCAACTAGTCTGAGGAGTGATTGTCCTCTAAAATGGTAGTACATGATAATAAAAAACTATTTAAAAGAGAAAATTGCATTTATTTCGTTATTTGCATTATTGTGCTTTTCCCTGCAAACGCTCTCATTACTATATAACGACCCTGGGAGCCTATACAGACGACAGAATGGACGCTGGAGGACTGCGAGCTGCACTGGCAACTATTCTGAGGAGTGATTGTCCTCTAAAATGGTAGTACATGATAATAAAAAACTATTTAAAAGAGAAAATTGCATTTATTTCGTTATTTGCATTATTGTGCGTTTCCCTGCAAACGCTCTCATTACTATATAAGGACCCTGGGAGCCGATACAGACGACAGAATGGACGCTGGAGGACTGCGAGCTGCACTGGCAACTAGTCTGAGGAGTGATTGTCCTCTAAAATGGTAGTACATGATAATAAAAAACTATTTAAAAGAGAAAATTGCATTTATTTCGTTATTTGCATTATTGTGCGTTTCCCTGCAAACGCTCTCATTACTATATAAGGAGACTGGGAGCCGATACAGACGACAGAATGGACGCTGGAGGACTGCGAGCTGCACTGGCAACTAGTCTGAGGAGTGATTGTCCTCTAAAATGGTAGTACATGGTAATAAAAAACTATTTAAAAGAGAAAATTGCATTTATTTCGTTATTTGCATTATTGTGCGTTTCCCTGCAAACGCTCTCATTACTATATAAGGACCCTGGGAGCCTATACAGACGACAGAATGGACGCTGGAGGACTGCGACCTGCACTGGCGACTAGTCTGCGTAGTGATTGTCCTCTAAAATGGTAGTACATGATAATAAAAAACTATTTAAAAGAGAAAATTGCATTTATTTCGTTATTTGCATTATTGTGCGTTTCCCTGCAAACGCTCTCATTACTATATAAGGAGACTGGGAGCCGATACAGACGACAGAATGGACGCTGGAGGACTGCGAGCTGCACTGGCAACTAGTCTGAGGAGTGATTGTCCTCTAAAATGGTAGTACATGATAATAAAAAACTATTTAAAAGAGAAAATTGCATTTATTTCGTTATTTGCATTATTGTGCGTTTCCCTGCAAACGCTCTCATTACTATATAAGGACCCTGGGAGCCTATACAGACGACAGAATGGACGCTGGAGGACTGCGACCTGCACTGGCGACTAGTCTGCGTAGTGATTGTCCTCTAAAATGGTAGTACATGATAATAAAAAACTATTTAAAAGAGAAAATTGCATTTATTTCGTTATTTGCATTATTGTGCGTTTCCCTGCAAACGCTCTCATTACTATATAAGGACCCTGGGAGCCTATACAGACGACAGAATGGACGCTGGAGGACTGCGACCTTGCACTGGCGACTAGTCTGCGTAGTGATTGTCCTCTAAAATGGTAGTACATGATAATAAAAAACTATTTAAAAGAGAAAATTGCATTTATTTCGTTATTTGCATTATTGTGCGTTTCCCTGCAAACGCTCTCATTACTATATAAGGACCCTGGGAGCCTATACAGACGACAGAATGGACGCTGGAGGACTGCGACCTGCACTGGCGACTAGTCTGAGGAGTGATTGTCCTCTAAAATGGTAGTACATGATAATAAAAAACTATTTAAAAGAGAAAATTGCATTTATTTCGTTATTTGCATTATTGTGCGTTTCCCTGCAAACGCTCTCATTACTATATAAGGAGACTGGGAGCCGATACAGACGACAGAATGGACGCTGGAGGACTGCGAGCTGCACTGGCAACTAGTCTGAGGAGTGATTGTCCTCTAAAATGGTAGTACATGATAATAAAAAACTATTTAAAAGAGAAAATTGCATTTATTTCGTTATTTGCATTATTGTGCGTTTCCCTGCAAACGCTCTCATTACTATATAAGGACCCTGGGAGCCTATACAGACGACAGAATGGACGCTGGAGGACTGCGAGCTGCACTGGCGACTAGTCTGCGTAGTGATTGTCCTCTAAAATGGTAGTACATGATAATAAAAAACTATTTTTAAAGAGAAAATTGCATTTATTTCGTTATTTGCATTATGGTGCGTTTCCCTGCAAACGCTCTCATTACTATATAAGGAGACTGGTAGCCGATACAGACGACAGAATGGACGCTGGAGGACTGCGAGCTGCACTGGCAACTAGTCTGCGGAGTGATTGTCCTCTAAAATGGTAGTACATGATAATAAAAAACTATTTAAAAGAGAAAATTGCATTTATTTCGTTATTTGCATTATTGTGCGTTTCCCTGCAAACGCTCTCATTACTATATAAGGAGACTGGGAGCCGATACAGACGACAGAATGGACGCTGGAGGACTGCGAGCTGCACTGGCGACTAGTCTGCGGAGTGATTGTCCTCTAAAATGGTAGTACATGATAATAAAAAACTATTTAAAAGAGAAAATTGCATTTATTTCGTTATTTGCATTATTGTGCGTTTCCCTGCAAACGCTCTCATTACTATATAAGGACCCTGGGAGAATATACAGACGACAGAATGGACGCTGGAGGACTGCGACCTGCACTGGCGACTAGTCTGCGTAGTGATTGTCCTCTAAAATGGTAGTACATGATAATAAAAAAACTATTTAAAAGAGAAAATTGCATTTATTTCGTTATTTGCATTATTGTGCGTTTCCCTGCAAACGCTCTCATTACTATATAAGGAGACTGGGAGCCGATACAGACGACAGAATGGACGCTGGAGGGCTGCGAGCTGCACTGGCAACTAGTCTGAGGAGTGATTGTCCTCTAAAATGGTAGTACATGATAATAAAAAACTATTTAAAAGAGAAAATTGCATTTATTTCGTTATTTGCATTATTGTGCGTTTCCCTGCAAACGCTCTCATTACTATATAAGGAGACTGGGAGCCGATACAGACGACAGAATGGACGCTGGAGGACTGCGAGCTGCACTGGCAACTAGTCTGAGGAGTGATTGTCCTCTAAAATGGTAGTACATGATAATAAAAAACTATTTAAAAGAGAAAATTGCATTTATTTCGTTATTTGCATTATTGTGCTTTTCCCTGCAAACGCTCTCATTACTATATAACGAACCTGGGAGCCTATACAGACGACAGAATGGACGCTGGAGGACTGCGAGCTGCACTGGCAACTAGTCTGAGGAGTGATTGTCCTCTAAAATGGTAGTACATGATAATAAAAAACTATTTAAAAGAGAAAATTGCATTTATTTCGTTATTTGCATTATTGTGCGTTTCCCTGCAAACGCTCTCATTACTATATAAGGAGACTGGGAGCCGATACAGACGACAGAATGGGCGCTGGAGGATTGCGAGCTGCACTGGCGACTAGTCTGCGTAGTGATTGTCCTCTAAAATGGTAGTACATGATAATAAAAAACTATTTAAAAGAGAAAATTGCATTTATTTCGTTATTTGCATTATTGTGCGTTTCCCTGCAAACGCTCTCATTACTATATAAGGACCCTGGGAGCCTATACAGACGACAGAATGGGCGCTGGAGGACTGCGACCTGCACTGGCGACTAGTCTGCGTAGTGATTGTCCTCTAAAATGGTAGTACATGATAATAAAAAACTATTTAAAAGAGAAAATTGCATTTATTTCGTTATTTGCATTATTGTGCGTTTCCCTGCAAACGCTCTCATTACTATATAAGGAGACTGGGAGCCGATACAGACGACAGAATGGACGCTGGAGGACTGCGAGCTGCACTGGCAACTAGTCTGAGGAGTGATTGTCCTCAAAAATGGTAGTACATGATAATAAAAAACTATTTAAAAGAGAAAATTGCATTTATTTCGTTATTTGCATTATTGTGCGTTTCCCTGCAAACGCTCTCATTACTATATAAGGAGACTGGGAGCCGATACAGACGACAGAATGGACGCTGGAGGGCTGCGAGCTGCACTGGCAACTAGTCTGAGGAGTGATTGTCCTCTAAAATGGTAGTACATGATAATAAAAAACTATTTAAAAGAGAAAATTGCATTTATTTCGTTATTTGCATTATTGTGCGTTTCCCTGCAAACGCTCTCATTACTATATAAGGACCCTGGGAGCCTATACAGACGACAGAATGGACGCTGGAGGACTGCGAGCTGCACTGGCAACTATTCTGAGGAGTGATTGTCCTCTAAAATGGTAGTACATGATAATAAAAAACTATTTAAAAGAGAAAATTGCATTTATTTCGTTATTTGCATTATTGTGCGTTTCCCTGCAAACGCTCTCATTACTATATAAGGACCCTGGGAGCCTATACAGACGACAGAATGGACGCTGGAGGACTGCGAGCTGCACTGGCAACTAGTCTGAGGAGTGATTGTCCTCTAAAATGGTAGTACATGATAATAAAAAACTATTTAAAAGAGAAAAATTGCATTATTTCGTTATTTGCATTATTGTGCGTTTCCCTGCAAACGCTCTCATTACTATATAAGGAGACTGGGAGCCGATACCGACGACAGAATGGACGCTGGAGGACTGCGAGCTGCACTGGCAACTAGTCTGAGGAGTGATTGTCCTCTAAAATGGTAGTACATGGTAATAAAAAACTATTTAAAAGAGAAAATTGCATTTATTTCATTATTTGCATTATTGTGCGTTTCCCTGCAAACGCTCTCATTACTATATAAGGACCCTGGGAGCCTATACAGACGACAGAATGGACGCTGGAGGACTGCGACCCTGCACTGGCGACTAGTCTGCGTAGTGATTGTCCTCTAAAATGGTAGTACATGATAATAAAAAACTATTTAAAAGAGAAAATTGCATTTATTTCGTTATTTGCATTATTGTGCGTTTCCCTGCAAACGCTCTCATTACTATATAAGGAGACTGGGAGCCGATACAGACGACAGAATGGACGCTGGAGGACTGCGAGCTGCACTGGCAACTAGTCTGAGGAGTGATTGTCCTCTAAAATGGTAGTACATGATAATAAAAAAACTATTTATAAGAGAAAATTGCATTTATTTCGTTATTTGCATTATTGTTCGTTTCCCTGCAAACGCTCTCATTACTATATAAGGACCCTGGAGCCTATACAGACGACAGAATGGACGCTGGAGGACTGCGACCTGCACTGGCGACTAGTCTGCGTAGTGATTGTCCTCTAAAATGGTAGTACATGATAATAAAAAACTATTTAAAAGAGAAAATTGCATTTATTTCGTTATTTGCATTATTGTGCGTTTCCCTGCAAACGCTCTCATTACTATATAAGGACCCTGGGAGCCTATACAGACGACAGAATGGACGCTGGAGGACTGCGACCTGCACTGGCGACTAGTCTGCGTAGTGATTGTCCTCTAAAATGGTAGTACATGATAATAAAAAACTATTTAAAAGAGAAAATTGCATTTATTTCGTTATTTGCATTATTGTGCGTTTCCCTGCAAACGCTCTCATTACTATATAAGGACCCTGGGAGCCTATACAGACGACAGAATGGACGCTGGAGGACTGCGACCTGCACTGGCGACTAGTCTGAGGAGTGATTGTCCTCTAAAATGGTAGTACATGATAATAAAAAAACTATTTAAAAGAGAAAATTGCATTTATTTCGTTATTTGCATTATTGTGCGTTTCCCTGCAAACGATCTCATTACTATATAAGGAGACTGGGAGCCGATACAGACGACAGAATGGACGCTGGAGGACTGCGAGCTGCACTGGCAACTAGTCTGAGGAGTGATTGTCCTCTAAAATGGTAGTACATGATAATAAAAAACTATTTAAAAGAGAAAATTGCATTTATTTCGTTATTTGCATTATTGTGCGTTTCCCTGCAAAGCTCTCATTACTATATAAGGACCCTGGGAGCCTATACAGACGATCAGAATGGACGCTGGAGGACTGCGAGCTGCACTGGCAACTAGTCGGAGGAGTGATTGTCCTCTAAAATGGTAGTACATGATAATAAAAAACTATTTAAAAGAGAAATTGCATTTATTTCGTTATTTGCATTATTGTGCGTTTCCCTGCAAACGCTCTCATTACTATATAAGGACCCTGGGAGCCTATACAGACGACAGAATGGGCGCTGGAGGACTGCGACCTGCACTGGCGACTAGTCTGCGTAGTGATTGTCCTCTAAAATGGTAGTACATGATAATAAAAAACTATTTAAAAGAGAAAATTGCATTTATTTCGTTATTTGCATTATTGTGCGTTTCCCTGCAAACGCTCTCATTACTATATAAGGATCCTGGGAGCCTATACAGACGACAGAATGGGCGCTGGAGGACTGCGACCTGCACTGGCGATTAGTCTGCGTAGTGATTGTCCTCTAAAATGGTAGTACATGATAATAAAAAACTATTTTAAAAGAGAAAATTGCATTTATTTCGTTATTTGCATTATTGTGCGTTTCCCTGCAAACGCTCTCATTACTATATAAGGAGACTGGGAGCCGATACAGACGACAGAATGGACGCTGGAGGACTGCGAGCTGCACTGGCAACTAGTCTGAGGAGTGATTGTCCTCTAAAATGGTAGTACATGATAATAAAAAACTATTTAAAAGAGAAAATTGCATTTATTTCGTTATTTGCATTATTGTGCGTTTCCCTGCAAACGCTCTCATTACTATATAAGGAGACTGGGAGCCGATACAGACGACAGAATGGACGCTGGAGGACTGCGAGCTGCACTGGCAACTAGTCTGAGGAGTGATTGTCCTCTAAAATGGTAGTACATGATAATAAAAAACTATTTAAAAGAGAAAATTGCATTTATTTCGTTATTTGCATTATTGTGCGTTTCCCTGCAAACGCTCTCATTACTATATAAGGACCCTGGGAGCCTATACAGAAGACAGAATGGACGCTGGAGGACTGCGAGCTGCACTGGCAACTAGTCTGAGGAGTGATTGTCCTCTAAAATGGTAGTACATGATAATAAAAAACTATTTAAAAGAGAAAATTGCATTTATTTCGTTATTTGCATTATTGTGCGTTTCCCTGCAAACGCTCTCATTACTATATAAGGAGACTGGGAGCCGATACAGACGACAGAATGGACGCTGGAGGACTGCGAGCTGCACTGGCGACTAGTCTGCGTAGTGATTGTCCTCTAAAATGGTAGTACATGATAATAAAAAACTATTTAAAAGAGAAAATTGCATTTATTTCGTTATTTGCATTATTGTGCGTTTCCCTGCAAACGCTCTCATTACTATATAAGGACCCTGGGAGCCTATACAGACGACAGAATGGACGCTGGAGGACTGCGACCTGCACTGGCGACTAGTCTGCGTAGTGATTGTCCTCTAAAATGGTAGTACATGATAATAAAAAACTATTTAAAAGAGAAAATTGCATTTATTTCGTTATTTGCATTATTGTGCGTTTCCCTGCAAACGCTCTCATTACTATATAAGGACCCTGGGAGCCTATACAGACGACAGAATGGACGCTGGAGGACTGCGACCTGCACTGGCGACTAGTCTGCGTAGTGATTGTCCTCTAAAATGGTAGTACATGATAATAAAAAACTATTTAAAAGAGAAAATTGCATTTATTTCGTTATTTGCATTATTGTGCGTTTCCCTGCAAACGCTCTCATTACTATATAAGGAGACTGGGAGCCGATACAGACGACAGAATGGACGCTGGAGGACTGCGAGCTGCACTGGCAACTAGTCTGAGGAGTGATTGTCCTCTAAAATGGTAGTACATGATAATAAAAAACTATTTAAAAGAGAAAATTGCATTTATTTCGTTATTTGCATTATTGTGCGTTTCCCTGCAAACGCTCTCATTACTATATAAGGAGACTGGGAGCCGATACAGACGACAGAATGGACGCTGGAGGACTGCGAGCTGCACTGGCAACTAGTCTGAGGAGTGATTGTCCTCTAAAATGGTAGTACATGATAATAAAAAACTATTTAAAAGAGAAAATTGCATTTATTTCGTTATTTGCATTATTGTGCGTTTCCCTGCAAACGCTCTCATTACTATATAAGGACCCTGGGAGCCTATACAGACGACAGAATGGGCGCTGGAGGACTGCGACCTGCACTGGCGACTAGTCGGAGGAGTGATTGTCCTCTAAAATGGTAGTACATGATAATAAAAAACTATTTAAAAGAGAAAATTGCATTTATTTCGTTATTTGCATTATTGTGCGTTTCCCTGCAAACGCTCTCATTACTATATAAGGAGACTGGGAGCCGATACAGACGACAGAATGGACGCTGGAGGACTGCGAGCTGCACTGGCAACTAGTCTGAGGAGTGATTGTCCTCTAAAATGGTAGTACATGATAATAAAAAACTATTTAAAAGAGAAAATTGCATTTATTTCGTTATTTGCATTATTGTGCGTTTCCCTGCAAACGCTCTCATTACTATATAAGGACCCTGGGAGCCTATACAGACGACAGAATGGACGCTGGAGGACTGCGACCTGCACTGGCGACTACTCTGCGTAGTGATTGTCCTCTAAAATGGTAGTACATGATAATAAAAAACTATTTAAAAGAGAAAATTGCATTTATTTCGTTATTTGCATTATTGTGCGTTTCCCTGCAAACGCTCTCATTACTATATAAGGACCCTGGGAGCCTATACAGACGACAGAATGGGCGCTGGAGGACTGCGACCTGCACTGGCGACTAGTCTGCGTAGTGATTGTCCTCTAAAATGGTAGTACATGATAATAAAAAAACTATTTAAAAGAGAAAATTGCATTTATTTCGTTATTTGCATTATTGTGCGTTTCCCTGCAAACGCTCTCATTACTATATAAGGAGACTGGGAGCCGATACAGACGACAGAATGGACGCTGGAGGACTGCGAGCTGCACTGGCAACTAGTCTGAGGAGTGATTGTCCTCTAAAATGGTAGTACATGATAATAAAAAACTATTTAAAAGAGAAAATTGCATTTATTTCGTTATTTGCATTATTGTGCGTTTCCCTGCAAACGCTCTCATTACTATATAAGGAGACTGGGAGCCGATACAGACGACAGAATGGACGCTGGAGGACTGCGAGCTGCACTGGCAACTAGTCTGAGGAGTGATTGTCCTCTAAAATGGTAGTACATGATAATAAAAAACTATTTAAAAGAGAAAATTGCATTTATTTCGTTATTTGCATTATTGTGCGTTTCCCTGCAAACGCTCTCATTACTATATAAGGAGACTGGGAGCCGATACAGACGACAGAATGGACGCTGGAGGACTGCGAGCTGCACTGGCAACTAGTCTGAGGAGTGATTGTCCTCTAAAATGGTAGTACATGATAATAAAAAACTATTTAAAAGAGAAAATTGCATTTATTTCGTTATTTGCATTATTGTGCTTTTCCCTGCAAACGCTCTCATTACTATATAACGACCCTGGGAGCCTATACAGACGACAGAATGGACGCTGGAGGACTGCGAGCTGCACTGGCAACTAGTCTGAGGAGTGATTGTCCTCTAAAATGGTAGTACATGATAATAAAAAACTATTTAAAAGAGAAAATTGCATTTATTTCGTTATTTGCATTATTGTGCGTTTCCCTGCAAACGCTCTCATTACTATATAAGGAGACTGGGAGCCGATACAGACGACAGAATGGACGCTGGAGGATTGCGAGCTGCACTGGCGACTAGTCTGCGTAGTGATTGTCCTCTAAAATGGTAGTACATGATAATAAAAAACTATTTAAAAGAGAAAATTGCATTTATTTCGTTATTTGCATTATTGTGCGTTTCCCTGCAAACGCTCTCATTACTATATAAGGACCCTGGGAGCCTATACAGACGACAGAATGGACGCTGGAGGACTGCGACCTGCACTGGCGACTAGTCTGCGTAGTGATTGTCCTCTAAAATGGTAGTACATGATAATAAAAAACTATTTAAAAGAGAAAATTGCATTTATTTCGTTATTTGCATTATTGTGCGTTTCCCTGCAAACGCTCTCATTACTATATAAGGAGACTGGGAGCCGATACAGACGACAGAATGGACGCTGGAGGACTGCGAGCTGCACTGGCAACTAGTCTGAGGAGTGATTGTCCTCAAAAATGGTAGTACATGATAATAAAAAACTATTTAAAAGAGAAAATTGCATTTATTTCGTTATTTGCATTATTGTGCGTTTCCCTGCAAACGCTCTCATTACTATATAAGGAGACTGGGAGCCGATACAGACGACAGAATGGACGCTGGAGGGCTGCGAGCTGCACTGGCAACTAGTCTGAGGAGTGATTGTCCTCTAAAATGGTAGTACATGATAATAAAAAACTATTTAAAAGAGAAAATTGCATTTATTTCGTTATTTGCATTATTGTGCGTTTCCCTGCAAACGCTCTCATTACTATATAAGGACCCTGGGAGCCTATACAGACGACAGAATGGACGCTGGAGGACTGCGAGCTGCACTGGCAACTATTCTGAGGAGTGATTGTCCTCTAAAATGGTAGTACATGATAATAAAAAACTATTTAAAAGAGAAAATTGCATTTATTTCGTTATTTGCATTATTGTGCTTTTCCCTGCAAACGCTCTCATTACTATATAAGGACCCTGGGAGCCTATACAGACGACAGAATGGACGCTGGAGGACTGCGAGCTGCACTGGCAACTAGTCTGAGGAGTGATTGTCCTCTAAAATGGTAGTACATGATAATAAAAAACTATTTAAAAGAGAAAATTGCATTTATTTCGTTATTTGCATTATTGTGCGTTTCCCTGCAAACGCTCTCATTACTATATAAGGAGACTGGGAGCCGATACAGACGACAGAATGGACGCTGGAGGACTGCGAGCTGCACTGGCAACTAGTCTGAGGAGTGATTGTCCTCTAAAATGGTAGTACATGGTAATAAAAAACTATTTAAAAGAGAAAATTGCATTTATTTCGTTATTTGCATTATTGTGCGTTTCCCTGCAAACGCTCTCATTACTATATAAGGACCCTGGGAGCCTATACAGACGACAGAATGGACGCTGGAGGACTGCGAGCTGCACTGGCAACTAGTCTGAGGAGTGATTGTCCTCTAAAATGGTAGTACATGATAATAAAAAACTATTTAAAAGAGAAAATTGCATTTATTTCGTTATTTGCATTATTGTGCGTTTCCCTGCAAACGCTCTCATTACTATATAAGGAGACTGGGAGCCGATACAGACGACAGAATGGACGCTGGAGGACTGCGAGCTGCACTGGCAACTAGTCTGAGGAGTGATTGTCCTCTAAAATGGTAGTACATGGTAATAAAAAACTATTTAAAAGAGAAAATTGCATTTATTTCGTTATTTGCATTATTGTGCGTTTCCCTGCAAACGCTCTCATTACTATATAAGGACCCTGGGAGCCTATACAGACGACAGAATGGACGCTGGAGGACTGCGACCTGCACTGGCGACTAGTCTGCGTAGTGATTGTCCTCTAAAATGGTAGTACATGATAATAAAAAACTATTTAAAAGAGAAAATTGCATTTATTTCGTTATTTGCATTATTGTGCGTTTCCCTGCAAACGCTCTCATTACTATATAAGGACCCTGGGAGCCTATACAGACGACAGAATGGACGCTGGAGGACTGCGACCTGCACTGGCGACTAGTCTGCGTAGTGATTGTCCTCTAAAATGGTAGTACATGATAATAAAAAACTATTTAAAAGAGAAAATTGCATTTATTTCGTTATTTGCATTATTGTGCGTTTCCCTGCAAACGCTCTCATTACTATATAAGGACTCTGGGAGCCTATACAGACGACAGAATGGACGCTGGAGGACTGCGACCTGCACTGGCGACTAGTCTGAGGAGTGATTGTCCTCTAAAATGGTAGTACATGATAATAAAAAACTATTTAAAAGAGAAAATTGCATTTATTTCGTTATTTGCATTATTGTGCGTTTCCCTGCAAACGCTCTCATTACTATATAAGGAGACTGGGAGCCGATACAGACGACAGAATGGACGCTGGAGGACTGCGAGCTGCACTGGCAACTAGTCTGAGGAGTGATTGTCCTCTAAAATGGTAGTACATGATAATAAAAAACTATTTAAAAGAGAAAATTGCATTTATTTCGTTATTTGCATTATTGTGCGTTTCCCTGCAAACGCTCTCATTACTATATAAGGACCCTGGGAGCCGATACAGACGACAGAATGGACGCTGGAGGACTGCGAGCTGCACTGGCAACTAGTCGGAGGAGTGATTGTCCTCTAAAATGGTAGTACATGATAATAAAAAACTATTTAAAAGAGAAAATTGCATTTATTTCGTTATTTGCATTATTGTGCGTTTCCCTGCAAACGCTCTCATTACTATATAAGGACCCTGGGAGCCTATACAGACGACAGAATGGGCGCTGGAGGACTGCGACCTGCACTGGCGACTAGTCTGCGTAGTGATTGTCCTCTAAAATGGTAGTACATGATAATAAAAAACTATTTAAAAGAGAAAATTGCATTTATTTCGTTATTTGCATTATTGTGCGTTTCCCTGCAAACGCTCTCATTACTATATAAGGACCCTGGGAGCCTATACAGACGACAGAATGGGCGCTGGAGGACTGCGACCTGCACTGGCGACTAGTCTGCGTAGTGATTGTCCTCTAAAATGGTAGTACATGATAATAAAAAACTATTTAAAAGAGAAAATTGCATTTATTTCGTTATTTGCATTATTGTGCGTTTCCCTGCAAACGCTCTCATTACTATATAAGGAGACTGGGAGCCGATACAGACGACAGAATGGACGCTGGAGGACTGCGAGCTGCACTGGCAACTAGTCTGAGGAGTGATTGTCCTCTAAAATGGTAGTACATGATAATAAAAAACTATTTAAAAGAGAAAATTGCATTTATTTCGTTATTTGCATTATTGTGCGTTTCCCTGCAAACGCTCTCATTACTATATAAGGAGACTGGGAGCCGATACAGACGACAGAATGGACGCTGGAGGACTGCGAGCTGCACTGGCAACTAGTCTGAGGAGTGATTGTCCTCTAAAATGGTAGTACATGATAATAAAAAACTATTTAAAAGAGAAAATTGCATTTATTTCGTTATTTGCATTATTGTGCGTTTCCCTGCAAACGCTCTCATTACTATATAAGGACCCTGGGAGCCTATACAGAAGACAGAATGGACGCTGGAGGACTGCGAGCTGCACTGGCAACTAGTCTGAGGAGTGATTGTCCTCTAAAATGGTAGTACATGATAATAAAAAACTATTTAAAAGAGAAAATTGCATTTATTTCGTTATTTGCATTATTGTGCGTTTCCCTGCAAACGCTCTCATTACTATATAAGGAGACTGGGAGCCGATACAGACGACAGAATGGACGCTGGAGGACTGCGAGCTGCACTGGCGACTAGTCTGCGGAGTGATTGTCCTCTAAAATGGTAGTACATGATAATAAAAAACTATTTAAAAGAGAAAATTGCATTTATTTCGTTATTTGCATTATTGTGCGTTTCCCTGCAAACGCTCTCATTACTATATAAGGACCCTGGGAGCCTATACAGACGACAGAATGGACGCTGGAGGACTGCGACCTGCACTGGCGACTAGTCTGCGTAGTGATTGTCCTCTAAAATGGTAGTACATGATAATAAAAAACTATTTAAAAGAGAAAATTGCATTTATTTCGTTATTTGCATTATTGTGCGTTTCCCTGCAAACGCTCTCATTACTATATAAGGACCCTGGGAGCCTATACAGACGACAGAATGGACGCTGGAGGACTGCGACCTGCACTGGCGACTAGTCTGCGTAGTGATTGTCCTCTAAAATGGTAGTACATGATAATAAAAAACTATTTAAAAGAGAAAATTGCATTTATTTCGTTATTTGCATTATTGTGCGTTTCCCTGCAAACGCTCTCATTACTATATAAGGAGACTGGGAGCCGATACAGACGACAGAATGGACGCTGGAGGACTGCGAGCTGCACTGGCAACTAGTCTGAGGAGTGATTGTCCTCTAAAATGGTAGTACATGATAATAAAAAACTATTTAAAAGAGAAAATTGCATTTATTTCGTTATTTGCATTATTGTGCGTTTCCCTGCAAACGCTCTCATTACTATATAAGGAGACTGGGAGCCGATACAGACGACAGAATGGACGCTGGAGGACTGCGAGCTGCACTGGCAACTAGTCTGAGGAGTGATTGTCCTCTAAAATGGTAGTACATGATAATAAAAAACTATTTAAAAGAGAAAATTGCATTTATTTCGTTATTTGCATTATTGTGCGTTTCCCTGCAAATGCTCTCATTACTATATAAGGACCCTGGGAGCCTATACAGACGACAGAATGGGCGCTGGAGGACTGCGACCTGCACTGGCGACTAGTCTGCGTAGTGATTGTCCTCTAAAATGGTAGTACATGATAATAAAAAACTATTTAAAAGAGAAAATTGCATTTATTTCGTTATTTGCATTATTGTGCGTTTCCCTGCAAACGCTCTCATTACTATATAAGGAGACTGGGAGCCGATACAGACGACAGAATGGACGCTGGAGGACTGCGAGCTGCACTGGCAACTAGTCTGCGTAGTGATTGTCCTCTAAAATGGTAGTACATGATAATAAAAAACTATTTAAAAGAGAAAATTGCATTTATTTCGTTATTTGCATTATTGTGCGTTTCCCTGCAAACGCTCTCATTACTATATAAGGACCCTGGGAGCCTATACAGACGACAGAATGGACGCTGGAGGACTGCGACCTGCACTGGCGACTAATCTGCGTAGTGATTGTCCTCTAAAATGGTAGTACATGATAATAAAAAACTATTTAAAAGAGAAAATTGCATTTATTTCGTTATTTGCATTATTGTGCGTTTCCCTGCAAACGCTCTCATTACTATATAAGGACCCTGGGAGCCTATACAGACGACAGAATGGGCGCTGGAGGACTGCGACCTGCACTGGCGACTAGTCTGCGTAGTGATTGTCCTCTAAAATGGTAGTACATGATAATAAAAAACTATTTATAAGAGAAAATTGCATTTATTTCGTTATTTGCATTATTGTGCGTTTCCCTGCAAACGCTCTCATTACTATATAAGGAGACTGGGAGCCGATACAGACGACAGAATGGACGCTGGAGGACTGCGAGCTGCACTGGCAACTAGTCTGAGGAGTGATTGTCCTCTAAAATGGTAGTACATGATAATAAAAAACTATTTAAAAGAGAAAATTGCATTTATTTCGTTATTTGCATTATTGTGCGTTTCCCTGCAAACGCTCTCATTACTATATAAGGAGACTGGGAGCCGATACAGACGACAGAATGGACGCTGGAGGACTGCGAGCTGCACTGGCAACTAGTCTGAGGAGTGATTGTCCTCTAAAATGGTAGTACATGATAATAAAAAACTATTTAAAAGAGAAAATTGCATTTATTTCGTTATTTTCATTATTGTGCGTTTCCCTGCAAACGCTCTCATTACTATATAAGGAGACTGGGAGCCGATACAGACGACAGAATGGACGCTGGAGGACTGCGAGCTGCACTGGCAACTAGTCTGAGGAGTGATTGTCCTCTAAAATGGTAGTACATGATAATAAAAAACTATTTAAAAGAGAAAATTGCATTTATTTCGTTATTTGCATTATTGTGCTTTTCCCTGCAAACGCTCTCATTACTATATAACGACCCTGGGAGCCTATACAGACGACAGAATGGACGCTGGAGGACTGCGAGCTGCACTGGCAACTAGTCTGAGGAGTGATTGTCCTCTAAAATGGTAGTACATGATAATAAAAAACTATTTAAAAGAGAAAATTGCATTTATTTCGTTATTTGCATTATTGTGCGTTTCCCTGCAAACGCTCTCATTACTATATAAGGAGACTGGGAGCCGATACAGACGACAGAATGGACGCTGGAGGATTGCGAGCTGCACTGGCGACTAGTCTGCGTAGTGATTGTCCTCTAAAATGGTAGTACATGATAATAAAAAACTATTTAAAAGAGAAAATTGCATTTATTTCGTTATTTGCATTATTGTGCGTTTCCCTGCAAACGCTCTCATTACTATATAAGGACCCTGGGAGCCTATACAGACGACAGAATGGACGCTGGAGGACTGCGACCTGCACTGGCGACTAGTCTGCGTAGTGATTGTCCTCTAAAATGGTAGTACATGATAATAAAAAACTATTTAAAAGAGAAAATTGCATTTATTTCGTTATTTGCATTATTGTGCGTTTCCCTGCAAACGCTCTCATTACTATATAAGGAGACTGGGAGCCGATACAGACGACAGAATGGACGCTGGAGGACTGCGAGCTGCACTGGCAACTAGTCTGAGGAGTGATTGTCCTCAAAAATGGTAGTACATGATAATAAAAAACTATTTAAAAGAGAAAATTGCATTTATTTCGTTATTTGCATTATTGTGCGTTTCCCTGCAAACGCTCTCATTACTATATAAGGAGACTGGGAGCCGATACAGACGACAGAATGGACGCTGGAGGGCTGCGAGCTGCACTGGCAACTAGTCTGAGGAGTGATTGTCCTCTAAAATGGTAGTACATGATAATAAAAAACTATTTAAAAGAGAAAATTGCATTTATTTCGTTATTTGCATTATTGTGCGTTTCCCTGCAAACGCTCTCATTACTATATAAGGACCCTGGGAGCCTATACAGACGACAGAATGGACGCTGGAGGACTGCGAGCTGCACTGGCAACTATTCTGAGGAGTGATTGTCCTCTAAAATGGTAGTACATGATAATAAAAAACTATTTAAAAGAGAAAATTGCATTTATTTCGTTATTTGCATTATTGTGCGTTTCCCTGCAAACGCTCTCATTACTATATAAGGACCCTGGGAGCCTATACAGACGACAGAATGGACGCTGGAGGACTGCGAGCTGCACTGGCAACTAGTCTGAGGAGTGATTGTCCTCTAAAATGGTAGTACATGATAATAAAAAACTATTTAAAAGAGAAAATTGCATTTATTTCGTTATTTGCATTATTGTGCGTTTCCCTGCAAACGCTCTCATTACTATATAAGGAGACTGGGAGCCGATACAGACGACAGAATGGACGCTGGAGGACTGCGAGCTGCACTGGCAACTAGTCTGAGGAGTGATTGTCCTCTAAAATGGTAGTACATGGTAATAAAAAACTATTTAAAAGAGAAAATTGCATTTATTTCGTTATTTGCATTATTGTGCGTTTCCCTGCAAACGCTCTCATTACTATATAAGGACCCTGGGAGCCTATACAGACGACAGAATGGACGCTGGAGGACGGCGACCTGCACTGGCGACTAGTCTGCGTAGTGATTGTCCTCTAAAATGGTAGTACATGATAATAAAAAATTATTTAAAAGAGAAAATTGCATTTATTTCGTTATTTGCATTATTGTGCGTTTCCCTGCAAACGCTCTCATTACTATATAAGGAGACTGGGAGCCGATACAGACGACAGAATGGACGCTGGAGGACTGGGAGCTGCACTGGCAACTAGTCTGAGGAGTGATTGTCCTCTAAAATGGTAGTACATGATAATAAAAAACTATTTAAAAGAGAAAATTGCATTTATTTCGTTATTTGCATTATTGTGCGTTTCCCTGCAAACGCTCTCATTACTATATAAGGACCCTGGGAGCCTATACAGACGACAGAATGGACGCTGGAGGACTGCGACCTGCACTGGCGACTAGTCTGCGTAGTGATTGTCCTCTAAAATGGTAGTACATGATAATAAAAAACTATTTAAAAGAGAAAATTGCATTTATTTCGTTATTTGCATTATTGTGCGTTTCCCTGCAAACGCTCTCATTACTATATAAGGACCCTGGGAGCCTATACAGACGACAGAATGGACGCTGGAGGACTGCGAGCTGCACTGGCAACTAGTCTGAGGAGTGATTGTCCTCAAAAATGGTAGTACATGATAATAAAAAACTATTTAAAAGAGAAAATTGCATTTATTTCGTTATTTGCATTATTGTGCGTTTCCCTGCAAACGCTCTCATTACTATATAAGGACCCTGGGAGCCTATACAGACGACAGAATGGACGCTGGAGGACTGCGACCTGCACTGGCGACTAATCTGCGTAGTGATTGTCCTCTAAAATGGTAGTACATGATAATAAAAAACTATTTAAAAGAGAAAATTGCATTTATTTCGTTATTTGCATTATTGTGCGTTTCCCTGCAAACGCTCTCATTACTATATAAGGACCCTGGGAGCCTATACAGACGACAGAATGGGCGCTGGAGGACTGCGACCTGCACTGGCGACTAGTCTGCGTAGTGATTGTCCTCTAAAATGGTAGTACATGATAATAAAAAACTATTTAAAAGAGAAAATTGCATTTATTTCGTTATTTGCATTATTGTGCGTTTCCCTGCAAACGCTCTCATTACTATATAAGGACCCTGGGAGCCTATACAGACGACAGAATGGGCGCTGGAGGACTGCGACCTGCACTGGCGACTAGTCTGCGTAGTGATTGTCCTCTAAAATGGTAGTACATGATAATAAAAAACTATTTAAAAGAGAAAATTGCATTTATTTCGTTATTTGCATTATTGTGCGTTTCCCTGCAAACGCTCTCATTACTATATAAGGAGACTGGGAGCCGATACAGACGACAGAATGGACGCTGGAGGACTGCGAGCTGCACTGGCAACTAGTCTGAGGAGTGATTGTCCTCTAAAATGGTAGTACATGATAATAAAAAACTATTTAAAAGAGAAAATTGCATTTATTTCGTTATTTGCATTATTGTGCGTTTCCCTGCAAACGCTCTCATTACTATATAAGGACCCTGGGAGCCTATACAGACGACAGAATGGACGCTGGAGGACTGCGACCTGCACTGGCGACTACTCTGCGTAGTGATTGTCCTCTAAAATGGTAGTACATGATAATAAAAAACTATTTAAAAGAGAAAATTGCATTTATTTCGTTATTTGCATTATTGTGCGTTTCCCTGCAAACGCTCTCATTACTATATAAGGACCCTGGGAGCCTATACAGACGACAGAATGGGCGCTGGAGGACTGCGACCTGCACTGGCGACTAGTCTGCGTAGTGATTGTCCTCTAAAATGGTAGTACATGATAATAAAAAACTATTTATAAGAGAAAATTGCATTTATTTCGTTATTTGCATTATTGTGCGTTTCCCTGCAAACGCTCTCATTACTATATAAGGAGACTGGGAGCCGATACAGACGACAGAATGGACGCTGGAGGACTGCGAGCTGCACTGGCAACTAGTCTGAGGAGTGATTGTCCTCTAAAATGGTAGTACATGATAATAAAAAACTATTTAAAAGAGAAAATTGCATTTATTTCGTTATTTGCATTATTGTGCGTTTCCCTGCAAACGCTCTCATTACTATATAAGGAGACTGGGAGCCGATACAGACGACAGAATGGACGCTGGAGGACTGCGAGCTGCACTGGCGACTAGTCTGCGTAGTGATTGTCCTCTAAAATGGTAGTACATGATAATAAAAAACTATTTAAAAGAGAAAATTGCATTTATTTCGTTATTTGCATTATTGTGCGTTTCCCTGCAAACGCTCTCATTACTATATAAGGACCCTGGGAGCCTATACAGACGACAGAATGGACGCTGGAGGACTGCGACCTGCACTGGCGACTAGTCTGCGTAGTGATTGTCCTCTAAAATGGTAGTACATGATAATAAAAAACTATTTAAAAGAGAAAATTGCATTTATTTCGTTATTTGCATTATTGTGCGTTTCCCTGCAAACGCTCTCATTACTATATAAGGACCCTGGGAGCCTATACAGACGACAGAATGGACGCTGGAGGACTGCGACCTGCACTGGCGACTAGTCTGCGTAGTGATTGTCCTCTAAAATGGTAGTACATGATAATAAAAAACTATTTAAAAGAGAAAATTGCATTTATTTCGTTATTTGCATTATTGTGCGTTTCCCTGCAAACGCTCTCATTACTATATAAGGAGACTGGGAGCCGATACAGACGACAGAATGGACGCTGGAGGACTGCGAGCTGCACTGGCAACTAGTCTGAGGAGTGATTGTCCTCTAAAATGGTAGTACATGATAATAAAAAACTATTTAAAAGAGAAAATTGCATTTATTTCGTTATTTGCATTATTGTGCGTTTCCCTGCAAACGCTCTCATTACTATATAAGGAGACTGGGAGCCGATACAGACGACAGAATGGACGCTGGAGGACTGCGAGCTGCACTGGCAACTAGTCTGAGGAGTGATTGTCCTCTAAAATGGTAGTACATGATAATAAAAAACTATTTAAAAGAGAAAATTGCATTTATTTCGTTATTTGCATTATTGTGCGTTTCCCTGCAAACGCTCTCATTACTATATAAGGACCCTGGGAGCCTATACAGAAGACAGAATGGACGCTGGAGGACTGCGAGCTGCACTGGCAACTAGTCTGAGGAGTGATTGTCCTCTAAAATGGTAGTACATGATAATAAAAAACTATTTAAAAGAGAAAATTGCATTTATTTCGTTATTTGCATTATTGTGCGTTTCCCTGCAAACGCTCTCATTACTATATAAGGAGACTGGGAGCCGATACAGACGACAGAATGGACGCTGGAGGACTGCGAGCTGCACTGGCGACTAGTCTGCGTAGTGATTGTCCTCTAAAATGGTAGTACATGATAATAAAAAACTATTTAAAAGAGAAAATTGCATTTATTTCGTTATTTGCATTATTGTGCGTTTCCCTGCAAACGCTCTCATTACTATATAAGGACCCTGGGAGCCTATACAGACGACAGAATGGACGCTGGAGGACTGCGACCTGCACTGGCGACTAGTCTGCGTAGTGATTGTCCTCTAAAATGGTAGTACATGATAATAAAAAACTATTTAAAAGAGAAAATTGCATTTATTTCGTTATTTGCATTATTGTGCGTTTCCCTGCAAACGCTCTCATTACTATATAAGGACCCTGGGAGCCTATACAGACGACAGAATGGACGCTGGAGGACTGCGACCTGCACTGGCGACTAGTCTGCGTAGTGATTGTCCTCTAAAATGGTAGTACATGATAATAAAAAACTATTTAAAAGAGAAAATTGCATTTATTTCGTTATTTGCATTATTGTGCGTTTCCCTGCAAACGCTCTCATTACTATATAAGGAGACTGGGAGCCGATACAGACGACAGAATGGACGCTGGAGGACTGCGAGCTGCACTGGCAACTAGTCTGAGGAGTGATTGTCCTCTAAAATGGTAGTACATGATAATAAAAAACTATTTAAAAGAGAAAATTGCATTTATTTCGTTATTTGCATTATTGTGCCTTTCCCTGCAAACGCTCTCATTACTATATAAGGAGACTGGGAGCCGATACAGACGACAGAATGGACGCTGGAGGACTGCGAGCTGCACTGGCAACTAGTCTGAGGAGTGATTGTCCTCTAAAATGGTAGTACATGATAATAAAAAACTATTTAAAAGAGAAAATTGCATTTATTTCGTTATTTGCATTATTGTGCGTTTCCCTGCAAACGCTCTCATTACTATATAAGGACCCTGGGAGCCTATACAGACGACAGAATGGGCGCTGGAGGACTGCGACCTGCACTGGCGACTAGTCTGCGTAGTGATTTTCCTCTAAAATGGTAGTACATGATAATAAGAAACTATTTAAAAGAGAAAATTGCATTTATTTCGTTATTTGCATTATTGTGCGTTTCCCTGCAAACGCTCTCATTACTATATAAGGAGACTGGGAGCCGATACAGACGACAGAATGGACGCTGGAGGACTGCGAGCTGCACTGGCAACTAGTCTGAGGAGTGATTGTCCTCTAAAATGGTAGTACATGGTAATAAAAAACTATTTAAAAGAGAAAATTGCATTTATTTCGTTATTTGCATTATTGTGCGTTTCCCTGCAAACGCTCTCATTACTATATAAGGACCCTGGGAGCCTATACAGACGACAGAATGGACGCTGGAGGACTGCGACCTGCACTGGCGACTAGTCTGCGTAGTGATTGTCCTCTAAAATGGTAGTACATGATAATAAAAAACTATTTAAAAGAGAAAATTGCATTTATTTCGTTATTTGCATTATTGTGCGTTTCCCTGCAAACGCTCTCATTACTATATAAGGAGACTGGGAGCCGATACAGACGACAGAATGGAAGCTGGAGGACTGCGAGCTGCACTGGCAACTAGTCTGAGGAGTGATTGTCCTCTAAAATGGTAGTACATGATAATAAAAAACTATTTAAAAGAGAAAATTGCATTTATTTCGTTATTTGCATTATTGTGCGTTTCCCTGCAAACGCTCTCATTACTATATAAGGACCCTGGGAGCCTATACAGACGACAGAATGGACGCTGGAGGACTGCGACCTGCACTGGCGACTAGTCTGCGTAGTGATTGTCCTCTAAAATGGTAGTACATGATAATAAAAAACTATTTAAAAGAGAAAATTGCATTTATTTCGTTATTTGCATTATTGTGCGTTTCCCTGCAAACGCTCTCATTACTATATAAGGACCCTGGGAGCCTATACAGACGACAGAATGGACGCTGGAGGACTGCGACCTGCACTGGCGACTAGTCTGCGTAGTTATTGTCCTCTAAAATGGTAGTACATGATAATAAAAAACTATTTAAAAGAGAAAATTGCATTTATTTCGTTATTTGCATTATTGTGCGTTTCCCTGCAAACGCTCTCATTACTATATAAGGACCCTGGGAGCCTATACAGACGACAGAATGGACGCTGGAGGACTGCGACCTGCACTGGCGACTAGTCTGAGGAGTGATTGTCCTCTAAAATGGTAGTACATGATAATAAAAAACTATTTAAAAGAGAAAATTGCATTTATTTCGTTATTTGCATTATTGTGCGTTTCCCTGCAAACGCTCTCATTACTATATAAGGAGACTGGGAGCCGATACAGACGACAGAATGGACGCTGGAGGACTGCGAGCTGCACTGGCAACTAGTCTGAGGAGTGATTGTCCTCTAAAATGGTAGTACATGATAATAAAAAACTATTTAAAAGAGAAAATTGCATTTATTTCGTTATTTGCATTATTGTGCGTTTCCCTGCAAACGCTCTCATTACTATATAAGGACCCTGGGAGCCTATACAGACGACAGAATGGACGCTGGAGGACTGCGAGCTGCACTGGCAACTAGTCGGAGGAGTGATTGTCCTCTAAAATGGTAGTACATGATAATAAAAAACTATTTAAAAGAGAAAATTGCATATATTTCGTTATTTGCATTATTGTGCGTTTCCCTGCAAACGCTCTCATTACTATATAAGGACCCTGGGAGCCTATACAGACGACAGAATGGGCGCTGGAGGACTGCGACCTGCACTGGCGACTAGTCTGCGTAGTGATTGTCCTCTAAAATGGTAGTACATGATAATAAAAAACTATTTAAAAGAGAAAATTGCATTTATTTCGTTATTTGCATTATTGTGCGTTTCCCTGCAAACGCTCTCATTACTATATAAGGACCCTGGGAGCCTATACAGACGACAGAATGGGCGCTGGAGGACTGCGACCTGCACTGGCGACTAGTCTGCGTAGTGATTGTCCTCTAAAATGGTAGTACATGATAATAAAAAACTATTTATAAGAGAAAATTGCATTTATTTCGTTATTTGCATTATTGTGCGTTTCCCTGCAAACGCTCTCATTACTATATAAGGAGACTGGGAGCCGATACAGACGACAGAATGGACGCTGGAGGACTGCGAGCTGCACTGGCAACTAGTCTGAGGAGTGATTGTCCTCTAAAATGGTAGTACATGATAATAAAAAACTATTTAAAAGAGAAAATTGCATTTATTTCGTTATTTGCATTATTGTGCGTTTCCCTGCAAACGCTCTCATTACTATATAAGGAGACTGGGAGCCGATACAGACGACAGAATGGACGCTGGAGGACTGCGAGCTGCACTGGCAACTAGTCTGAGGAGTGATTGTCCTCTAAAATGGTAGTACATGATAATAAAAAACTATTTAAAAGAGAAAATTGCATTTATTTCGTTATTTGCATTATTGTGCGTTTCCCTGCAAACGCTCTCATTACTATATAAGGACCCTGGGAGCCTATACAGACGACAGAATGGGCGCTGGAGGACTGCGACCTGCACTGGCGACTAGTCTGCGTAGTGATTGTCCTCTAAAATGGTAGTACATGATAATAAAAAACTATTTAAAAGAGAAAATTGCATTTATTTCGTTATTTGCATTATTGTGCGTTTCCCTGC
Organism: Locusta migratoria; assembly: GCA_026315105.1. Lineage (NCBI taxonomy): Eukaryota > Metazoa > Arthropoda > Insecta > Orthoptera > Acrididae > Locusta > Locusta migratoria. The sequence goes on from JAOYRU010000211.1 coordinate 648,737, forward strand.
AAACGCTCTCATTACTATATAAGGAGACTGGGAGCCGATACAGACGACAGAATGGACGCTGGAGGACTGCGAGCTGCACTGGCAACTAGTCTGAGGAGTGATTGTCCTCTAAAATGGTAGTACATGGTAATAAAAAACTATTTAAAAGAGAAAATTGCATTTATTTCGTTATTTGCATTATTGTGCGTTTCCCTGCAAACGCTCTCATTACTATATAAGGACCCTGGGAGCCTATACAGACGACAGAATGGACGCTGGAGGACTGCGACCTGCACTGGCGACTAGTCTGCGTAGTGATTGTCCTCTAAAATGGTAGTACATGATAATAAAAAACTATTTAAAAGAGAAAATTGCATTTATTTCGTTATTTGCATTATTGTGCGTTTCCCTGCAAACGCTCTCATTACTATATAAGGAGACTGGGAGCCGATACAGACGACAGAATGGACGCTGGAGGACTGCGAGCTGCACTGGCAACTAGTCTGAGGAGTGATTGTCCTCTAAAATGGTAGTACATGATAATAAAAAACTATTTAAAAGAGAAAATTGCATTTATTTCGTTATTTGCATTATTGTGCGTTTCCCTGCAAACGCTCTCATTACTATATAAGGACCCTGGGAGCCTATACAGACGACAGAATGGACGCTGGAGGACTGCGACCTGCACTGGCGACTAGTCTGCGTAGTGATTGTCCTCTAAAATGGTAGTACATGATAATAAAAAACTATTTAAAAGAGAAAATTGCATTTATTTCGTTATTTGCATTATTGTGCGTTTCCTTGCAAACGCTCTCATTACTATATAAGGACCCTGGGAGCCTATACAGACGACAGAATGGACGCTGGAGGACTGCGACCTGCACTGGCGACTAGTCTGCGTAGTGATTGTCCTCTAAAATGGTAGTACATGATAATAAAAAACTATTTAAAAGAGAAAATTGCATTTATTTCGTTATTTGCATTATTGTGCGTTTCCCTGCAAACGCTCTCATTACTATATAAGGACCCTGGGAGCCTATACAGACGACAGAATGGACGCTGGAGGACTGCGACCTGCACTGGCGACTAGTCTGAGGAGTGATTGTCCTCTAAAATGGTAGTACATGATAATAAAAAACTATTTAAAAGAGAAAATTGCATTTATTTCGTTATTTGCATTATTGTGCGTTTCCCTGCAAACGCTCTCATTACTATATAAGCAGACTGGGAGCCGATACAGACGACAGAATGGACGCTGGAGGACTGCGAGCTGCACTGGCAACTAGTCTGAGGAGTGATTGTCCTCTAAAATGGTAGTACATGATAATAAAAAACTATTTAAAAGAGAAAATTGCATTTATTTCGTTATTTGCATTATTGTGCGTTTCCCTGCAAACGCTCTCATTACTATATAAGGACCCTGGGAGCCTATACAGACGACAGAATGGACGCTGGAGGACTGCGAGCTGCACTGGCAACTAGTCGGAGGAGTGATTGTCCTCTAAAATGGTAGTACATGATAATAAAAAACTATTTAAAAGAGAAAATTGCATTTATTTCGTTATTTGCATTATTGTGCGTTTCCCTGCAAACGCTCTCATTACTATATAAGGACCCTGGGAGCCTATACAGACGACAGAATGGGCGCTGGAGGACTGCGACCTGCACTGGCGACTAGTCTGCGTAGTGATTGTCCTCTAAAATGGTAGTACATGATAATAAAAAACTATTTAAAAGAGAAAATTGCATTTATTTCGTTATTTGCATTATTGTGCGTTTCCCTGCAAACGCTCTCATTACTATATAAGGACCCTGGGAGCCTATACAGACGACAGAATGGGCGCTGGAGGACTGCGACCTGCACTGGCGACTAGTCTGCGTAGTGATTGTCCTCTAAAATGGTAGTACATGATAATAAAAAACTATTTATAAGAGAAAATTGCATTTATTTCGTTATTTGCATTATTGTGCGTTTCCCTGCAAACGCTCTCATTACTATATAAGGAGACTGGGAGCCGATACAGACGACAGAATGGACGCTGGAGGACTGCGAGCTGCACTGGCAACTAGTCTGAGGTGTGATTGTCCTCTAAAATGGTAGTACATGATAATAAAAAACTATTTAAAAGAGAAAATTGCATTTATTTCGTTATTTGCATTATTGTGCGTTTCCCTGCAAACGCTCTCATTACTATATAAGGACCCTGGGAGCCTATACAGACGACAGAATGGACGCTGGAGGACTGCGACCTGCACTGGCGACTACTCTGCGTAGTGATTGTCCTCTAAAATGGTAGTACATGATAATAAAAAACTATTTAAAAGAGAAAATTGCATTTATTTCGTTATTTGCATTATTGTGCGTTTCCCTGCAAACGCTCTCATTACTATATAAGGACCCTGGGAGCCTATACAGACGACAGAATGGGCGCTGGAGGACTGCGACCTGCACTGGCGACTAGTCTGCGTAGTGATTGTCCTCTAAAATGGTAGTACATGATAATAAAAAACTATTTAAAAGAGAAAATTGCATTTATTTCGTTATTTGCATTATTGTGCGTTTCCCTGCAAACGCTCTCATTACTATATAAGGAGACTGGGAGCCGATACAGACGACAGAATGGACGCTGGAGGACTGCGAGCTGCACTGGCAACTAGTCTGAGGAGTGATTGTCCTCTAAAATGGTAGTACATGATAATAAAAAACTATTTAAAAGAGAAAATTGCATTTATTTCGTTATTTGCATTATTGTGCGTTTCCCTGCAAACGCTCTCATTACTATATAAGGACCCTGGGAGCCTATACAGACGACAGAATGGACGCTGGAGGACTGCGACCTGCACTGGCGACTTCTCTGCGTAGTGATTGTCCTCTAAAATGGTAGTACATGATAATAAAAAACTATTTAAAAGAGAAAATTGCATTTATTTCGTTATTTGCATTATTGTGCGTTTCTCTGCAAACGCTCTCATTACTATATAAGGAGACTGGGAGCCTATACAGAAGACAGAATGGACGCTGGAGGACTGCGAGCTGCACTGGCAACTAGTCTGAGGAGTGATTGTCCTCTAAAATGGTAGTACATGATAATAAAAAACTATTTAAAAGAGAAAATTGCATTTATTTCGTTATTTGCATTATTGTGCTTTTCCCTGCAAACGCTCTCATTACAATATAAGGACCCTGGGAGCCTATACAGACGACAGAATGGACGCTGGAGGACTGCGAGCTGCACTGGCAACTAGTCTGCGTAGTGATTGTCCTCTAAAATGGTAGTACATGATAATAAAAAACTATTTAAAAGAGAAAATTGCATTTATTTCGTTATTTGCATTATTGTGCGTTTCCCTGCAAACGCTCTCATTACTATATAAGGACCCTGGGAGCCTATACAGAAGACAGAATGGACGCTGGAGGACTGCGAGCTGCACTGGCAACTAGTCTGAGGAGTGATTGTCCTCTAAAATGGTAGTACATGATAATAAAAAACTATTTAAAAGAGAAAATTGCATTTATTTCGTTATTTGCATTATTGTGCGTTTCCCTGCAAACGCTCTCATTACTATATAAGGAGACTGGGAGCCTATACAGACGACAGAATGGACGCTGGAGGACTGCGAGCTGCACTGGCGACTAGTCTGCGGAGTGATTGTCCTCTAAAATGGTAGTACATGATAATAAAAAACTATTTAAAAGAGAAAATTGCATTTATTTCGTTATTTGCATTATTGTGCGTTTCCCTGCAAACGCTCTCATTACTATATAAGGACCCTGGGAGCCTATACAGAAGACAGAATGGACGCTGGAGGACTGCGAGCTGCACTGGCAACTAGTCTGCGTAGTGATTGTCCTCTAAAATGGTAGTACATGATAATAAAAAACTATTTAAAAGAGAAAATTGCATTTATTTCGTTATTTGCATTATTGTGCGTTTCCCTGCAAACGCTCTCATTACTATATAAGGACCCTGGGAGCCTATACAGAAGACAGAATGGACGCTGGAGGACTGCGAGCTGCACTGGCAACTAGTCTGAGGAGTGATTGTCCTCTAAAATGGTAGTACATGATAATAAAAAACTATTTAAAAGAGAAAATTGCATTTATTTCGTTATTTGCATTATTGTGCGTTTCCCTGCAAACGCTCTCATTACTATATAAGGAGACTGGGAGCCGATACAGACGACAGAATGGACGCTGGAGGACTGCGAGCTGCACTGGCGACTAGTCTGCGTAGTGATTGTCCTCTAAAATGGTAGTACATGATAATAAAAAACTATTTAAAAGAGAAAATTGCATTTATTTCGTTATTTGCATTATTGTGCGTTTCCCTGCAAACGCTCTCATTACTATATAAGGACCCTGGGAGCCTATACAGACGACAGAATGGACGCTGGAGGACTGCGACCTGCACTGGCGACTAGTCTGCGTAGTGATTGTCCTCTAAAATGGTAGTACATGATAATAAAAAACTATTTAAAAGAGAAAATTGCATTTATTTCGTTATTTGCATTATTGTGCGTTTCCCTGCAAACGCTCTCATTACTATATAAGGACCCTGGGAGCCTATACAGACGACAGAATGGACGCTGGAGGACTGCGACCTGCACTGGCGACTAGTCTGCGTAGTGATTGTCCTCTAAAATGGTAGTACATGATAATAAAAAACTATTTAAAAGAGAAAATTGCATTTATTTCGTTATTTGCATTATTGTGCGTTTCCCTGCAAACGCTCTCATTACTATATAAGGACCCTGGGAGCCTATACAGACGACAGAATGGACGCTGGAGGACTGCGACCTGCACTGGCGACTAGTCTGCGTAGTGATTGTCCTCTAAAATGGTAGTACATGATAATAAAAAACTATTTAAAAGAGAAAATTGCATTTATTTCGTTATTTGCATTATTGTGCGTTTCCCTGCAAACGCTCTCATTACTATATAAGGAGACTGGGAGCCGATACAGACGACAGAATGGACGCTGGAGGACTGCGAGCTGCACTGGCAACTAGTCTGAGGAGTGATTGTCCTCTAAAATGGTAGTACATGATAATAAAAAACTATTTAAAAGAGAAAATTGCATTTATTTCGTTATTTGCATTATTGTGCGTTTCCCTGCAAACGCTCTCATTACTATATAAGGAGACTGGGAGCCGATACAGACGACAGAATGGACGCTGGAGGACTGCGAGCTGCACTGGCGACTAGTCTGCGTAGTGATTGTCCTCTAAAATGGTAGTACATGACAATAAAAAACTATTTAAAAGAGAAAATTGCATTTATTTCGTTATTTGCATTATTGTGCGTTTCCCTGCAAACGCTCTCATTACTATATAAGGACCCTGGGAGCCTATACAGACGACAGAATGGACGCTGGAGGACTGCGACCTGCACTGGCGACTAGTCTGCGTAGTGATTGTCCTCTAAAATGGTAGTACATGATAATAAAAAACTATTTAAAAGAGAAAATTGCATTTATTTCGTTATTTGCATTATTGTGCGTTTCCCTGCAAACGCTCTCATTACTATATAAGGACCCTGGGAGCCTATACAGACGACAGAATGGACGCTGGAGGACTGCGACCTGCACTGGCGACTAGTCTGCGTAGTGATTGTCCTCTAAAATGGTAGTACATGATAATAAAAAACTATTTAAAAGAGAAAATTGCATTTATTTCGTTATTTGCATTATTGTGCGTTTCCCTGCAAACGCTCTCATTACTATATAAGGACCCTGGGAGCCTATACAGACGACAGAATGGACGCTGGAGGACTGCGACCTGCACTGGCGACTAGTCTGCGTAGTGATTGTCCTCTAAAATGGTAGTACATGATAATAAAAAACTATTTAAAAGAGAAAATTGCATTTATTTCGTTATTTGCATTATTGTGCGTTTCCCTGCAAACGCTCTCATTACTATATAAGGAGACTGGGAGCCGATACAGACGACAGAATGGACGCTGGAGGACTGCGAGCTGCACTGGCAACTAGTCTGAGGAGTGATTGTCCTCTAAAATGGTAGTACATGATAATAAAAAACTATTTAAAAGAGAAAATTGCATTTATTTCGTTATTTGCATTATTGTGCGTTTCCCTGCAAACGCTCTCATTACTATATAAGGACCCTGGGAGCCTATACAGACGACAGAATGGACGCTGGAGGACTGCGACCTGCACTGGCGACTACTCTGCGTAGTGATTGTCCTCTAAAATGGTAGTACATGATAATAAAAAACTATTTAAAAGAGAAAATTGCATTTATTTCGTTATTTGCATTATTGTGCGTTTCCCTGCAAACGCTCTCATTACTATATAAGGACCCTGGGAGCCTATACAGACGACAGAATGGGCGCTGGAGGACTGCGACCTGCACTGGCGACTAGTCTGCGTAGTGATTGTCCTCTAAAATGGTAGTACATGATAATAAAAAACTATTTAAAAGAGAAAATTGCATTTATTTCGTTATTTGCATTATTGTGCGTTTCCCTGCAAACGCTCTCATTACTATATAAGGAGACTGGGAGCCTATACAGAAGACAGAATGGACGCTGGAGGACTGCGAGCTGCACTGGCAACTAGTCTGAGGAGTGATTGTCCTCTAAAATGGTAGTACATGATAATAAAAAACTATTTAAAAGAGAAAATTGCATTTATTTCGTTATTTGCATTATTGTGCGTTTCCCTGCAAACGCTCTCATTACTATATAAGGAGACTGGGAGCCGATACAGACGACAGAATGGACGCTGGAGGACTGCGAGCTGCACTGGCGACTAGTCTGCGTAGTGATTGTCCTCTAAAATGGTAGTACATGATAATAAAAAACTATTTAAAAGAGAAAATTGCATTTATTTCGTTATTTGCATTATTGTGCGTTTCCCTGCAAACGCTCTCATTACTATATAAGGACCCTGGGAGCCTATACAGACGACAGAATGGACGCTGGAGGACTGCGACCTGCACTGGCGACTAGTCTGCGTAGTGATTGTCCTCTAAAATGGTAGTACATGATAATAAAAAACTATTTAAAAGAGAAAATTGCATTTATTTCGTTATTTGCATTATTGTGCGTTTCCCTGCAAACGCTCTCATTACTATATAAGGACCCTGGAAGCCTATACAGACGACAGAATGGACGCTGGAGGACTGCGACCTGCACTGGCGACTAGTCTGCGTAGTGATTGTCCTCTAAAATGGTAGTACATGATAATAAAAAACTATTTAAAAGAGAAAATTGCATTTATTTCGTTATTTGCATTATTGTGCGTTTCCCTGCAAACGCTCTCATTACTATATAAGGAGACTGGGAGCCGATACAGACGACAGAATGGACGCTGGAGGACTGCGAGGTGCACTGGCAACTAGTCTGAGGAGTGATTGTCCTCTAAAATGGTAGTACATGATAATAAAAAACTATTTAAAAGAGAAAATTGCATTTATTTCGTTATTTGCATTATTGTGCGTTTCCCTGCAAACGCTCTCATTACTATATAAGGACCCTGGGAGCCGATACAGACGACAGAATGGACGCTGGAGGACTGCGAGCTGCACTGGCAACTAGTCTGAGGAGTGATTGTCCTCTAAAATGGTAGTACATGATAATAAAAAACTATTTAAAAGAGAAAATTGCATTTATTTCGTTATTTGCATTATTGTGCGTTTCCCTGCAAACGCTCTCATTACTATATAAGGACCCTGGGAGCCTATACAGACGACAGAATGGGCGCTGGAGGACTGCGACCTGCACTGGCGACTAGTCTGCGTAGTGATTGTCCTCTAAAATGGTAGTACATGATAATAAAAAACTATTTAAAAGAGAAAATTGCATTTATTTCGTTATTTGCATTATTGTGCGTTTCCCTGCAAACGCTCTCATTACTATATAAGGAGACTGGGAGCCGATACAGACGACAGAATGGACGCTGGAGGACTGCGAGCTGCACTGGCAACTAGTCTGAGGAGTGATTGTCCTCTAAAATGGTAGTACATGATAATAAAAAACTATTTAAAAGAGAAAATTGCATTTATTTCGTTATTTGCATTATTGTGCGTTTCCCTGCAAACGCTCTCATTACTATATAAGGACCCTGGGAGCCTATACAGACGACAGAATGGACGCTGGAGGACTGCGACCTGCACTGGCGACTACTCTGCGTAGTGATTGTCCTCTAAAATGGTAGTACATGATAATAAAAAACTATTTAAAAGAGAAAATTGCATTTATTTCGTTATTTGCATTATTGTGCGTTTCCCTGCAAACGCTCTCATTACTATATAAGGACCCTGGGAGCCTATACAGACGACAGAATGGGCGCTGGAGGACTGCGACCTGCACTGGCGACTAGTCTGCGTAGTGATTGTCCTCTAAAATGGTAGTACATGATAATAAAAAACTATTTATAAGAGAAAATTGCATTTATTTCGTTATTTGCATTATTGTGCGTTTCCCTGCAAACGCTCTCATTACTATATAAGGAGACTGGGAGCCGATACAGACGACAGAATGGACGCTGGAGGACTGCGAGCTGCACTGGCAACTAGTCTGAGGAGTGATTGTCCTCTAAAATGGTAGTACATGATAATAAAAAACTATTTAAAAGAGAAAATTGCATTTATTTCGTTATTTGCATTATTGTGCGTTTCCCTGCAAACGCTCTCATTACTATATAAGGAGACTGGGAGCCGATACAGACGACAGAATGGACGCTGGAGGACTGCGAGCTGCACTGGCAACTAGTCTGCGGAGTGATTGTCCTCTAAAATGGTAGTACATGATAATAAAAAACTATTTAAAAGAGAAAATTGCATTTATTTCGTTATTTGCATTATTGTGCGTTTCCCTGCAAACGCTCTCATTACTATATAAGGAGACTGGGAGCCGATACAGACGACAGAATGGACGCTGGAGGACTGCGAGCTGCACTGGCAACTAGTCTGAGGAGTGATTGTCCTCTAAAATGGTAGTACATGATAATAAAAAACTATTTAAAAGAGAAAATTGCATTTATTTCGTTATTTGCATTATTGTGCTTTTCCCTGCAAACGCTCTCATTACTATATAACGACCCTGGGAGCCTATACAGACGACAGAACGGACGCTGGAGGACTGCGAGCTGCACTGGCAACTAGTCTGAGGAGTGATTGTCCTCTAAAATGGTAGTACATGATAATAAAAAACCATTTAAAAGAGAAAATTGCATTTATTTCGTTATTTGCATTATTGTGCGTTTCCCTGCAAACGCTCTCATTACTATATAAGGAGACTGGGAGCCGATACAGACGACAGAATGGACGCTGGAGGATTGCGAGCTGCACTGGCGACTAGTCTGCGTAGTGATTGTCCTCTAAAATGGTAGTACATGATAATAAAAAACTATTTAAAAGAGAAAATTGCATTTATTTCGTTATTTGCATTATTGTGCGTTTCCCTGCAAACGCTCTCATTACTATATAAGGACCCTGGGAGCCTATACAGACGACAGAATGGACGCTGGAGGACTGCGACCTGCACTGGCGACTAGTCTGCGTAGTGATTGTCCTCTAAAATGGTAGTACATGATAATAAAAAACTATTTAAAAGAGAAAATTGCATTTATTTCGTTATTTGCATTATTGTGCGTTTCCTTGCAAACGCTCTCATTACTATATAAGGAGACTGGGAGCCGATACAGACGACAGAATGGACGCTGGAGGACTGCGAGCTGCACTGGCAACTAGTCTGAGGAGTGATTGTCCTCAAAAATGGTAGTACATGATAATAAAAAACTATTTAAAAGAGAAAATTGCATTTATTTCGTTATTTGCATTATTGTGCGTTTCCCTGCAAACGCTCTCATTACTATATAAGGAGACTGGGAGCCGATACAGACGACAGAATGGACGCTGGAGGGCTGCGAGCTGCACTAGCAACTAGTCTGAGGAGTGATTGTCCTCTAAAATGGTAGTACATGATAATAAAAAACTATTTAAAAGAGAAATTTGCATTTATTTCGTTATTTGCATTATTGTGCGTTTCCCTGCAAACGCTCTCATTACTATATAAGGACCCTGGGAGCCTATACAGACGACAGAATGGACGCTGGAGGACTGCGAGCTGCACTGGCAACTATTCTGAGGAGTGATTGTCCTCTAAAATGGTAGTACATGATAATAAAAAACTATTTAAAAGAGAAAATTGCATTTATTTCGTTATTTGCATTATTGTGCGTTTCCCTGCAAACGCTCTCATTACTATATAAGGACCCTGGGAGCCTATACAGACGACAGAATGGACGCTGGAGGACTGCGAGCTGCACTGGCAACTAGTCTGAGGAGTGATTGTCCTCTAAAATGGTAGTACATGATAATAAAAAACTATTTAAAAGAGAAAATTGCATTTATTTCGTTATTTGCATTATTGTGCGTTTCCCTGCAAACGCTCTCATTACTATATAAGGAGACTGGGAGCCGATACAGACGACAGAATGGACGCTGGAGGACTGCGAGCTGCACTGGCAACTAGTCTGAGGAGTGATTGTCCTCTAAAATGGTAGTACATGGTAATAAAAAACTATTTAAAAGAGAAAATTGCATTTATTTCGTTATTTGCATTATTGTGCGTTTCCCTGCAAACGCTCTCATTACTATATAAGGACCCTGGGAGCCTATACAGACGACAGAATGGACGCTGGAGGACTGCGACCTGCACTGGCGACTAGTCTGCGTAGTGATTGTCCTCTAAAATGGTAGTACATGATAATAAAAAACTATTTAAAAGAGAAAATTGCATTTATTTCGTTATTTGCATTATTGTGCGTTTCCCTGCAAACGCTCTCATTACTATATAAGGAGACTGGGAGCCGATACAGACGACAGAATGGACGCTGGAGGACTGCGAGCTGCACTGGCAACTAGTCTGAGGAGTGATTGTCCTCTAAAATGGTAGTACATGATAATAAAAAACTATTTAAAAGAGAAAATTGCATTTATTTCGTTATTTGCATTATTGTGCGTTTCCCTGCAAACGCTCTCATTACTATATAAGGACCCTGGGAGCCTATACAGACGACAGAATGGACGCTGGAGGACTGCGACCTGCACTGGCGACTAGTCTGCGTAGTGATTGTCCTCTAAAATGGTAGTACATGATAATAAAAAACTATTTAAAAGAGAAAATTGCATTTATTTCGTTATTTGCATTATTGTGCGTTTCCCTGCAAACGCTCTCATTACTATATAAGGACCCTGGGAGCCTATACAGACGACAGAATGGACGCTGGAGGACTGCGACCTGCACTGGCGACTAGTCTGAGGAGTGATTGTCCTCTAAAATGGTAGTACATGATAATAAAAAACTATTTAAAAGAGAAAATTGCATTTATTTCGTTATTTGCATTATTGTGCGTTTCCCTGCAAACGCTCTCATTACTATATAAGGAGACTGGGAGCCGATACAGACGACAGAATGGACGCTGGAGGACTGCGAGCTGCACTGGCAACTAGTCTGAGGAGTGACTGTCCTCTAAAATGGTAGTACATGATAATAAAAAACTATTTAAAAGAGAAAATTGCATTTATTTCGTTATTTGCATTATTGTGCGTTTCCCTGCAAACGCTCTCATTACTATATAAGGACCCTGGGAGCCTATACAGACGACAGAATGGACGCTGGAGGACTGCGAGCTGCACTGGCGACTAGTCTGCGTAGTGATTGTCCTCTAAAATGGTAGTACATGATAATAAAAAACTATTTTTAAAGAGAAAATTGCATTTATTTCGTTATTTGCATTATGGTGCGTTTCCCTGCAAACGCTCTCATTACTATATAAGGAGACTGGGAGCCGATACAGACGACAGAATGGACGCTGGAGGACTGCGAGCTGCACTGGCAACTAGTCTGCGGAGTGATTGTCCTCTAAAATGGTAGTACATGATAATAAAAAACTATTTAAAAGAGAAAATTGCATTTATTTCGTTATTTGCATTATTGTGCGTTTCCCTGCAAACGCTCTCATTACTATATAAGGAGACTGGGAGCCGATACAGACGACAGAATGGACGCTGGAGGACTGCGAGCTGCACTGGCGACTAGTCTGCGGAGTGATTGTCCTCTAAAATGGTAGTACATGATAATAAAAAACTATTTAAAAGAGAAAATTGCATTTATTTCGTTATTTGCATTATTGTGCGTTTCCCTGCAAACGCTCTCATTACTATATAAGGACCCTGGGAGAATATACAGACGACAGAATGGACGCTGGAGAACTGCGACCTGCACTGGCGACTAGTCTGCGTAGTGATTGTCCTCTAAAATGGTAGTACATGATAATAAAAAACTATTTAAAAGAGAAAATTGCATTTATTTCGTTATTTGCATTATTGTGCGTTTCCCTGCAAACGCTCTCATTACTATATAAGGAGACTGGGAGCCGATACAGACGACAGAATGGACGCTGGAGGACTGCGAGCTGCACTGGCGACTAGTCTGCGGAGTGATTGTCCTCTAAAATGGTAGTACATGATAATAAAAAACTATTTAAAAGAGAAAATTGCATTTATTTCGTTATTTGCATTATTGTGCGTTTCCCTGCAAACGCTCTCATTACTATATAAGGAGACTGGGAGCCGATACAGACGACAGAATGGACGCTGGAGGACTGCGAGCTGCACTGGCGACTAGTCTGCGGAGTGATTGTCCTCTAAAATGGTAGTACATGATAATAAAAAACTATTTAAAAGAGAAAATTGCATTTATTTCGTTATTTGCATTATTGTGCGTTTCCCTGCAAACGCTCTCATTACTATATAAGGAGACTGGGAGCCGATACAGACGACAGAATGGACGCTGGAGGACTGCGAGCTGCACTGGCGACTAGTCTGCGGAGTGATTGTCCTCTAAAATGGTAGTACATGATAATAAAAAACTATTTAAAAGAGAAAATTGCATTTATTTCGTTATTTGCATTATTGTGCGTTTCCCTGCAAACGCTCTCATTACTATATAAGGAGACTGGGAGCCGATACAGACGACAGAATGGACGCTGGAGGACTGCGAGCTGCACTGGCGACTAGTCTGCGGAGTGATTGTCCTCTAAAATGGTAGTACATGATAATAAAAAACTATTTAAAAGAGAAAATTGCATTTATTTCGTTATTTGCATTATTGTGCGTTTCCCTGCAAACGCTCTCATTACTATATAAGGACACTGGGAGCCGATACAGACGACAGAATGGACGCTGGAGGACTGCGAGCTGCACTGGCGACTAGTCTGCGGAGTGATTGTCCTCTAAAATGGTAGTACATGATAATAAAAAACTATTTAAAAGAGAAAATTGCATTTATTTCGTTATTTGCATTATTGTGCGTTTCCCTGCAAACGCCCTCATTACTATATAAGGACACTGGGAGCCGATACAGACGACAGAATGGACGCTGGAGGACTGCGAGCTGCACTGGCGACTAGTCTGCGGAGTGATTGTCCTCTAAAATGGTAGTACATGATAATAAAAAACTATTTAAAAGAGAAAATTGCATTTATTTCGTTATTTGCATTATTGTGCGTTTCCCTGCAAACGCTCTCATTACTATATAAGGAGACTGGGAGCCGATACAGACGACAGAATGGACGCTGGAGGACTGCGAGCTGCACTGGCAACTAGTCTGCGGAGTGATTGTCCTCTAAAATGGTAGTACATGATAATAAAAAACTATTTAAAAGAGAAAATTGCATTTATTTCGTTATTTGCATTATTGTGCGTTTCCCTGCAAACGCTCTCATTACTATATAAGGAGACTGGGAGCCGATACAGACGACAGAATGGACGCTGGAGGACTGCGAGCTGCACTGGCGACTAGTCTGCGGAGTGATTGTCCTCTAAAATGGTAGTACATGATAATAAAAAACTATTTAAAAGAGAAAATTGCATTTATTTCGTTATTTGCATTATTGTGCGTTTCCCTGCAAACGCTCTCATTACTATATAAGGACCCTGGGAGAATATACAGACGACAGAATGGACGCTGGAGAACTGCGACCTGCACTGGCGACTAGTCTGCGGAGTGATTGTCCTCTAAAATGGTAGTACATGATAATAAAAAACTATTTAAAAGAGAAAATTGCATTTATTTCGTTATTTGCATTATTGTGCGTTTCCCTGCAAACGCTCTCATTACTATATAAGGACACTGGGAGCCGATACAGACGACAGAATGGACGCTGGAGGACTGCGAGCTGCACTGGCGACTAGTCTGCGGAGTGATTGTCCTCTAAAATGGTAGTACATGATAATAAAAAACTATTTAAAAGAGAAAATTGCATTTATTTCGTTATTTGCATTATTGTGCGTTTCCCTGCAAACGCTCTCATTACTATATAAGGACACTGGGAGCCGACACAGACGACAGAATGGACGCTGGAGGACTGCGAGCTGCACTGGCGACTAGTCTGCGGAGTGATTGTCCTCTAAAATGGTAATACATGATAATAAAAATCTATTTAAAAGAGAAAATTGCATTTATTTCGTTATTTGCATTATTGTGCGTTTCCCTGCAAACGCTCTCATTACTATATAAGGACCCTGGGAGAATATACAGACGACAGAATGGACGCTGGAGGACTGCGAGCTGCACTGGCAACTAGTCTGAGGAGTGATTGTCCTCTAAAATGGTAGTACATGATAATAAAAAAACTATTTAAAAGAGAAAATTGCATTTATTTCGTTATTTGCATTATTGTGCGTTTCCCTGCAAACGCTCTCATTACTATATAAGGACACTGGGAGCCGATACAGACGACAGAATGGACGCTGGAGGACTGCGAGCTGCACTGGCGACTAGTCTGCGGAGTGATTGTCCTCTAAAATGGTAGTACATGATAATAAAAATCTATTTAAAAGAGAAAATTGCATTTATTTCGTTATTTGCATTATTGTGCGTTTCCCTGCAAACGCTCTCATTACTATATAAGGACCCTGGGAGAATATACAGACGACAGAATGGACGCTGGAGGACTGCGAGCTGCACTGGCAACTAGTCTGAGGAGTGATTGTCCTCTAAAATGGTAGTACATGATAATAAAAAACTATTTAAAAGAGAAAATTGCATTTATTTCGTTATTTGCATTATTGTGCGTTTCCCTGCAAACGCTCTCATTACTATATAAGGAGACTGGGAGCCGATACAGACGACAGAATGGACGCTGGAGGACTGCGAGCTGCACTGGCGACTAGTCTGCGGAGTGATTGTCCTCTAAAATGGTAGTACATGATAATAAAAAACTATTTAAAAGAGAAAATTGCATTTATTTAGTTATTTACATTATTGTGCGTTTCCCTGCAAACGCTCTCATTACTATATAAGGACCCTGGGAGAATATACAGACGACAGAATGGACGCTGGAGGACTGCGAGCTGCACTGGCGACTAGTCTGAGGAGTGATTGTCCTCTAAAATGGTAGTACATGATAATAAAAAACTATTTAAAAGAGAAAATTGCATTTATTTCGTCTTTTGCATTATTGTGCGTTTCCCTGCAAACGCTCTCATTACTATATAAGGAGACTGGGAGCCGATACAGACGACAGAATGGACGCTGGAGGACTGCGAGCTGCACTGGCGACTAGTCTGCGGAGTGATTGTCCTCTAAAATGGTAGTACATGATAATAAAAAACTATTTAAAAGAGAAAATTGCATTTATTTCGTTATTTGCATTATTGTGCGTTTCCCTGCAAACGCTCTCATTACTATATAAGGACACTGGGAGCCGATACAGACGACAGAATGGACGCTGGAGGACTGCGAGCTGCACTGGCGACTAGTCTGCGGAGTGATTGTCCTCTAAAATGGTAGTACATGATAATAAAAATCTATTTAAAAGAGAAAATTGCATTTATTTCGTTATTTGCATTATTGTGCGTTTCCCTGCAAACGCTCTCATTACTATATAAGGACACTGGGAGCCGATACAGACGACAGAATGGACGCTGGAGGACTGCGAGCTGCACTGGCGACTAGTCTGCGGAGTGATTGTCCTCTAAAATGGTAGTACATGATAATAAAAAACTATTTAAAAGAGAAAATTGCATTTATTTCGTTATTTACATTATTGTGCGTTTCCCTGCAAACGCTCTCATTACTATATAAGGACACTGGGAGCCGATACAGACGACAGAATGGACGCTGGAGGACTGCGAGCTGCACTGGCGACTAGTCTGCGGAGTGATTGTCCTCTAAAATGGTAGTACATGATAATAAAAAACTATTTAAAAGAGAAAATTGCATTTATTTAGTTATTTGCATTATTGTGCGTTTCCCTGCAAACGCTCTCATTACTATATAAGGACCCTGAGAGAATATACAGACGACAGAATGGACGCTGGAGGACTGCGAGCTGCACTGGCGACTAGTCTGCGGAGTGATTGTCCTCTAAAATGGTAGTACATTATAATAAAAAACTATTTAAAAGAGAAAATTGCATTTATTTCGTTATTTGCATTATTGTGCGTTTCCCTGCAAACGCTCTCATTACTATATAAGGACACTGGGAGCCGATACAGACGACAGAATGGACGCTGGAGGACTGCGAGCTGCACTGGCGACTAGTCTGCGGAGTGATTGTCCTCTAAAATGGTAGTACATGATAATAAAAAACTATTTAAAAGAGAAAATTGCATTTATTTCGTTATTTGCATTATTGTGCGTTTCCCTGCAAACGCTCTCATTACTATATAAGGACACTGGGAGCCGATACAGACGACATAATGGACGCTGGAGGACTGCGAGCTGCACTGGCGACTAGTCTGCGGAGTGATTGTCCTCTAAAATGGTAGTACATGATAATAAAAAACTATTTAAAAGAGAAAATTGCATTTATTTCGTTATTTGCATTATTGTGCGTTTCCCTGCAAACGCTCTCATTACTATATAAGGACACTGGGAGCCGATACAGACGACAGAATGGACGCTGGAGGACTGCGAGCTGCACTGGCGACTAGTCTGCGGAGTGATTGTCCTCTAAAATGGTAGTACATGATAATAAAAAACTATTTAAAAGAGAAAATTGCATTTATTTCGTTATTTGCATTATTGTGCGTTTCCCTGCAAACGCTCTCATTACTATATAAGGACACTGGAAGCCGATACAGACGACAGAATGGACGCTGGAGGACTGCGAGCTGCACTGGCGACTAGTCTGCGGAGTGATTGTCCTCTAAAATGGTAGTACATGATAATAAAAAACTATTTAAAAGAGAAAATTGCATTTATTTAGTTATTTGCATTATTGTGCGTTTCCCTGCAAACGCTCTCATTACTATATAAGGACCCTGAGAGAATATACAGACGACAGAATGGACGCTGGAGGACTGCGAGCTGCACTGGCGACTAGTCTGCGGAGTGATTGTCCTCTAAAATGGTAGTACATGATAATAAAAAACTATTTAAAAGAGAAAATTGCATTTATTTCGTTATTTGCATTATTGTGCGTTTCCCTGCAAACGCTCTCATTACTATATAAGGACACTGGGAGCCGATACAGACGACAGAATGGACGCTGGAGGACTGCGAGCTGCACTGGCGACTAGTCTGCGAAGTGATTGTCCTCTAAAATGGTAGTACATGATAATAAAAAACTATTTAAAAGAGAAAATTGCATTTATTTCGTTATTTGCATTATTGTGCGTTTCCCTGCAAACGCTCTCATTACTATATAAGGACACTGGAAGCCGATACAGACGACAGAATGGACGCTGGAGGACTGCGAGCTGCACTGGCGACTAGTCTGCGGAGTGATTGTCCTCTAAAATGGTAGTACATGATAATAAAAAACTATTTAAAAGAGAAAATTGCATTTATTTAGTTATTTGCATTATTGTGCGTTTCCCTGCAAACGCTCTCATTACTATATAAGGACCCTGGGAGAATATACAGACGACAGAATGGACGCTGGAGGACTGCGAGCTGCACTGGCGACTAGTCTGCGGAGTGATTGTCCTCTAAAATGGTAGTACATGATAATAAAAATCTATTTAAAAGAGAAAATTGCATTTATTTCGTTATTTGCATTATTGTGCGTTTCCCTGCAAACGCTCGCATTACTATATAAGGACACTGGGAGCCGATACAGACGACAGAATGGACGCTGGAGGACTGCGAGCTGCACTGGCGACTAGTCTGCGGAGTGATTGTCCTCTAAAATGGTAGTACATGATAATAAAAAACTATTTAAAAGAGAAAATTGCATTTATTTCGTTATTTGCATTATTGTGCGTTTCCCTGCAAACGCTCTCATTACTATATAAGGACACTGGGAGCCGATACAGACGACATAATGGACGCTGGAGGACTGCGAGCTGCACTGGCGACTAGTCTGCGGAGTGATTGTCCTCTAAAATGGTAGTACATGATAATAAAAAACTATTTAAAAGAGAAAATTGCATTTATTTCGTTATTTGCATTATTGTGCGTTTCCCTGCAAACGCTCTCATTACTATATAAGGACACTGGGAGCCGATACAGACGACAGAATGGACGCTGGAGGACTGCGAGCTGCACTGGCGACTAGTCTGCGGAGTGATTGTCCTCTAAAATGGTAGTACATGATAATAAAAAACTATTTAAAAGAGAAAATTGCATTTATTTCGTTATTTGCATTATTGTGCGTTTCCCTGCAAACGCTCTCATTACTATATAAGGACACTGGAAGCCGATACAGACGACAGAATGGACGCTGGAGGACTGCGAGCTGCACTGGCGACTAGTCTGCGGAGTGATTGTCCTCTAAAATGGTAGTACATGATAATAAAAAACTATTTAAAAGAGAAAATTGCATTTATTTAGTTATTTGCATTATTGTGCGTTTCCCTGCAAACGCTCTCATTACTATATAAGGACCCTGAGAGAATATACAGACGACAGAATGGACGCTGGAGGACTGCGAGCTGCACTGGCGACTAGTCTGCGGAGTGATTGTCCTCTAAAATGGTAGTACATTATAATAAAAAACTATTTAAAAGAGAAAATTGCATTTATTTCGTTATTTGCATTATTGTGCGTTTCCCTGCAAACGCTCTCATTACTATATAAGGACACTGGGAGCCGATACAGACGACAGAATGGACGCTGGAGGACTGCGAGCTGCACTGGCGACTAGTCTGCGGAGTGATTGTCCTCTAAAATGGTAGTACATGATAATAAAAAACTATTTAAAAGAGAAAATTGCATTTATTTCGTTATTTGCATTATTGTGCGTTTCCCTGCAAACGCTCTCATTACTATATAAGGACACTGGGAGCCGATACAGACGACATAATGGACGCTGGAGGACTGCGAGCTGCACTGGCGACTAGTCTGCGGAGTGATTGTCCTCTAAAATGGTAGTACATGATAATAAAAAACTATTTAAAAGAGAAAATTGCATTTATTTCGTTATTTGCATTATTGTGCGTTTCCCTGCAAACGCTCTCATTACTATATAAGGACACTGGGAGCCGATACAGACGACAGAATGGACGCTGGAGGACTGCGAGCTGCACTGGCGACTAGTCTGCGGAGTGATTGTCCTCTAAAATGGTAGTACATGATAATAAAAAACTATTTAAAAGAGAAAATTGCATTTATTTCGTTATTTGCATTATTGTGCGTTTCCCTGCAAACGCTCTCATTACTATATAAGGACACTGGAAGCCGATACAGACGACAGAATGGACGCTGGAGGACTGCGAGCTGCACTGGCGACTAGTCTGCGGAGTGATTGTCCTCTAAAATGGTAGTACATGATAATAAAAAACTATTTAAAAGAGAAAATTGCATTTATTTCGTTATTTGCATTATTGTGCGTTTCCCTGCAAACGCTCTCATTACTATATAAGGACCCTGAGAGAATATACAGACGACAGAATGGACGCTGGAGGACTGCGAGCTGCACTGGCGACTAGTCTGCGGAGTGATTGTCCTCTAAAATGGTAGTACATGATAATAAAAAACTATTTAAAAGAGAAAATTGCATTTATTTCGTTATTTGCATTATTGTGCGTTTCCCTGCAAACGCTCTCATTACTATATAAGGACACTGGGAGCCGATACAGACGACAGAATGGACGCTGGAGGACTGCGAGCTGCACTGGCGACTAGTCTGCGAAGTGATTGTCCTCTAAAATGGTAGTACATGATAATAAAAAACTATTTAAAAGAGAAAATTGCATTTATTTCGTTATTTGCATTATTGTGCGTTTCCCTGCAAACGCTCTCATTACTATATAAGGACACTGGAAGCCGATACAGACGACAGAATGGACGCTGGAGGACTGCGAGCTGCACTGGCGACTAGTCTGCGGAGTGATTGTCCTCTAAAATGGTAGTACATGATAATAAAAAACTATTTAAAAGAGAAAATTGCATTTATTTAGTTATTTGCATTATTGTGCGTTTCCCTGCAAACGCTCTCATTACTATATAAGGACCCTGGGAGAATATACAGACGACAGAATGGACGCTGGAGGACTGCGAGCTGCACTGGCGACTAGTCTGCGGAGTGATTGTCCTCTAAAATGGTAGTACATGATAATAAAAAACAATTTAAAAGAGAAAATTGCATTTATTTAGTTATTTACATTATTGTGCGTTTCCCTGCAAACGCTCTCATTACTATATAAGGACCCTGGGAGAATATACAGACGACAGAATGGACGCTGGAGGACTGCGAGCTGCACTGGCGACTAGTCTGCGGAGTGATTGTCCTCTAAAATGGTAGTACATGTTAATAAAAAAACTATTTAAAAGAGAAAATTGCATTTATTTCGTTATTTGCATTATTGTGCGTTTCCCTGCAAACGCTCTCATTACTATATAAGGACCCTGGGAGAATATACAGACGACAGAATGGACGCTGGAGGACTGCGAGCAGCACTGGCGACTAGTCTGCGGAGTGATTGTCCTCTAAAATGGTAGTACATGATAATAAAAAACTATTTAAAAGAGAAAATTGCATTTATTTCGTTATTTGCATTATTCTGCGTTTCCCTGCAAACGCTCTCATTACTATATAAGGACCCTGGGAGAATATACAGACGACAGAATGGACGCTGGAGGACTGCGAGCTGCACTGGCGACTAGTCTGCGGAGTGATTGACCTCTAAAATGGTAGTACATGGTAATAAAAAACTATTTAAAAGAGAAAATTGCATTTATTTCGTTATTTGCATTATTGTGCGTTTCCCTGCAAACGCTCTCATTACTATATAAGGACCCTGGGAGAATATACAGACGACAGAATGGATGCTGGAGGACTGCGAGCTGCACTGGCGACTAGTCTGCGGAGTGATTGTCCTCTAAAATCATAGTACATGATAATGAAAAACAATTTAAAAGAGAAAATTGCATTTATTTAGTTATTTACATTATTGTGCGTTTCCCTGCAAACGCTCTCATTACTATATAAGGACCCTGGGAGAATATACTGACGACAGAATGGACGCTGGAGGACTGCGAGCTGCACTGGCGACTAGTCTGCGGAGTGATTGTCCTCTAAAATGGTAGTACATGATAATAAAAACAATTTAAAAGAGAAATTTGCATTTATTTCGTTATTTGCATTATTGTGCGTTTCCCTGCAAACGCTCTCATTACTATATAAGGAGACTGGGAGCCGATACAGACGACAGAATGGACGCTGGAGGACTGCGAGCTGCACTGGCGACTAGTCTGCGGAGTGATTGTCCTCTAAAATGGTAGTACATGATAATAAAAAACTATTTAAAAGAGAAATTTGCATTTATTTCGTTATTTGCATTATTGTGCGTTTCCCTGCAAACGCTCTCATTACTATATAAGGACCCTGGGAGAATATACAGACGACAGAATGGACGCTGGAGGACTGCGAGCTGCACTGGCAACTAGTCTGAGGAGTGATTGTCCTCTAAAATGGTAGTACATGATAATAAAAAACAATTTAAAAGAGAAAATTGCATTTATTTAGTTATTTACATTATTGTGCGTTTCCCTGCAAACGCTCTCATTACTATATAAGGACCCTGGGAGAATATACAGACGACAGAATGGACGCTGGAGGACTGCGAGCTGCACTGGCGACTAGTCTGCGGAGTGATTGTCCTCTAAAATGGTAGTACATGATAATAAAAAACTATTTAAAAGAGAAAATTGCATTTATTTCGTTATTTGCATTATTGTGCGTTTCCCTGCAAACGCTCTCATTACTATATAAGGACACTGGGAGCCGATACAGACGACAGAATGGACGCTGGAGGACTGCGAGCTGCACTGGCGACTAGTCTGCGGAGTGATTGTCCTCTAAAATGGTAGTACATGATAATAAAAAACTATTTAAAAGAGAAAATTGCATTTATTTCGTTATTTGCATTATTGTGCGTTTCCCTGCAAACGCTCTCATTACTATATAAGGACACTGGGAGCCGATACA
Source organism: Locusta migratoria (assembly GCA_026315105.1). Classification (NCBI taxonomy): domain Eukaryota; kingdom Metazoa; phylum Arthropoda; class Insecta; order Orthoptera; family Acrididae; genus Locusta; species Locusta migratoria. Next base: position 671,125 of record JAOYRU010000211.1, read on the forward strand.
GACGACAGAATGGACGCTGGAGGACTGCGAGCTGCACTGGCGACTAGTCTGCGGAGTGATTGTCCTCTAAAATGGTAGTACATAATAATAAAAAACTATTTAAAAGAGAAAATTGCATTTATTTCGTTATTTGCATTATTGTGCGTTTCCCTGCAAACGCTCTCATTACTATATAAGGACACTGGGAGCCGATACAGACGACAGAATGGACGCTGGAGGACTGCGAGCTGCACTGGCGACTAGTCTGCGGAGTGATTGTCCTCTAAAATGGTAGTACATGATAATAAAAAACTATTTAAAAGAGAAAATTGCATTTATTTCGTTATTTGCATTATTGTGCGTTTCCCTGCAAACGCTCTCATTACTATATAAGGACACTGGAAGCCGATACAGACGACAGAATGGACGCTGGAGGACTGCGAGCTGCACTGGCGACTAGTCTGCGGAGTGATTGTCCTCTAAAATGGTAGTACATGATAATAAAAAACTATTTAAAAGAGAAAATTGCATTTATTTAGTTATTTGCATTATTGTGCGTTTCCCTGCAAACGCTCTCATTACTATATAAGGACCCTGGGAGAATATACAGACGACAGAATGGACGCTGGAGGACTGCGAGCTGCACTGGCGACTAGTCTGCGGAGTGATTGTCCTCTAAAATGGTAGTACATGATAATAAAAAACAATTTAAAAGAGAAAATTGCATTTATTTAGTTATTTACATTATTGTGCGTTTCCCTGCAAACGCTCTCATTACTATATAAGGACCCTGGGAGAATATACAGACGACAGAATGGACGCTGGAGGACTGCGAGCTGCACTGGCGACTAGTCTGCGGAGTTATTGTCCTCTAAAATGGTAGTACATGATAATAAAAAACTATTTAAAAGAGAAAATTGCATTTATTTCGTTATTTGCATTATTGTGCGTTTCCCTGCAAACGCTCTCATTACTATATAAGGACACTGGGAGCCGATACAGACGACAGAATGGACGCTGGAGGACTGCGAGCTGCACTGGCGACTAGTCTGCGAAGTGATTGTCCTCTAAAATGGTAGTACATGATAATAAAAAACTATTTAAAAGAGAAAATTGCATTTATTTCGTTATTTGCATTATTGTGCGTTTCCCTGCAAACGCTCTCATTACTATATAAGGACACTGGAAGCCGATACAGACGACAGAATGGACGCTGGAGGACTGCGAGCTGCACTGGCGACTAGTCTGCGGAGTGATTGTCCTCTAAAATGGTAGTACATGATAATAAAAAACTATTTAAAAGAGAAAATTGCATTTATTTAGTTATTTGCATTATTGTGCGTTTCCCTGCAAACGCTCTCATTACTATATAAGGACCCTGGGAGAATATACAGACGACAGAATGGACGCTGGAGGACTGCGAGCTGCACTGGCGACTAGTCTGCGGAGTGATTGTCCTCTAAAATGGTAGTACATGATAATAAAAAACAATTTAAAAGAGAAAATTGCATTTATTTAGTTATTTACATTATTGTGCGTTTCCCTGCAAACGCTCTCATTACTATATAAGGACCCTGGGAGAATATACAGACGACAGAATGGACGCTGGAGGACTGCGAGCTGCACTGGCGACTAGTCTGCGGAGTGATTGTCCTCTAAAATGGTAGTACATGTTAATAAAAAAACTATTTAAAAGAGAAAATTGCATTTATTTCGTTATTTGCATTATTGTGCGTTTCCCTGCAAACGCTCTCATTACTATATAAGGACCCTGGGAGAATATACAGACGACAGAATGGACGCTGGAGGACTGCGAGCTGCACTGGCGACTAGTCTGCGGAGTGATTGTCCTCTAAAATGGTAGTACATGATAATAAAAAACTATTTAAAAGAGAAAATTGCATTTATTTCGTTATTTGCATTATTCTGCGTTTCCCTGCAAACGCTCTCATTACTATATAAGGACCCTGGGAGAATATACAGACGACAGAATGGACGCTGGAGGACTGCGAGCTGCACTGGCGACTAGTCTGCGGAGTGATTGACCTCTAAAATGGTAGTACATGGTAATAAAAAACAATTTAAAAGAGAAAATTGCATTTATTTAGTTATTTACATTATTGTGCGTTTCCCTGCAAACGCTCTCATTACTATATAAGGACCCTGGGAGAATATACAGACGACAGAATGGACGCTGGAGGACTGCGAGCTGCACTGGCGACTAGTCTGCGGAGTGATTGTCCTCTAAAATGGTAGTACATGATAATGAAAAACAATTTAAAAGAGAAAATTGCATTTATTTAGTTATTTACATTATTGTGCGTTTCCCTGCAAACGCTCTCATTACTATATAAGGACCCTGGGAGAATATACAGACGACAGAATGGACGCTGGAGGACTGCGAGCTGCACTGGCGACTAGTCTGCGGAGTGATTGTCCTCTAAAATGGTAGTACATGATAATAAAAAACAATTTAAAAGAGAAAATTGCATTTATTTAGTTATTTACATTATTGTGCGTTTCCCTGCAAACGCTCTCATTACTATATAAGGAGACTGGGAGCCGATACAGACGACAGAATGGACGCTGGAGGACTGCGAGCTGCACTGGCGACTAGTCTGCGGAGTGATTGTCCTCTAAAATGGTAGTACATGATAATAAAAAACTATTTAAAAGAGAAATTTGCATTTATTTCGTTATTTGCATTATTGTGCGTTTCCCTGCAAACGCTCTCATTACTATATAAGGACACTGGGAGCCGATACAGACGACAGAATGGACGCTGGAGGACTGCGAGCTGCACTGGCGACTAGTCTGCGGAGTGATTGTCCTCTAAAATGGTAGTACATGATAATAAAAAACTATTTAAAAGAGAAATTTGCATTTATTTCGTTATTTGCATTATTGTGCGTTTCCCTGCAAACGCTCTCATTACTATATAAGGAGACTGGGAGCCGATACAGACGACAGAATGGACGCCGGAGGACTGCGAGCTGCACTGGCGACTAGTCTGCGGAGTGATTGTCCTCTAAAATGGTAGTACATGATAATAAAAAACTATTTAAAAGAGAAATTTGCATTTATTTCGTTATTTGCATTATTGTGCGTTTCCCTGCAAACGCTCTCATTACTATATAAGGAGACTGGGAGCCGATACAGACGACAGAATGGACGCTGGAGGACTGCGAGCTGCACTGGCGACTAGTCTGCGGAGTGATTGTCCTCTAAAATGGTAGTACATGATAATAAAAAACTATTTAAAAGAGAAATTTGCTTTTATTTCGTTATTTGCATTATTGTGCGTTTCCCTGCAAACGCTCTCATTACTATATAAGGAGACTGGGAGCCGATACAGACGACAGAATGGACGCTGGAGGACTGCGAGCTGCACTGGCGACTAGTCTGCGGAGTGATTGTCCTCTAAAATGGTAGTACATGATAATAAAAAACTATTTAAAAGAGAAATTTGCATTTATTTCGTTATTTGCATTATTGTGCGTTTCCCTGCAAACGCTCTCATTACTGTATAAGGACCCTGGGAGAATATACAGACGACAGAATGGACGCTGGAGGACTGCGAGCTGCACTGGCGACTAGTCTGCGGAGTGATTGTCCTCTAAAATGGTAGTACATGATAATAAAAAACTATTTGAAAGAGAAATTTGCATTTATTTCGTTATTTGCATTATTGTGCGTTTCCCTGCAAACGCTCTCATTACTATATAAGGAGACTGGGAGCCGATACAGACGACAGAATGGACGCTGGAGGACTGCGAGCTGCACTGGCGACTAGTCTGCGGAGTGATTGTCCTCTAAAATGGTAGTACATGATAATAAAAAACTATTTACAGAAGAGAAATTTGCTTTTATTTCGTTATTTGCATTATTGTGCGTTTCCCTGCAAACGCTCTCATTACTATATAAGGAGACTGGGAGCCGATACAGACGACAGAATGGACGCTGGAGGACTGCGAGCTGCACTGGCGACTAGTCTGCGGAGTGATTGTCCTCTAAAATGGTAGTACATGATAATAAAAAACTATTTAAAAGAGAAAATTGCATTTATTTCGTTATTTGCATTATTGTGCGTTTCCCTGCAAACGCTCTCATTACTATATAAGGAGACTGGGAGCCGATACAGACGACAGAATGGACGCTGGAGGACTGCGAGCTGCACTGGCGACTAGTCTGCGGAGTGATTGTCCTCTAAAATGGTAGTACATGATAATAAAAAACTATTTAAAAGAGAAAATTGCATTTATTTCGTTATTTGCATTATTCTGCGTTTCCCTGCAAACGCTCTCATTACTATATAAGGACCCTGGGAGAATATACAGACGACAGAATGGACGCTGGAGGACTGCGAGCTGCACTGGCGACTAGTCTGCGGAGTGATTGACCTCTAAAATGGTAGTACATGGTAATAAAAAACTATTTAAAAGAGAAAATTGCATTTATTTCGTTATTTGCATTATTGTGCGTTTCCCTGCAAACGCTCTCATTACTATATAAGGACCCTGGGAGAATATACAGACGACAGAATGGACGCTGGAGGACTGCGAGCTGCACTGGCGACTAGTCTGCGGAGTGATTGTCCTCTAAAATGGTAGTACATGATAATGAAAAACAATTTAAAAGAGAAAATTGCATTTATTTAGTTATTTACATTATTGTGCGTTTCCCTGCAAACGCTCTCATTACTATATAAGGACCCTGGGAGAATATACAGACGACAGAATGGACGCTGGAGGACTGCGAGCTGCACTGGCGACTAGTCTGCGGAGTGATTGTCCTCTAAAATGGTAGTACATGATAATAAAAAACAATTTAAAGGAGAAAATTGCATTTATTTAGTTATTTACATTATTGTGCGTTTCCCTGCAAACGCTCTCATTACTATATAAGGACCCTGGGAGAATATACAGACGACAGAATGGACGCTGGAGGACTGCGAGCTGCACTGGCGACTAGTCTGCGGAGTGATTGTCCTCTAAAATGGTAGTACATGATAATAAAAAACTATTTAAAAGAGAAATTTGCATTTATTTCGTTATTTGCATTATTGTGCGTTTCCCTGCAAACGCTCACATTACTATATAAGGACACTGGGAGCCGATACAGACGACAGAATGGACGCTGGAGGACTGCGAGCTGCACTGGCGACTAGTCTGCGGAGTGATTGTCCTCTAAAATGGTAGTACATGATAATAAAAAACTATTTAAAAGAGAAATTTGCTTTTATTTCGTTATTTGCATTATTGTGCGTTTCCCTGCAAACGCTCTCATTACGATATAAGGAGACTGGGAGCCGTTACAGACGACAGAATGGACGCTGGAGGACTGCGAGCTGCACTGGCGACTAGTCTGCGGAGTGATTGTCCTCTAAAATGGTAGTACATGATAATAAAAAACTATTTAAAAGAGAAATTTGCATTTATTTCGTTATTTGCATTATTGTGCGTTTCCCTGCAAACGCTCTCATTACTATATAAAGAGACTGGGAGCCGATACAGACGACAGAATGGACGCTGGAGGACTGCGAGCTGCACTGGCGACTAGTCTGCGGAGTGATTGTCCTCTAAAATGGTAGTACATGATAATAAAAAACTATTTAAAAGAGAAATTTGCATTTATTTCGTTATTTGCATTATTGTGCGTTTCCCTGCAAACGCTCTCATTACTATATAAGGACACTGGGAGCCGATACAGACGACAGAATGGACGCTGGAGGACTGCGAGCTGCACTGGCGACTAGTCTGCGGAGTGATTGTCCTCTAAAATGGTAGTACATGATAATAAAAAACTATTTAAAAGAGAAATTTGCTTTTATTTCGTTATTTGCATTATTGTGCGTTTCCCTGCAAACGCTCTCATTACTATATAAGGAGACTGGGAGCCGATACAGACGACAGAATGGACGCTGGAGGGCTGCTAGCTGCACTGGCGACTAGTCTGCGGAGTGATTGTCCTCTAAAATGGTAGTACATGATAATAAAAAACTATTTAAAAGAGAAATGTGCATTTATTTCGTTATTTGCATTATTGTGCTTTTCCCTGCAAAGGCTCTCATTACTATATAAGGAGACTGAGAGCCGATACAGACGACAGAATGGACGCTGGAGGACTGCGAGCTGCACTGGGGACTAGTCCTGCGGAGTGATTGTCCTCTAAAATGGTAGTACATGATAATAAAAAACTATTTAAAAGAGAAATTTGCATTTATTTCGTTATTTGCATTATTGTGCGTTTCCCTGCAAACGCTCTCATTACTATATAAGGAGACTGGGAGCCGATACAGACGACAGAATGGACGCTGGAGGGCTGCTAGCTGCACTGGCGACTAGTCTGCGGAGTGATTGTCCTCTAAAATGGTAGTACATGATAATAAAAAACTATTTAAAAGAGAAATTTGCATTTATTTCGTTATTTGCATTATTGTGCGTTTCCCTGCAAACGCTCTCATTACTATATAAGGAGACTGGGAGCCGATACAGACGACAGAATGGACGCTGGAGGGCTGCTAGCTGCACTGGCGACTAGTCTGCGGAGTGATTGTCCTCTAAAATGGTAGTACATGATAATAAAAAACTATTTAAAAGAGAAAATTGCATTTATTTCGTTATTTGCATTATTGTGCGTTTCCCTGCAAACGCTCTCATTACTATATAAGGAGACTGGGAGCCGATACAGACGACAGAATGGACGCTGGAGGACTGCGAGCTGCACTGGCGACTAGTCTGCGGAGTGATTGTCCTCTAAAATGGTAGTACATGATAATAAAAAACTATTTAAAAGAGAAATTTGCATTTATTTCGTTATTTGCATTATTGTGCGTTTCCCTGCAAACGCTCTCATTACTATATAAGGACACTGGGAGCCGATACAGACGACAGAATGGACGCTGGAGGACTGCGAGCTGCACTGGCGACTAGTCTGCGGAGTGATTGTCCTCTAAAATGGTAGTACATGATAATAAAAAACTATTTAAAAGAGAAATTTGCTTTTATTTCGTTATTTGCATTATTGTGCGTTTCCCTGCAAACGCTCTCATTACTATATAAGGAGACTGGGAGCTGATACAGACGACAGAATGGACGCTGGAGGACTGCGAGCTGCACTGGCAACTATTCTGAGGAGTGATTGTCCTCTAAAATGGTAGTACATGATAATAAAAAACTATTTAAAAGAGAAATTTGCATTTATTTCGTTATTTGCATTATTGTGCGTTTCCCTGCAAACGCTCTCATTACTATATAAGGAGACTGGGAGCCGATACAGACGACAGAATGGACGCTGGAGGACTGCGAGCTGCACTGGCGACTAGTCTGCGGAGTGATTGTCCTCTAAAATGGTAGTACATGATAATAAAAAACTATTTAAAAGAGAAATTTGCTTTTATTTCGTTATTTGCATTATTGTGCGTTTCCCTGCAAACGCTCTCATTACTATATAAGGAGACTGGGAGCCGATACAGACGACAGAATGGACGCTGGAGGACTGCGAGCTGCACTGGCGACTAGTCTGCGGAGTGATTGTCCTCTAAAATGGTAGTACATGATAATAAAAAACTATTTAAAAGAGAAATTTGCTTTTATTTCGTTATTTGCATTATTGTGCGTTTCCCTGCAAACGCTCTCATTACTATATAAGGAGACTGGGAGCCGATACAGACGACAGAATGGACGCTGGAGGGATGCTAGCTGCACTGGCGACTAGTCTGCGGAGTGATTGTCCTCTAAAATGGTAGTACATGATAATAAAAAACTATTTAAAAGAGAAATTTGCTTTTATTTCGTTATTTGCATTATTGTGCGTTTCCCTGCAAACGCTCTCATTACTATATAAGGAGACTGGGAGCCGATACAGACGACAGAATGGACGCTGGAGGACTGCGAGCTGCACTGGCGACTAGTCTGCGGAGTGATTGTCCTCTAAAATGGTAGTACATGATAATAAAAAACTATTTAAAAGAGAAATTTGCATTTATTTCGTTATTTGCATTATTGTGCGTTTCCCTGCAAACGCTCTCATTACTATATAAGGAGACTGGGAGCCGATAAAGACGACAGAATGGACGCTGGAGGACTGCGAGCTGCACTGGCGACTAGTCTGCGGAGTGATTGTCCTCTAAAATGGTAGTACATGATAATAAAAAACTATTTAAAAGAGAAATTTGCATTTATTTCGTTATTTGCATTATTGTGCGTTTCCCTGCAAACGCTCTCATTACTATATAAGGAGACTGGGAGCCGATACAGACGACAGAATGGACGCTGGAGGACTGCGAGCTGCACTGGCGACTAGTCTGCGGAGTGATTGTCCTCTAAAATGGTAGTACATGATAATAAAAAAACTATTTAAAAGAGAAATTTGCTTTTATTTCGTTATTTGCATTATTGTGCGTTTCCCTGCAAACGCTCTCATTACTATATAAGGAGACTGGGAGCCGATACAGACGACAGAATGGACGCTGGAGGACTGCGAGCTGCACTGGCGACTAGTCTGCGGAGTGATTGTCCTCTAAAATGGTAGTACATGATAATAAAAAACTATTTAAAAGAGAAATTTGCTTTTATTTCGTTATTTGCATTATTGTGCGTTTCCCTGCAAACGCTCTCATTACTATATAAGGAGACTGGGAGCCGATACAGAAGACAGAATGGACGCTGGAGGACTGCGAGCTGCACTGGCGACTAGTCTGCGGAGTGATTGTCCTCTAAAATGGTAGTACATGATAATAAAAAACTATTTGAAAGAGAAATTTGCATTTATTTCGTTATTTGCATTATTGTGCGTTTCCCTGCAAACGCTCTCATTACTATATAAGGAGACTGGGAGCCGATGCAGACGACAGAATGGACGCTGGAGGACTGCGAGCTGCACTGGCGACTAGTCTGCGGAGTGATTGTCCTCTAAAATGGTAGTACATGATAATAAAAAACTATTTAAAAGAGAAATGTGCTTTTATTTCGTTATTTGCATTATTGTGCGTTTCCCTGCAAACGCTCTCATTACTATATAAGGAGACTGGGAGCCGATACAGACGACAGAATGGACGCTGGAGGACTGCGAGCTGCACTGGCGACTAGTCTGCGGAGTGATTGTCCTCTAAAATGGTAGTACATGATAATAAAAAACTATTTAAAAGAGAAATTTGCATTTATTTCGTTATTTGCATTATTGTGCGTTTCCCTGCAAACGCTCTCATTACTATATAAGGAGACTGGGAGCCGATACAGACGACAGAATGGACGCTGGAGGACTGCGAGCTGCACTGGCGACTAGTCTGCGGAGTGATTGTCCTCTAAAATGGTAGTACATGATAATAAAAAACTATTTAAAAGAGAAATTTGCTTTTATTTCGTTATTTGCATTATTGTGCGTTTCCCTGCAAACGCTCTCATTACTATATAAGGAGACTGGGAGCCGATACAGACGACAGAATGGACGCTGGAGGACTGCGAGCTGCACTGGCGACTAGTCTGCGGAGTGATTGTCCTCTAAAATGGTAGTACATGATAATAAAAAACTATTTAAAAGAGAAATTTGCTTTTATTTCGTTATTTGCATTATTGTGCGTTTCCCTGCAAACGCTCTCATTACTATATAAGGAGACTGGGAGCCGATACAGACGACAGAATGGACGCTGGAGGACTGCGAGCTGCACTGGCGACTAGTCTGCGGAGTGATTGTCCTCTAAAATGGTAGTACATGACAATAAAAAACTATTTAAAAGAGAAATTTGCATTTATTTCGTTATTTGCATTATTGTGCGTTTCCCTGCAAACGCTCTCATTACTATATAAGGAGACTGGGAGCCGATACAGACGACAGAATGGACGCTGGAGGACTGCGAGCTGCACTGGCGACTAGTCTGCGGAGTGATTGTCCTCTAAAATGGTAGTACATGATAATAAAAAACTATTTAAAAGAGAAATTTGCATTTATTTCGTTATTTGCATTATTGTGCGTTTCCCTGCAAACGCTCTCATTACTATATAAGGAGACTGGGAGCCGATACAGACGACAGAATGGACGCTGGAGGACTGCGAGCTGCACTGGCGACTAGTCTGCGGAGTGATTGTCCTCTAAAATGGTAGTACATGATAATAAAAAACTATTTAAAAGAGAAATTTGCATTTATTTCGTTATTTGCATTATTGTGCGTTTCCCTGCAAACGCTCTCATTACTATATAAGGAGACTGGGAGCCGATACAGACGACAGAATGGACGCTGGAGGACTGCGAGCTGCACTGGCGACTAGTCTGCGGAGTGATTGTCCTCTAAAATGGTAGTACATGATAATAAAAAACTATTTAAAAGAGAAATTTGCATTTATTTCGTTATTTGCATTATTGTGCGTTTCCCTGCAAACGCTCTCATTACTATATAAGGAGACTGGGAGCCGATACAGACGACAGAATGGACGCTGGAGGACTGCGAGCTGCACTGGCGACTAGTCTGCGGAGTGATTGTCCTCTAAAATGGTAGTACATGATAATAAAAAACTATTTAAAAGAGAAATTTGCATTTATTTCGTTATTTGCATTATTGTGCGTTTCCCTGCAAACGCTCTCATTACTATATAAGGAGACTGGGAGCCGATACAGACGACAGAATGGACGCTGGAGGACTGCGAGCTGCACTGGCGACTAGTCTGCGGAGTGATTGTCCTCTAAAATGGTAGTACATGATAATAAAAAACTATTTAAAAGAGAAATTTGCATTTATTTCGTTATTTGCATTATTGTGCGTTTCCCTGCAAACGCTCTCATTACTATATAAGGAGACTGGGAGCCGATACAGACGACAGAATGGACGCTGGAGGACTGCGAGCTGCACTGGCGACTAGTCTGCGGAGTGATTGTCCTCTAAAATGGTAGTACATGACAATAAAAAACTATTTAAAAGAGAAATTTGCATTTATTTCGTTATTTGCATTATTGTGCGTTTCCCTGCAAACGCTCTCATTACTATATAAGGAGACTGGGAGCCGATACAGACGACAGAATGGACGCTGGAGGACTGCGAGCTGCACTGGCGACTAGTCTGCGGAGTGATTGTCCTCTAAAATGGTAGTACATGATAATAAAAAACTATTTAAAAGAGAAATTTGCATTTATTTCGTTATTTGCATTATTGTGCGTTTCCCTGCAAACGCTCTCATTACTATATAAGGAGACTGGGAGCCGATACAGACGACAGAATGGACGCTGGAGGACTGCGAGCTGCACTGGCGACTAGTCTGCGGAGTGATTGTCCTCTAAAATGGTAGTACATGATAATAAAAAACTATTTAAAAGAGAAATTTGCATTTATTTCGTTATTTGCATTATTGTGCGTTTCCCTGCAAACGCTCTCATTACTATATAAGGAGACTGGGAGCCGATACAGACGACAGAATGGACGCTGGAGGACTGCGAGCTGCACTGGCGACTAGTCTGCGGAGTGATTGTCCTCTAAAATGGTAGTACATGATAATAAAAAACTATTTAAAAGAGAAATTTGCATTTATTTCGTTATTTGCATTATTGTGCGTTTCCCTGCAAACGCTCTCATTACTATATAAGGAGACTGGGAGCCGATACAGACGACAGAATGGACGCTGGAGGACTGCGAGCTGCACTGGCGACTAGTCTGCGGAGTGATTGTCCTCTAAAATGGTAGTACATGATAATAAAAAACTATTTAAAAGAGAAATTTGCATTTATTTCGTTATTTGCATTATTGTGCGTTTCCCTGCAAACGCTCTCATTACTATATAAGGAGACTGGGAGCCGATACAGACGACAGAATGGACGCTGGAGGACTGCGAGCTGCACTGGCGACTAGTCTGCGGAGTGATTGTCCTCTAAAATGGTAGTACATGATAATAAAAAACTATTTAAAAGAGAAATTTGCATTTATTTCGTTATTTGCATTATTGTGCGTTTCCCTGCAAACGCTCTCATTACTATATAAGGAGACTGGGAGCCGATACAGACGACAGAATGGACGCTGGAGGACTGCGAGCTGCACTGGCGACTAGTCTGCGGAGTGATTGTCCTCTAAAATGGTAGTACATGATAATAAAACACTATTTAAAAGAGAAATTTGCTTTTATTTCGTTATTTGCATTATTGTGCGTTTCCCTGCAAACGCTCTCATTACTATATAAGGAGACTGGGAGCCGATACAGACGACAGAATGGACGCTGGAGGACTGCGAGCTGCACTGGCGACTAGTCTGCGGAGTGATTGTCCTCTAAAATGGTAGTACATGATAATAAAAAACTATTTAAAAGAGAAATTTGCTTTTATTTCGTTATTTGCATTATTGTGCGTTTCCCTGCAAACGCTCTCATTACTATATAAGGAGACTGGGAGCCGATACAGACGACAGAATGGACGCTGGAGGACTGCGAGCTGCACTGGCGACTAGTCTGCGGAGTGATTGTCCTCTAAAATGGTAGTACATGATAATAAAAAACTATTTAAAAGAGAAATTTGCTTTTATTTCGTTATTTGCATTATTGTGCGTTTCCCTGCAAACGCTCTCATTACTATATAAGGAGACTGGAGCCGATACAGACGACAGAATGGACGCTGGAGGACTGCGAGCTGCACTGGCGACTAGTCTGCGGAGTGATTGTCCTCTAAAATGGTAGTACATGATAATAAAAAACTATTTAAAAGAGAAATTTGCTTTTATTTCGTTATTTGCATTATTGTGCGTTTCCCTGCAAACGCTCTCATTACTATATAAGGAGACTGGGAGCCGATACAGACGACAGAATGGACGCTGGAGGACTGCGAGCTGCACTGGCGACTAGTCTGCGGAGTGATTGTCCTCTAAAATGGTAGTACATGATAATAAAAAACTATTAAAGAGAAATTTGCTTTTATTTCGTTATTTGCATTATTGTGCGTTTCCCTGCAAACGCTCTCATTACTATATAAGGAGACTGGGAGCCGATACAGACGACAGAATGGACGCTGGAGGACTGCGAGCTGCACTGGCGACTAGTCTGCGGAGTGATTGTCCTCTAAAATGGTAGTACATGATAATAAAAAACTATTTAAAAGAGAAATTTGCATTTATTTCGTTATTTGCATTATTGTGCGTTTCCCTGCAAACGCTCTCATTACTATATAAGGAGACTGGGAGCCGATACAGACGACAGAATGGACGCTGGAGGACTGCGAGCTGCACTGGCGACTAGTCTGCGGAGTGATTGTCCTCTAAAATGGTAGTACATGATAATAAAAAACTATTTAAAAGAGAAATTTGCATTTATTTCGTTATTTGCATTATTGTGCGTTTCCCTGCAAACGCTCTCATTACTATATAAGGAGACTGGGAGCCGATACAGACGACAGAATGGACGCTGGAGGACTGCGAGCTGCACTGGCGACTAGTCTGCGGAGTGATTGTCCTCTAAAATGGTAGTACATGATAATAAAAAACTATTTAAAAGAGAAATTTGCTTTTATTTCGTTATTTGCATTATTGTGCGTTTCCCTGCAAACGCTCTCATTACTATATAAGGAGACTGGGAGCCGATACAGACGACAGAATGGACGCTGGAGGACTGCGAGCTGCACTGGCGACTAGTCTGCGGAGTGATTGTCCTCTAAAATGGTAGTACATGATAATAAAAAACTATTTAAAAGAGAAATTTGCTTTTATTTCGTTATTTGCATTATTGTGCGTTTCCCTGCAAACGCTCTCATTACTATATAAGGAGACTGGGAGCCGATACAGACGACAGAATGGACGCTGGAGGACTGCGAGCTGCACTGGCGACTAGTCTGCGGAGTGATTGTCCTCTAAAATGGTAGTACATGATAATAAAAAACTATTTAAAAGAGAAATTTGCTTTTATTTCGTTATTTGCATTATTGAGCGTTTCCCTGCAAACGCTCTCATTACTATATAAGGAGACTGGGAGCCGATACAGACGACAGAATGGACGCTGGAGGACTGCGAGCTGCACTGGCGACTAGTCTGCGGAGTGATTGTCCTCTAAAATGGTAGTACATGATAATAAAAAACTATTTAAAAGAGAAATTTGCTTTTATTTCGTTATTTGCATTATTGTGCGTTTCCCTGCAAACGCTCTCATTACTATATAAGGAGACTGGGAGCCGATACAGACGACAGAATGGACGCTGGAGGACTGCGAGCTGCACTGGCGACTAGTCTGCGGAGTGATTGTCCTCTAAAATGGTAGTACATGATAATAAAAAACTATTTAAAAGAGAAATTTGCATTTATTTCGTTATTTGCATTATTGTGCGTTTCCCTGCAAACGCTCTCATTACTATATAAGGAGACTGGGAGCCGATACAGACGACAGAATGGACGCTGGAGGACTGCGAGCTGCACTGGCGACTAGTCTGCGGAGTGATTGTCCTCTAAAATGGTAGTACATGATAATAAAAATACTATTTAAAAGAGAAATTTGCTTTTATTTCGTTATTTGCATTATTGTGCGTTTCCCTGCAAACGCTCTCATTACTATATAAGGAGACTGGGAGCCGATACAGACGACAGAATGGACGCTGGAGGACTGCGAGCTGCACTGGCGACTAGTCTGCGGAGTGATTGTCCTCTAAAATGGTAGTACATGATAATAAAAAACTATTTAAAAGAGAAATTTGCTTTTATTTCGTTATTTGCATTATTGTGCGTTTCCCTGCAAACGCTCTCATTACTATATAAGGAGACTGGGAGCCGATACAGACGACAGAATGGACGCTGGAGGACTGCGAGCTGCACTGGCGACTAGTCTGCGGAGTGATTGTCCTCTAAAATGGTAGTACATGATAATAAAAAACTATTTAAAAGAGAAATTTGCATTTATTTCGTTATTTGCATTATTGTGCGTTTCCCTGCAAACGCTCTCATTACTATATAAGGAGACTGGGAGCCGATACAGACGACAGAATGGACGCTGGAGGACTGCGAGCTGCACTGGCGACTAGTCTGCGGAGTGATTGTCCTCTAAAATGGTAGTACATGATAATAAAAAACTATTTAAAAGAGAAATTTGCTTTTATTTCGTTATTTGCATTATTGTGCGTTTCCCTGCAAACGCTCTCATTACTATATAAGGAGACTGGGAGCCGATACAGACGACAGAATGGACGCTGGAGGACTGCGAGCTGCACTGGCGACTAGTCTGCGGAGTGATTGTCCTCTAAAATGGTAGTACATGATAATAAAAAACTATTGAAAAGAGAAATTTGCTTTTATTTCGTTATTTGCATTATTGTGCGTTTCCCTGCAAACGCTCTCATTACTATATAAGGAGACTGGGAGCCGATACAGACGACAGAATGGACGCTGGAGGACTGCGAGCTGCACTGGCGACTAGTCTGCGGAGTGATTGTCCTCTAAAATGGTAGTACATGATAATAAAAAACTATTTAAAAGAGAAATTTGCATTTATTTCGTTATTTGCATTATTGTGCGTTTCCCTGCAAACGCTCTCATTACTATATAAGGAGACTGGGAGCCGATACAGACGACAGAATGGACGCTGGAGGACTGCGAGCTGCACTGGCGACTAGTCTGCGGAGTGATTGTCCTCTAAAATGGTAGTACATGATAATAAAAAACTATTTAAAAGAGAAATTTGCATTTATTTCGTTATTTGCATTATTGTGCGTTTCCCTGCAAACGCTCTCATTACTATATAAGGAGACTGGGAGCCGATACAGACGACAGAATGGACGCTGGAGGACTGCGAGCTGCACTGGCGACTAGTCTGCGGAGTGATTGTCCTCTAAAATGGTAGTACATGATAATAAAAAACTATTTAAAAGAGAAATTTGCTTTTATTTCGTTATTTGCATTATTGTGCGTTTCCCTGCAAACGCTCTCATTACTATATAAGGAGACTGGGAGCCGATACAGACGACAGAATGGACGCTGGAGGACTGCGAGCTGCACTGGCGACTAGTCTGCGGAGTGATTGTCCTCTAAAATGGTAGTACATGATAATAAAAAACTATTTAAAAGAGAAATTTGCTTTTATTTCGTTATTTGCATTATTGTGCGTTTCCCTGCAAACGCTCTCATTACTATATAAGGAGACTGGGAGCCGATACAGACGACAGAATGGACGCTGGAGGACTGCGAGCTGCACTGGCGACTAGTCTGCGGAGTGATTGTCCTCTAAAATGGTAGTACATGATAATAAAAAACTATTTAAAAGAGAAATTTGCTTTTATTTCGTTATTTGCATTATTGTGCGTTTCCCTGCAAACGCTCTCATTACTATATAAGGAGACTGGGAGCCGATACAGACGACAGAATGGACGCTGGAGGACTGCGAGCTGCACTGGCGACTAGTCTGCGGAGTGATTGTCCTCTAAAATGGTAGTACATGATAATAAAAAACTATTAAAAGAGAAATTTGCTTTTATTTCGTTATTTGCATTATTGTGCGTTTCCCTGCAAACGCTCTCATTACTATATAAGGAGACTGGGAGCCGATACAGACGACAGAATGGACGCTGGAGGACTGCGAGCTGCACTGGCGACTAGTCTGCGGAGTGATTGTCCTCTAAAATGGTAGTACATGATAATAAAAAACTATTTAAAAGAGAAATTTGCATTTATTTCGTTATTTGCATTATTGTGCGTTTCCCTGCAAACGCTCTCATTACTATATAAGGAGACTGGGAGCCGATACAGACGACAGAATGGACGCTGGAGGACTGCGAGCTGCACTGGCGACTAGTCTGCGGAGTGATTGTCCTCTAAAATGGTAGTACATGATAATAAAAAACTATTTAAAAGAGAAATTTGCTTTTATTTCGTTATTTGCATTATTGTGCGTTTCCCTGCAAACGCTCTCATTACTATATAAGGAGACTGGGAGCCGATACAGACGACAGAATGGACGCTGGAGGACTGCGAGCTGCACTGGCGACTAGTCTGCGGAGTGATTGTCCTCTAAAATGGTAGTACATGATAATAAAAAACTATTTAAAAGAGAAATTTGCTTTTATTTCGTTATTTGCATTATTGTGCGTTTCCCTGCAAACGCTCTCATTACTATATAAGGAGACTGGGAGCCGATACAGACGACAGAATGGACGCTGGAGGACTGCGAGCTGCACTGGCGACTAGTCTGCGGAGTGATTGTCCTCTAAAATGGTAGTACATGATAATAAAAAACTATTTAAAAGAGAAATTTGCATTTATTTCGTTATTTGCATTATTGTGCGTTTCCCTGCAAACGCTCTCATTACTATATAAGGAGACTGGGAGCCGATACAGACGACAGAATGGACGCTGGAGGACTGCGAGCTGCACTGGCGACTAGTCTGCGGAGTGATTGTCCTCTAAAATGGTAGTACATGATAATAAAAAACTATTTAAAAGAGAAATTTGCTTTTATTTCGTTATTTGCATTATTGTGCGTTTCCCTGCAAACGCTCTCATTACTATATAAGGAGACTGGGAGCCGATACAGACGACAGAATGGACGCTGGAGGACTGCGAGCTGCACTGGCGACTAGTCTGCGGAGTGATTGTCCTCTAAAATGGTAGTACATGATAATAAAAAACTATTTAAAAGAGAAATTTGCATTTATTTCGTTATTTGCATTATTGTGCGTTTCCCTGCAAACGCTCTCATTACTATATAAGGAGACTGGGAGCCGATACAGACGACAGAATGGACGCTGGAGGACTGCGAGCTGCACTGGCGACTAGTCTGCGGAGTGATTGTCCTCTAAAATGGTAGTACATGATAATAAAAAACTATATAAAAGAGAAATTTGCTTTTATTTCGTTATTTGCATTATTGTGCGTTTCCCTGCAAACGCTCTCATTACTATATAAGGAGACTGGGAGCCGATACAGACGACAGAATGGACGCTGGAGGACTGCGAGCTGCACTGGCGACTAGTCTGCGGAGTGATTGTCCTCTAAAATGGTAGTACATGATAATAAAAAACTATTTAAAAGAGAAATTTGCTTTTATTTCGTTATTTGCATTATTGTGCGTTTCCCTGCAAACGCTCTCATTACTATATAAGGAGACTGGGAGCCGATACAGACGACAGAATGGACGCTGGAGGACTGCGAGCTGCACTGGCGACTAGTCTGCGGAGTGATTGTCCTCTAAAATGGTAGTACATGATAATAAAAAACTATTTAAAAGAGAAATTTGCATTTATTTCGTTATTTGCATTATTGTGCGTTTCCCTGCAAACGCTCTCATTACTATATAAGGAGACTGGGAGCCGATACAGACGACAGAATGGACGCTGGAGGACTGCGAGCTGCACTGGCGACTAGTCTGCGGAGTGATTGTCCTCTAAAATGGTAGTACATGATAATAAAAAACTATTTAAAAGAGAAATTTGCTTTTATTTCGTTATTTGCATTATTGTGCGTTTCCCTGCAAACGCTCTCATTACTATATAAGGAGACTGGGAGCCGATACAGACGACAGAATGGACGCTGGAGGACTGCGAGCTGCACTGGCGACTAGTCTGCGGAGTGATTGTCCTCTAAAATGGTAGTACATGATAATAAAAAACTATTTAAAAGAGAAATTTGCATTTATTTCGTTATTTGCATTATTGTGCGTTTCCCTGCAAACGCTCTCATTACTATATAAGGAGACTGGGAGCCGATACAGACGACAGAATGGACGCTGGAGGACTGCGAGCTGCACTGGCGACTAGTCTGCGGAGTGATTGTCCTCTAAAATGGTAGTACATGATAATAAAAAACTATTTAAAAGAGAAATTTGCTTTTATTTCGTTATTTGCATTATTGTGCGTTTCCCTGCAAACGCTCTCATTACTATATAAGGAGACTGGGAGCCGATACAGACGACAGAATGGACGCTGGAGGACTGCGAGCTGCACTGGCGACTAGTCTGCGGAGTGATTGTCCTCTAAAATGGTAGTACATGATAATAAAAAACTATTTAAAAGAGAAATTTGCATTTATTTCGTTATTTGCATTATTGTGCGTTTCCCTGCAAACGCTCTCATTACTATATAAGGAGACTGGGAGCCGATACAGACGACAGAATGGACGCTGGAGGACTGCGAGCTGCACTGGCGACTAGTCTGCGGAGTGATTGTCCTCTAAAATGGTAGTACATGATAATAAAAAACTATTTAAAAGAGAAATTTGCTTTTATTTCGTTATTTGCATTATTGTGCGTTTCCCTGCAAACGCTCTCATTACTATATAAGGAGACTGGGAGCCGATACAGACGACAGAATGGACGCTGGAGGACTGCGAGCTGCACTGGCGACTAGTCTGCGGAGTGATTGTCCTCTAAAATGGTAGTACATGATAATAAAAAACTATTTAAAAGAGAAATTTGCATTTATTTCGTTATTTGCATTATTGTGCGTTTCCCTGCAAACGCTCTCATTACTATATAAGGACACTGGGAGCCGATACAGACGACAGAATGGACGCTGGAGGACTGCGAGCTGCACTGGCGACTAGTCTGCGGAGTGATTGTCCTCTAAAATGGTAGTACATGATAATAAAAAACTATTTAAAAGAGAAATTTGCATTTATTTCGTTATTTGCATTATTGTGCGTTTCCCTGCAAACGCTCTCATTACTATAAGGAGACTGGGAGCCGATACAGACGACAGAATGGACGCTGGAGGACTGCGAGCTGCACTGGCGACTAGTCTGCGAAGTGATTGTCCTCTAAAATGGTAGTACATGATAATAAAAAACTATTTAAAAGAGAAATTTGCATTTATTTCGTTATTTGCATTATTGTGCGTTTCCCTGCAAACGCTCTCATTACTATATAAGGAGACTGGGAGCCGATACAGACGACAGAATGGACGCTGGAGGACTGCGAGCTGCACTGGCGACTAGTCTGCGAAGTGATTGTCCTCTAAAATGGTAGTACATGATAATAAAAAACTATTTAAAAGAGAAATTTGCATTTATTTCGTTATTTGCATTATTGTGCGTTTCCCTGCAAACGCTCTCATTACTATATAAGGAGACTGGGAGCCGATACAGACGACAGAATGGACGCTGGAGGACTGCGAGCTGCACTGGCGACTAGTCTGCGAAGTGATTGTCCTCTAAAATGGTAGTACATGATAATAAAAAAACTATTTAAAAGAGAAATTTGCATTTATTTCGTTATTTGCATTATTGTGCGTTTCCCTGCAAACGCTCTCATTACTATATAAGGAGACTGGGAGCCGATACAGACGACAGAATGGACGCTGGAGGACTGCGAGCTGCACTGGCGACTAGTCTGCGAAGTGATTGTCCTCTAAAATGGTAGTACATGATAATAAAAAACTATTTAAAAGAGAAATTTGCATTTATTTCGTTATTTGCATTATTGTGCGTTTCCCTGCAAACGCTCTCATTACTATATAAGGAGACTGGGAGCCGATACAGACGACAGAATGGACGCTGGAGGACTGCGAGCTGCACTGGCGACTAGTCTGCGAAGTGATTGTCCTCTAAAATGGTAGTACATGATAATAAAAAACTATTTAAAAGAGAAATTTGCATTTATTTCGTTATTTGCATTATTGTGCGTTTCCCTGCAAACGCTCTCATTACTATATAAGGAGACTGGGAGCCGATACAGACGACAGAATGGACGCTGGAGGACTGCGAGCTGCACTGGCGACTAGTCTGCGAAGTGATTGTCCTCTAAAATGGTAGTACATGATAATAAAAAACTATTTAAAAGAGAAATTTGCATTTATTTCGTTATTTGCATTATTGTGCGTTTCCCTGCAAACGCTCTCATTACTATATAAGGAGACTGGGAGCCGATACAGACGACAGAATGGACGCTGGAGGACTGCGAGCTGCACTGGCGACTAGTCTGCGAAGTGATTGTCCTCTAAAATGGTAGTACATGATAATAAAAAACTATTTAAAAGAGAAATTTGCATTTATTTCGTTATTTGCATTATTGTGCGTTTCCCTGCAAACGCTCTCATTACTATATAAGGAGACTGGGAGCCGATACAGACGACAGAATGGACGCTGGAGGACTGCGAGCTGCACTGGCGACTAGTCTGCGGAGTGATTGTCCTCTAAAATGGTAGTACATGATAATAAAAAACTATTTAAAAGAGAAATTTGCATTTATTTCGTTATTTGCATTATTGTGCGTTTCCCTGCAAACGCTCTCATTACTATATAAGGAGACTGGGAGCCGATACAGACGACAGAATGGACGCTGGAGGACTGCGAGCTGCACTGGCGACTAGTCTGCGAAGTGATTGTCCTCTAAAATGGTAGTACATGATAATAAAAAACTATTTAAAAGAGAAATTTGCATTTATTTCGTTATTTGCATTATTGTGCGTTTCCCTGCAAACGCCCTCATTACTATATAAGGAGACTGGGAGCCGATACAGACGACAGAATGGACGCTGGAGGACTGCGAGCTGCACTGGCGACTAGTCTGCGGAGTGATTGTCCTCTAAAATGGTAGTACATGATAATAAAAAACTATTTAAAAGAGAAATTTGCATTTATTTCGTTATTTGCATTATTGTGCGTTTCCCTGCAAACGCCCTCATTACTATATAAGGAGACTGGGAGCCGATACAGACGACAGAATGGACGCTGGAGGACTGCGAGCTGCACTGGCGACTAGTCTGCGAAGTGATTGTCCTCTAAAATGGTAGTACATGATAATAAAAAACTATTTAAAAGAGAAATTTGCATTTATTTCGTTATTTGCATTATTGTGCGTTTCCCTGCAAACGCCCTCATTACTATATAAGGAGACTGGGAGCCGATACAGACGACAGAATGGACGCTGGAGGACTGCGAGCTGCACTGGCGACTAGTCTGCGGAGTGATTGTCCTCTAAAATGGTAGTACATGATAATAAAAAAACTATTTAAAAGAGAAATTTGCATTTATTTCGTTATTTGCATTATTGTGCGTTTCCCTGCAAACGCTCTCATTACTATATAAGGAGACTGGGAGCCGATACAGACGACAGAATGGACGCTGGAGGACTGCGAGCTGCACTGGCGACTAGTCTGCGAAGTGATTGTCCTCTAAAATGGTAGTACATGATAATAAAAAACTATTTAAAAGAGAAATTTGCATTTATTTCGTTATTTGCATTATTGTGCGTTTCCCTGCAAACGCTCTCATTACTATATAAGGAGACTGGGAGCCGATACAGACGACAGAATGGACGCTGGAGGACTGCGAGCTGCACTGGCGACTAGTCTGCGAAGTGATTGTCCTCTAAAATGGTAGTACATGATAATAAAAAACTATTTAAAAGAGAAATTTGCATTTATTTCGTTATTTGCATTATTGTGCGTTTCCCTGCAAACGCTCTCATTACTATATAAGGAGACTGGGAGCCGATACAGACGACAGAATGGACGCTGGAGGACTGCGAGCTGCACTGGCGACTAGTCTGCGAAGTGATTGTCCTCTAAAATGGTAGTACAATGATAATAAAAAACTATTTAAAAGAGAAATTTGCATTTATTTCGTTATTTGCATTATTGTGCGTTTCCCTGCAAACGCCCTCATTACTATATAAGGAGACTGGGAGCCGATACAGACGACAGAATGGACGCTGGAGGACTGCGAGCTGCACTGGCGACTAGTCTGCGGAGTGATTGTCCTCTAAAATGGTAGTACATGATAATAAAAAACTATTTAAAAGAGAAATTTGCATTTATTTCGTTATTTGCATTATTGTGCGTTTCCCTGCAAACGCTCTCATTACTATATAAGGAGACTGGGAGCCGATACAGACGACAGAATGGACGCTGGAGGACTGCGAGCTGCACTGGCGACTAGTCTGCGAAGTGATTGTCCTCTAAAATGGTAGTACATGATAATAAAAAACTATTTAAAAGAGAAATTTGCATTTATTTCGTTATTTGCATTATTGTGCGTTTCCCTGCAAACGCCCTCATTACTATATAAGGAGACTGGGAGCCGATACAGACGACAGAATGGACGCTGGAGGACTGCGAGCTGCACTGGCGACTAGTCTGCGGAGTGATTGTCCTCTAAAATGGTAGTACATGATAATAAAAAACTATTTAAAAGAGAAATTTGCATTTATTTCGTTATTTGCATTATTGTGCGTTTCCCTGCAAACGCTCTCATTACTATATAAGGAGACTGGGAGCCGATACAGACGACAGAATGGACGCTGGAGGACTGCGAGCTGCACTGGCGACTAGTCTGCGAAGTGATTGTCCTCTAAAATGGTAGTACATGATAATAAAAAACTATTTAAAAGAGAAATTTGCATTTATTTCGTTATTTGCATTATTGTGCGTTTCCCTGCAAACGCTCTCATTACTATATAAGGAGACTGGGAGCCGATACAGACGACAGAATGGACGCTGGAGGACTGCGAGCTGCACTGGCGACTAGTCTGCGGAGTGATTGTCCTCTAAAATGGTAGTACATGATAATAAAAAACTATTTAAAAGAGAAATTTGCATTTATTTCGTTATTTGCATTATTGTGCGTTTCCCTGCAAACGCTCTCATTACTATATAAGGAGACTGGGAGCCGATACAGACGACAGAATGGACGCTGGAGGACTGCGAGCTGCACTGGCGACTAGTCTGCGAAGTGATTGTCCTCTAAAATGGTAGTACATGATAATAAAAAACTATTTAAAAGAGAAATTTGCATTTATTTCGTCATTTGCATTATTGTGCGTTTCCCTGCAAACGCCCTCATTACTATATAAGGAGACTGGGAGCCGATACAGACGACAGAATGGACGCTGGAGGACTGCGAGCTGCACTGGCGACTAGTCTGCGAAGTGATTGTCCTCTAAAATGGTAGTACATGATAATAAAAAACTATTTAAAGAGAAATTTGCATTTATTTCGTTATTTGCATTATTGTGCGTTTCCCTGCAAACGCCCTCATTACTATATAAGGAGACTGGGAGCCGATACAGACGACAGAATGGACGCTGGAGGACTGCGAGCTGCACTGGCGACTAGTCTGCGAAGTGATTGTCCTCTAAAATGGTAGTACATGATAATAAAAAACTATTTAAAAGAGAAATTTGCATTTATTTCGTTATTTGCATTATTGTGCGTTTCCCTGCAAACGCCCTCATTACTATATAAGGAGACTGGGAGCCGATACAGACGACAGAATGGACGCTGGAGGACTGCGAGCTGCACTGGCGACTAGTCTGCGAAGTGATTGTCCTCTAAAATGGTAGTACATGATAATAAAAAACTATTTAAAAGAGAAATTTGCATTTATTTCGTTATTTGCATTATTGTGCGTTTCCCTGCAAACGCCCTCATTACTATATAAGGAGACTGGGAGCCGATACAGACGACAGAATGGACGCTGGAGGACTGCGAGCTGCACTGGCGACTAGTCTGCGGAGTGATTGTCCTCTAAAATGGTAGTACATGATAATAAAAACCTATTTAAAAGAGAAATTTGCATTTATTTCGTTATTTGCATTATTGTGCGTTTCCCTGCAAACGCCCTCATTACTATATAAGGAGACTGGGAGCCGATACAGACGACAGAATGGACGCTGGAGGACTGCGAGCTGCACTGGCGACTAGTCTGCGAAGTGATTGTCCTCTAAAATGGTAGTACATGATAATAAAAAACTATTTAAAAGAGAAATTTGCATTTATTTCGTTATTTGCATTATTGTGCGTTTCCCTGCAAACGTTCTCATTACTATATAAGGAGACTGGGAGCCGATACAGACGACAGAATGGACGCTGGAGGACTGCGAGCTGCACTGGCGACTAGTCTGCGAAGTGATTGTCCTCTAAAATGGTAGTACATGATAATAAAAAACTATTTAAAAGAGAAATTTGCATTTATTTCGTTATTTGCATTATTGTGCGTTTCCCTGCAAACGCCCTCATTACTATATAAGGAGACTGGGAGCCGATACAGACGACAGAATGGACGCTGGAGGACTGCGAGCTGCACTGGCGACTAGTCTGCGGAGTGATTGTCCTCTAAAATGGTAGTACATGATAATAAAAAAACTATTTAAAAGAGAAATTTGCTTTTATTTCGTTATTTGCATTATTGTGCGTTTCCCTGCAAACGCTCTCATTACTATATAAGGAGACTGGGAGCCGATACAGACGACAGAATGGACGCTGGAGGACTGCGAGCTGCACTGGCGACTAGTCTGCGAAGTGATTGTCCTCTAAAATGGTAGTACATGATAATAAAAAACTATTTAAAAGAGAAATTTGCATTTATTTCGTTATTTGCATTATTGTGCGTTTCCCTGCAAACGCCCTCATTACTATATAAGGAGACTGGGAGCCGATACAGACGACAGAATGGACGCTGGAGGACTGCGAGCTGCACTGGCGACTAGTCTGCGAAGTGATTGTCCTCTAAAATGGTAGTACATGATAATAAAAAACTATTTAAAAGAGAAATTTGCATTTATTTCGTTATTTGCATTATTGTGCGTTTCCCTGCAAACGCCCTCATTACTATATAAGGAGACTGGGAGCCGATACAGACGACAGAATGGACGCTGGAGGACTGCGAGCTGCACTGGCGACTAGTCTGCGAAGTGATTGTCCTCTAAAATGGTAGTACATGATAATAAAAAACTATTTAAAAGAGAAATTTGCATTTATTTCGTTATTTGCATTATTGTGCGTTTCCCTGCAAACGCCCTCATTACTATATAAGGAGACTGGGAGCCGATACAGACGACAGAATGGACGCTGGAGGACTGCGAGCTGCACTGGCGACTAGTCTGCGGAGTGATTGTCCTCTAAAATGGTAGTACATGATAATAAAAAACTATTTAAAAGAGAAAATTGCATTTATTTCGTTATTTGCATTATTGTGCGTTTCCCTGCAAACGCCCTCATTACTATATAAGGAGACTGGGAGCCGATACAGACGACAGAATGGACGCTGGAGGACTGCGAGCTGCACTGGAGACTAGTCTGCGGAGTGATTGTCCTCTAAAATGGTAGTACATGATAATAAAAAACTATTTAAAAGAGAAATTTGCTTTTATTTCGTTATTTGCATTATTGTGCGTTTCCCTGCAAACGCCCTCATTACTATATAAGGAGACTGGGAGCCGATACAGACGACAGAATGGACGCTGGAGGACTGCGAGCTGCACTGGCGACTAGTCTGCGGAGTGATTGTCCTCTAAAATGGTAGTACATGATAATAAAAAACTATTTAAAAGAGAAATTTGCTTTTATTTCGTTATTTGCATTATTGTGCGTTTCCCTGCAAACGCCCTCATTACTATATAAGGAGATTGGGAGCCGATACAGACGACAGAATGGACGCTGGAGGACTGCGAGCTGCACTGGCGACTAGTCTGCGGAGTGATTGTCCTCTAAAATGGTAGTACATGATAATAAAAAACTATTTAAAAGAGAAATTTGCATTTATTTCGTTATTTGCATTATTGTGCGTTTCCCTGCAAACGCTCTCATTACTATATAAGGAGACTGGGAGCCGATACAGACGACAGAATGGACGCTGGAGGACTGCGAGCTGCACTGGCGACTAGTCTGCGAAGTGATTGTCCTCTAAAATGGTAGTACATGATAATAAAAAACTATTTAAAAGAGAAATTTGCTTTTATTTCGTTATTTGCATTATTGTGCGTTTCCCTGCAAACGCCCTCATTACTATATAAGGAGATTGGGAGCCGATACAGACGACAGAATGGACGCTGGAGGACTGCGAGCTGCACTGGCGACTAGTCTGCGGAGTGATTGTCCTCTAAAATGGTAGTACATGATAATAAAAAAACTATTTAAAAGAGAAAATTGCATTTATTTCGTTATTTGCATTATTGTGCGTTTCCCTGCAAACGCCCTCATTACTATATAAGGAGACTGGGAGCCGATACAGACGACAGAATGGACGCTGGAGGACTGCGAGCTGCACTGGCGACTAGTCTGCGGAGTGATTGTCCTCTAAAATGGTAGTACATGATAATAAAAAACTATTTAAAAGAGAAATTTGCTTTAATTTCGTTATTTGCATTATTGTGCGTTTCCCTGCAAACGCTCTCATTACTCTATAAGGAGACTGGGAGCCGATACAGACGACAGAATGGACGCTGGAGGACTGCGAGCTGCACTGGCGACTAGTCTGCGGAGTGATTGTCCTCTAAAATGGTAGTACATGATAATAAAAAAACTATTTAAAAGAGAAATTTGCTTTTATTTCGTTATTTGCATTATTGTGCGTTTCCCTGCAAACGCTCTCATTACTATATAAGGAGACTGGGAGCCGATACAGACGACAGAATGGACGCTGGAGGACTGCGAGCTGCACTGGCGACTAGTCTGCGGAGTGATTGTCCTCTAAAATGGTAGTACATGATAATAAAAAACTATTTAAAAGAGAAATTTGCATTTATTTCGTTATTTGCATTATTGTGCGTATCCCTGCAAACGCTCTCATTACTCTATAAGGAGACTGGGAGCCGATACAGACGACAGAATGGACGCTGGAGGACTGCGAGCTGCACTGGCGACTAGTCTGCGAAGTGATTGTCCTCTAAAATGGTAGTACATGATAATAAAAAACTATTTAAAAGAGAAATTTGCATTTATTTCGTTATTTGCATTATTGTGCGTTTCCCTGCAAACGCTCTCATTACTATATAAGGAGACTGGGAGCCGATACAGACGACAGAATGGACGCTGGAGGACTGCGAGCTGCACTGGCGACTAGTCTGCGGAGTGATTGTCCTCTAAAATGGTAGTACATGATAATAAAAAAACTATTTAAAAGAGAAATTTGCATTTATTTCGTTATTTGCATTATTGTGCGTATCCCTGCAAACGCTCTCATTACTCTATAAGGAGACTGGGAGCCGATACAGACGACAGAATGGACGCTGGAGGACTGCGAGCTGCACTGGCGACTAGTCTGCGGAGTGATTGTCCTCTAAAATGGTAGTACATGATAATAAAAAACTATTTAAAAGAGAAATTTGCATTTATTTCGTTATTTGCATTATTGTGCGTTTCCCTGCAAACGCTCTCATTACTATATAAGGAGACTGGGAGCCGATACAGACGACAGAATGGACGCTGGAGGACTGCGAGCTGCACTGGCGACTAGTCTGCGGAGTGATTGTCCTCTAAAATGGTAGTACATGATAATAAAAAACTATTTAAAAGAGAAATTTGCATTTATTTCGTTATTTGCATTATTGTGCGTTTCCCTGCAAACGCTCTCATTACTATATAAGGAGACTGGGAGCCGATACAGACGACAGAATGGACGCTGGAGGACTGCGAGCTGCACTGGCGACTAGTCTGCGGAGTGATTGTCCTCTAAAATGGTAGTACATGATAATAAAAAACTATTTAAAAGAGAAATTTGCATTTATTTCGTTATTTGCATTATTGTGCGTTTCCCTGCAAACGCTCTCATTACTATATAAGGAGACTGGGAGCCGATACAGACGACAGAATGGACGCTGGAGGACTGCGAGCTGCACTGGCGCTTAGTCTGCGGAGTGATTGTCCTCTAAAATGGTAGTACATGATAATAAAAAACTATTTAAAAGAGAAATTTGCATTTATTTCGTTATTTGCATTATTGTGCGTTTCCCTGCAAACGCTCTCATTACTATATAAGGAGACTGGGAGCCGATACAGACGACAGAATGGACGCTGGAGGACTGCGAGCTGCACTGGCGACTAGTCTGCGGAGTGATTGTCCTCTAAAATGGTAGTACATGATAATAAAAAACTATTTAAAAGAGAAATTTGCATTTATTTCGTTATTTGCATTATTGTGCGTTTCCCTGCAAACGCTCTCATTACTATATAAGGAGACTGGGAGCCGATACAGACGACAGAATGGACGCTGGAGGACTGCGAGCTGCACTGGCGACTAGTCTGCGGAGTGATTGTCCTCTAAAATGGTAGTACATGATAATAAAAAACTATTTAAAAGAGAAAATTGCATTTATTTCGTTATTTGCATTATTGTGCGTTTCCCTGCAAACGCTCTCATTACTCTATAAGGAGACTGGGAGCCGATACAGACGACAGAATGGACGCTGGAGGACTGCGAGCTGCACTGGCGACTAGTCTGCGGAGTGATTGTCCTCTAAAATGGTAGTACATGATAATAAAAAACTATTTAAAAGAGAAATTTGCATTTATTTCGTTATTTGCATTATTGTGCGTTTCCCTGCAAACGCCCTCATTACTATATAAGGAGACTGGGAGCCGATACAGACGACAGAATGGACGCTGGAGGACTGCGAGCTGCACTGGCGACTAGTCTGCGAAGTGATTGTCCTCTAAAATGGTAGTACATGATAATAAAAAACTATTTAAAAGAGAAATTTGCATTTATTTCGTTATTTGCATTATTGTGCGTTTCCCTGCAAACGCCCTCATTACTATATAAGGAGACTGGGAGCCGATACAGACGACAGAATGGACGCTGGAGGACTGCGAGCTGCACTGGCGACTAGTCTGCGGAGTGATTGTCCTCTAAAATGGTAGTACATGATAATAAAAAAACTATTTAAAAGAGAAAATTGCATTTATTTCGTTATTTGCATTATTGTGCGTTTCCCTGCAAACGCCCTCATTACTATATAAGGAGACTGGGAGCCGATACAGACGACAGAATGGACGCTGGAGGACTGCGAGCTGCACTGGAGACTAGTCTGCGGAGTGATTGTCCTCTAAAATGGTAGTACATGATAATAAAAAACTATTTAAAAGAGAAATTTGCTTTTATTTCGTTATTTGCATTATTGTGCGTTTCCCTGCAAACGCCCTCATTACTATATAAGGAGACTGGGAGCCGATACAGACGACAGAATGGACGCTGGAGGACTGCGAGCTGCACTGGCGACTAGTCTGCGGAGTGATTGTCCTCTAAAATGGTAGTACATGATAATAAAAAACTATTTAAAAGAGAAATTTGCTTTTATTTCGTTATTTGCATTATTGTGCGTTTCCCTGCAAACGCCCTCATTACTATATAAGGAGATTGGGAGCCGATACAGACGACAGAATGGACGCTGGAGGACTGCGAGCTGCACTGGCGACTAGTCTGCGGAGTGATTGTCCTCTAAAATGGTAGTACATGATAATAAAAAACTATTTAAAAGAGAAATTTGCATTTATTTCGTTATTTGCATTATTGTGCGTTTCCCTGCAAACGCTCTCATTACTATATAAGGAGACTGGGAGCCGATACAGACGACAGAATGGACGCTGGAGGACTGCGAGCTGCACTGGCGACTAGTCTGCGAAGTGATTGTCCTCTAAAATGGTAGTACATGATAATAAAAAACTATTTAAAAGAGAAATTTGCTTTTATTTCGTTATTTGCATTATTGTGCGTTTCCCTGCAAACGCCCTCATTACTATATAAGGAGATTGGGAGCCGATACAGACGACAGAATGGACGCTGGAGGACTGCGAGCTGCACTGGCGACTAGTCTGCGGAGTGATTGTCCTCTAAAATGGTAGTACATGATAATAAAAAACTATTTAAAAGAGAAAATTGCAATTATTTCGTTATTTGCATTATTGTGCGTTTCCCTGCAAACGCCCTCATTACTATATAAGGAGACTGGGAGCCGATACAGACGCCAGAATGGACGCTGGAGGACTGCGAGCTGCACTGGCGACTAGTCTGCGGAGTGATTGTCCTCTAAAATGGTAGTACATGATAATAAAAAACTATTTAAAAGAGAAATTTGCTTTTATTTCGTTATTTGCATTATTGTGCGTTTCCCTGCAAACGCTCTCATTACTCTATAAGGAGACTGGGAGCCGATACAGACGACAGAATGGACGCTGGAGGACTGCGAGCTGCACTGGCGACTAGTCTGCGAAGTGATTGTCCTCTAAAATGGTAGTACATGATAATAAAAAACTATTTAAAAGAGAAATTTGCATTTATTTCGTTATTTGCATTATTGTGCGTTTCCCTGCAAACGCTCTCATTACTATATAAGGAGACTGGGAGCCGATACAGACGACAGAATGGACGCTGGAGGACTGCGAGCTGCACTGGCGACTAGTCTGCGGAGTGATTGTCCTCTAAAATGGTAGTACATGATAATAAAAAACTATTTAAAAGAGAAATTTGCATTTATTTCGTTATTTGCATTATTGTGCGTATCCCTGCAAACGCTCTCATTACTCTATAAGGAGACTGGGAGCCGATACAGACGACAGAATGGACGCTGGAGGACTGCGAGCTGCACTGGCGACTAGTCTGCGGAGTGATTGTCCTCTAAAATGGTAGTACATGATAATAAAAAACTATTTAAAAGAGAAATTTGCATTTATTTCGTTATTTGCATTATTGTGCGTTTCCCTGCAAACGCTCTCATTACTATATAAGGAGACTGGGAGCCGATACAGACGACAGAATGGACGCTGGAGGACTGCGAGCTGCACTGGCGACTAGTCTGCGGAGTGATTGTCCTCTAAAATGGTAGTACATGATAATAAAAAACTATTTAAAAGAGAAATTTGCATTTATTTCGTTATTTGCATTATTGTGCGTTTCCCTGCAAACGCTCTCATTACTATATAAGGAGACTGGGAGCCGATACAGACGACAGAATGGACGCTGGAGGACTGCGAGCTGCACTGGCGACTAGTCTGCGAAGTGATTGTCCTCTAAAATGGTAGTACATGATAATAAAAAACTATTTAAAAGAGAAATTTGCATTTATTTCGTTATTTGCATTATTGTGCGTTTCCCTGCAAACGCTCTCATTACTATGTAAGGAGGCTGGGAGCCGATACAGACGACAGAATGGACGCTGGAGGACTGCGAGCTGCACTGGCGACTAGTCTGCGAAGTGATTGTCCTCTAAAATGGTAGTACATGATAATAAAAAACTATTTAAAAGAGAAATTTGCATTTATTTCGTTATTTGCATTATTGTGCGTTTCCCTGCAAACGCTCTCATTACTATATAAGGAGACTGGGAGCCGATACAGACGACAGAATGGACGCTGGAGGACTGCGAGCTGCACTGGCGACTAGTCTGCGGAGTGATTGTCCTCTAAAATGGTAGTACATGATAATAAAAAACTATTTAAAAGAGAAATTTGCATTTATTTCGTTATTTGCATTATTGTGCGTTTCCTGCAAACGCTCTCATTACTATATAAGGAGACTGGGAGCCGATACAGACGACAGAATGGACGCTGGAGGACTGCGAGCTGCACTGGCGACTAGTCTGCGGAGTGATTGTCCTCTAAAATGGTAGTACATGATAATAAAAAACTATTTAAAAGAGAAATTTGCATTTATTTCGTTATTTGCATTATTGTGCGTTTCCCTGCAAACGCTCTCATTACTATATAAGGAGACTGGGAGCCGATACAGACGACAGAATGGACGCTGGAGGACTGCGAGCTGCACTGGCGACTAGTCTGCGGAGTGATTGTCCTCTAAAATGGTAGTACATGATAATAAAAAACTATTTAAAAGAGAAATTTGCATTTATTTCGTTATTTGCATTATTGTGCGTTTCCCTGCAAACGCTCTCATTACTATATAAGGAGACTGGGAGCCGATACAGACGACAGAATGGACGCTGGAGGACTGCGAGCTGCACTGGCGACTAGTCTGCGGAGTGATTGTCCTCTAAAATGGTAGTACATGATAATAAAAAACTATTTAAAAGAGAAATTTGCATTTATTTCGTTATTTGCATTATTGTGCGTTTCCCTGCAAACGCTCTCATTACTATATAAGGAGACTGGGAGCCGATACAGACGACAGAATGGACGCTGGAGGACTGCGAGCTGCACTGGCGACTAGTCTGCGGAGTGATTGTCCTCTAAAATGGTAGTACATGATAATAAAAAACTATTTAAAAGAGAAATTTGCATTTATTTCGTTATTTGCATTATTGTGCGTTTCCCTGCAAACGCACTCATTACTATATAAGGAGACTGGGAGCCGATACAGACGACAGAATGGACGCTGGAGGACTGCGAGCTGCACTGGCGACTAGTCTGCGGAGTGATTGTCCTCTAAAATGGTAGTACATGATAATAAAAAACTATTTAAAAGAGAAATTTGCATTTATTTCGTTATTTGCATTATTGTGCGTTTCCTGCAAACGCTCTCATTACTATATAAGGAGACTGGGAGCCGATACAGACGACAGAATGGACGCTGGAGGACTGCGAGCTGCACTGGCGACTAGTCTGCGGAGTGATTGTCCTCTAAAATGGTAGTACATGATAATAAAAAACTATTTAAAAGAGAAATTTGCATTTATTTCGTTATTTGCATTATTGTGCGTTTCCCTGCAAACGCTCTCATTACTATATAAGGAGACTGGGAGCCGATACAGACGACAGAATGGACGCTGGAGGACTGCGAGCTGCACTGGCGACTAGTCTGCGGAGTGATTGTCCTCTAAAATGGTAGTACATGATAATAAAAAACTATTTAAAAGAGAAATTTGCATTTATTTCGTTATTTGCATTATTGTGCGTTTCCCTGCAAACGCTCTCATTACTCTATAAGGAGACTGGGAGCCGATACAGACGACAGAATGGACGCTGGAGGACTGCGAGCTGCACTGGCGACTAGTCTGCGGAGTGATTGTCCTCTAAAATGGTAGTACATGATAATAAAAAACTATTTAAAAGAGAAATTTGCATTTATTTCGTTATTTGCATTATTGTGCGTTTCCCTGCAAACGCTCTCATTACTATATAAGGAGACTGGGAGCCGATACAGACGACAGAATGGACGCTGGAGGACTGCGAGCTGCACTGGCGACTAGTCTGCGAAGTGATTGTCCTCTAAAATGGTAGTACATGATAATAAAAAACTATTTAAAAGAGAAATTTGCATTTATTTCGTTATTTGCATTATTGTGCGTATCCCTGCAAACGCTCTCATTACTATGTAAGGAGACTGGGAGCCGATACAGACGACAGAATGGACGCTGGAGGACTGCGAGCTGCACTGGCGACTAGTCTGCGAAGTGATTGTCCTCTAAAATGGTAGTACATGATAATAAAAAACTATTTAAAAGAGAAATTTGCATTTATTTCGTTATTTGCATTATTGTGCGTTTCCCTGCAAACGCTCTCATTACTATGTAAGGAGACTGGGAGCCGATACAGACGACAGAATGGACGCTGGAGGACTGCGAGCTGCACTGGCGACTAGTCTGCGAAGTGATTGTCCTCTAAAATGGTAGTACATGATAATAAAAAACTATTTAAAAGAGAAATTTGCATTTATTTCGTTATTTGCATTATTGTGCGTTTCCCTGCAAACGCTCTCATTACTATATAAGGAGACTGGGAGCCGATACAGACGACAGAATGGACGCTGGAGGACTGCGAGCTGCACTGGCGACTAGTCTGCGAAGTGATTGTCCTCTAAAATGGTAGTACATGATAATAAAAAACTATTTAAAAGAGAAATTTGCATTTATTTCGTTATTTGCATTATTGTGCGTTTCCCTGCAAACGCTCTCATTACTATATAAGGAGACTGGGAGCCGATACAGACGACAGAATTGACGCTGGTGGGCTGCGAGCTGCACTGGCGACTAGTCTGCCATGTGTTTGTCCTCTAAAATGGTAGTACATGATAATAAAAAACTATTTAAAAGAGAAATTTGCATTTATTTCGTTATTTGCATTATTGTGCGTTTCCCTGCAAACGCCCTCATTACTATATAAGGAGACTGGGAGCCGATACAGACGACAGAATGGACGCTGGAGGACTGCGAGCTGCACTGGCGACTAGTCTGCGGAGTGATTGTCCTCTAAAATGGTAGTACATGGTAATAAAAAACTATTTAAAAGAGAAATTTGCATTTATTTCGTTATTTGCATTATTGTGCGTTTCCCTGCAAACGCCCTCATTACTATATAAGGAGACTGGGAGCCGATACAGACGACAGAATGGACGCTGGAGGACTGCGAGCTGCACTGGCGACTAGTCTGCGGAGTGATTGTCCTCTAAAATGGTAGTACATGGTAATAAAAAACTATTTAAAAGAGAAATTTGCATTTATTTCGTTATTTGCATTATTGTGCGTTTCCCTGCAAACGCTCTCATTACTATATAAGGAGACTGGGAGCCGATACAGACGACAGAATTGACGCTGGAGGACTGCGAGCTGCACTGGCGACTAGTCTGCGGAGTGATTGTCCTCTAAAATGGTAGTACATGATAATAAAAAACTATTTAAAAGAGAAATTTGCATTTATTTCGTTATTTGCATTATTGTGCGTTTCCCTGCAAACGCCCTCATTACTATATAAGGAGACTGGGAGCCGATACAGACGACAGAATGGACGCTGGAGGACTGCGAGCTGCACTGGCGACTAGTCTGCGGAGTGATTGTCCTCTAAAATGGTAGTACATGATAATAAAAAACTATTTAAAAGAGAAATTTGCATTTATTTCGTTATTTGCATTATTGTGCGTTTCCCTGCAAACGCCCTCATTACTATATAAGGAGACTGGGAGCCGATACAGACGACAGAATGGACGCTGGAGGACTGCGAGCTGCACTGGCGACTAGTCTGCGGAGTGATTGTCCTCTAAAATGGTAGTACATGGTAATAAAAAACTATTTAAAAGAGAAATTTGCATTTATTTCGTTATTTGCATTATTGTGCGTTTCCCTGCAAACGCTCTCATTACTATATAAGGAGACTGGGAGCCGATACAGACGACAGAATTGACGCTGGAGGACTGCGAGCTGCACTGGCGACTAGTCTGCGGAGTGATTGTCCTCTAAAATGGTAGTACATGGTAATAAAAAACTATTTAAAAGAGAAATTTGCATTTATTTCGTTATTTGCATTATTGTGCGTTTCCCTGCAAACGCCCTCATTACTATATAAGGAGACTGGGAGCCGATACAGACGACAGAATGGACGCTGGAGGACTGCGAGCTGCACTGGCGACTAGTCTGCGGAGTGATTGTCCTCTAAAATGGTAGTACATGATAATAAAAAACTATTTAAAAGAGAAATTTGCATTTATTTCGTTATTTGCATTATTGTGCGTTTCCCTGCAAACGCCCTCATTACTATATAAGGAGACTGGGAGCCGATACAGACGACAGAATGGACGCTGGAGGACTGCGAGCTGCACTGGCGACTAGTCTGCGGAGTGATTGTCCTCTAAAATGGTAGTACATGGTAATAAAAAACTATTTAAAAGAGAAATTTGCATTTATTTCGTTATTTGCATTATTGTGCGTTTCCCTGCAAACGCCCTCATTACTATATAAGGAGACTGGGAGCCGATACAGACGACAGAATGGACGCTGGAGGACTGCGAGCTGCACTGGCGACTAGTCTGCGGAGTGATTGTCCTCTAAAATGGTAGTACATGATAATAAAAAACTATTTAAAAGAGAAATTTGCATTTATTTCGTTATTTGCATTATTGTGCGTTTCCCTGCAAACGCTCTCATTACTATATAAGGAGACTGGGAGCCGATACAGACGACAGAATTGACGCTGGAGGACTGCGAGCTGCACTGGCGACTAGTCTGCGGAGTGATTGTCCTCTAAAATGGTAGTACATGATAATAAAAAACTATTTAAAAGAGAAATTTGCATTTATTTCGTTATTTGCATTATTGTGCGTTTCCCTGCAAACGCCCTCATTACTATATAAGGAGACTGGGAGCCGATACAGACGACAGAATGGACGCTGGAGGACTGCGAGCTGCACTGGCGACTAGTCTGCGGAGTGATTGTCCTCTAAAATGGTAGTACATGATAATAAAAAACTATTTAAAAGAGAAATTTGCATTTATTTCGTTATTTGCATTATTGTGCGTTTCCCTGCAAACGCCCTCATTACTATATAAGGAGACTGGGAGCCGATACAGACGACAGAATGGACGCTGGAGGACTGCGAGCTGCACTGGCGACTAGTCTGCGGAGTGATTGTCCTCTAAAATGGTAGTACATGATAATAAAAAACTATTTAAAAGAGAAATTTGCATTTATTTCGTTATTTGCATTATTGTGCGTTTCCCTGCAAACGCCCTCATTACTATATAAGGAGACTGGGAGCCGATACAGACGACAGAATGGACGCTGGAGGACTGCGAGCTGCACTGGCGACTAGTCTGCGGAGTGATTGTCCTCTAAAATGGTAGTACATGGTAATAAAAAACTATTTAAAAGAGAAATTTGCATTTATTTCGTTATTTGCATTATTGTGCGTTTCCCTGCAAACGCTCTCATTACTATATAAGGAGACTGGGAGCCGATACAGACGACAGAATGGACGCTGGAGGACTGCGAGCTGCACTGGCGACTAGTCTGCGGAGTGATTGTCCTCTAAAATGGTAGTACATGATAATAAAAAACTATTTAAAAGAGAAATTTGCATTTATTTCGTTATTTGCATTATTGTGCGTTTCCCTGCAAACGCCCTCATTACTATATAAGGAGACTGGGAGCCGATACAGACGACAGAATGGACGCTGGAGGACTGCGAGCTGCACTGGCGACTAGTCTGCGGAGTGATTGTCCTCTAAAATGGTAGTACATGGTAATAAAAAACTATTTAAAAGAGAAATTTGCATTTATTTCGTTATTTGCATTATTGTGCGTTTCCCTGCAAACACCCTCATTACTATATAAGGAGACTGGGAGCCGATACAGACGACAGAATGGACGCTGGAGGACTGCGAGCTGCACTGGCGACTAGTCTGCGGAGTGATTGTCCTCTAAAATGGTAGTACATGATAATAAAAAACTATTTAAAAGAGAAATTTGCATTTATTTCGTTATTTGCATTATTGTGCGTTTCCCTGCAAACGCTCTCATTACTATATAAGGAGACTGGGAGCCGATACAGACGACAGAATGGACGCTGGAGGACTGCGAGCTGCACTGGCGACTAGTCTGCGGAGTGATTGTCCTCTAAAATGGTAGTACATGATAATAAAAAACTATTTAAAAGAGAAATTTGCATTTATTTCGTTATTTGCATTATTGTGCGTTTCCCTGCAAACGCCCTCATTACTATATAAGGAGACTGGGAGCCGATACAGACGACAGAATGGACGCTGGAGGACTGCGAGCTGCACTGGCGACTAGTCTGCGGAGTGATTGTCCTCTAAAATGGTAGTACATGGTAATAAAAAACTATTTAAAAGAGAAATTTGCATTTATTTCGTTATTTGCATTATTGTGCGTTTCCCTGCAAACGCCCTCATTACTATATAAGGAGACTGGGAGCCGATACAGACGACAGAATGGACGCTGGAGGACTGCGAGCTGCACTGGCGACTAGTCTGCGGAGTGATTGTCCTCTAAAATGGTAGTACATGATAATAAAAAACTATTTAAAAGAGAAATTTGCATTTATTTCGTTATTTGCATTATTGTGCGTTTCCCTGCAAACGCTCTCATTACTATATAAGGAGACTGGGAGCCGATACAGACGACAGAATGGACGCTGGAGGACTGCGAGCTGCACTGGCGACTAGTCTGCGGAGTGATTGTCCTCTAAAATGGTAGTACATGATAATAAAAAACTATTTAAAAGAGAAATTTGCATTTATTTCGTTATTTGCATTATTGTGCGTTTCCCTGCAAACGCCCTCATTACTATATAAGGAGACTGGGAGCCGATACAGACGACAGAATGGACGCTGGAGGACTGCGAGCTGCACTGGCGACTAGTCTGCGGAGTGATTGTCCTCTAAAATGGTAGTACATGGTAATAAAAAACTATTTAAAAGAGAAATTTGCATTTATTTCGTTATTTGCATTATTGTGCGTTTCCCTGCAAACGCCCTCATTACTATATAAGGAGACTGGGAGCCGATACAGACGACAGAATGGACGCTGGAGGACTGCGAGCTGCACTGGCGACTAGTCTGCGGAGTGATTGTCCTCTAAAATGGTAGTACATGATAATAAAAAACTATTTAAAAGAGAAATTTGCATTTATTTCGTTATTTGCATTATTGTGCGTTTCCCTGCAAACGCTCTCATTACTATATAAGGAGACTGGGAGCCGATACAGACGACAGAATGGACGCTGGAGGACTGCGAGCTGCACTGGCGACTAGTCTGCGGAGTGATTGTCCTCTAAAATGGTAGTACATGATAATAAAAAACTATTTAAAAGAGAAATTTGCATTTATTTCGTTATTTGCATTATTGTGCGTTTCCCTGCAAACGCCCTCATTACTATATAAGGAGACTGGGAGCCGATACAGACGACAGAATGGACGCTGGAGGACTGCGAGCTGCACTGGCGACTAGTCTGCGGAGTGATTGTCCTCTAAAATGGTAGTACATGATAATAAAAAACTATTTAAAAGAGAAATTTGCATTTATTTCGTTATTTGCATTATTGTGCGTTTCCCTGCAAACGCCCTCATTACTATATAAGGAGACTGGGAGCCGATACAGACGACAGAATGGACGCTGGAGGACTGCGAGCTGCACTGGCGACTAGTCTGCGGAGTGATTGTCCTCTAAAATGGTAGTACATGATAATAAAAAACTATTTAAAAGAGAAATTTGCATTTATTTCGTTATTTGCATTATTGTGCGTTTCCCTGCAAACGCCCTCATTACTATATAAGGAGACTGGGAGCCGATACAGACGACAGAATGGACGCTGGAGGACTGCGAGCTGCACTGGCGACTAGTCTGCGGAGTGATTGTCCTCTAAAATGGTAGTACATGATAATAAAAAACTATTTAAAAGAGAAATTTGCATTTATTTCGTTATTTGCATTATTGTGCGTTTCCCTGCAAACGCCCTCATTACTATATAAGGAGACTGGGAGCCGATACAGACGACAGAATGGACGCTGGAGGTCTGCTAGCTGCACTGGCGACTAGTCTGCGGAGTGATTGTCCTCTAAAATGGTAGTACATGATAATAAAAAACTATTTAAAAGAGAAATTTGCATTTATTTCGTTATTTGCATTATTGTGCGTTTCCCTGCAAACGCCCTCATTACTATATAAGGTGACTGGGAGCCGATACAGACGACAGAATGGACGCTGGAGGACTGCGAGCTGCACTGGCGACTAGTCTGCGGAGTGATTGTCCTCTAAAATGGTAGTACATGGTAATAAAAAACTATTTAAAAGAGAAATTTGCATTTATTTCGTTATTTGCATTATTGTGCGTTTCCCTGCAAACGCCCTCATTACTATATAAGGAGACTGGGAGCCGATACAGACGACAGAATTGACGCTGGAGGACTGCGAGCTGCACTGGCGACTAGTCTGCGGAGTGATTGTCCTCTAAAATGGTAGTACATGATAATAAAAAACTATTTAAAAGAGAAATTTGCATTTATTTCGTTATTTGCATTATTGTGCGTTTCCCTGCAAACGCCCTCATTACTATATAAGGAGACTGGGAGCCGATACAGACGACAGAATGGACGCTGGAGGACTGCGAGCTGCACTGGCGACTAGTCTGCGGAGTGATTGTCCTCTAAAATGGTAGTACATGATAATAAAAAACTATTTAAAAGAGAAATTTGCATTTATTTCGTTATTTGCATTATTGTGCGTTTCCCTGCAAACGCCCTCATTACTATATAAGGAGACTGGGAGCCGATACAGACGACAGAATGGACGCTGGAGAACTGCGAGCTGCACTGGCGACTAGTCTGCGGAGTGATTGTCCTCTAAAATGGTAGTACATGATAATAAAAAACTATTTAAAAGAGAAATTTGCATTTATTTCGTTATTTGCATTATTGTGCGTTTCCCTGCAAACGCCCTCATTACTATATAAGGAGACTGGGAGCCGATACAGACGACAGAATGGACGCTGGAGGACTGCGAGCTGCACTGGCGACTAGTCTGCGGAGTGATTGTCCTCTAAAATGGTAGTACATGATAATAAAAAACTATTTAAAAGAGAAATTTGCATTTATTTCGTTATTTGCATTATTGTGCGTTTCCCTGCAAACGCCCTCATTACTATATAAGGAGACTGGGAGCCGATACAGACGACAGAATGGACGCTGGAGGACTGCGAGCTGCACTGGCGACTAGTCTGCCATGTGTTTGCCCTCTAAAATGGTAGTACATGATAATAAAATACTATTTAAAAAAGAAATTTGCATTTATTTCTTTATTTGCATTATTGTTCGTTTCCCTGTAAACGGTCTCATTACTATATAAGGACCCTGGGAGCCTATACAGACGACAGAATGGACGCTGGTGGGCTGCGAGCTGCACTGGCGACTAGTCTGCCATGTGTTTGCCTTCTAAAATGGTAGTACATGGTAATAAAATACTATTTAAAAGAGAAATTTGCATTTATTTCGTAATTTGCATTATTGTGCGTTTCCCTGTAAACGGTCTCATTACTATATAAGGACCCTGGGAGCCTATACAGATGACAGAATGGACGCTGGAGGGCTGCGAGCTGCACTGGCGACTAGTCTGCCATGTGTTTGCCCTATAAAATGGTAGTACATGGTAATAAAATACTATTTAAAAGAGAAATTTGCATTTATTTCTTTATTTGCATTATTGTGCGTTTCCCTGTAAACGGTCTCATTACTATATAAGGACCCTGGGAGCCTATACAGATGACAGAATGGACGCTGGAGGGCTGCGAGCTGCACTGGCGACTAGTCTGCCATGTGTTTGCCCTCTAAAATGGTAGTACATGATAATAAAATACTATTTAAAAGAGAAATTTGCATTTATTTCGTAATGTGCATTATTGTGCGTTTCCCTGTAAACGGTCTCATTACTATATAAGGACCCTGGGAGCCTATACAGATGACAGAATGGACGCTGGAGGGCTGCGAGCTGCACTGGCGACTAGTCTGCTATGTGTTTGCCCTCTAAAATGGTAGTACATGGTAATAAAATACTATTTAAAAGAGAAATTTGCATTTATTTCGTAATGTGCATTATTGAGCGTTTCCCTGTAAACGGTCTCATTACTATATAAGGACCCTGGGAGCCTATACTGATGACAGAATGGACGCTGGAGGGCTGCGAGCTGCACTGGCGACTAGTCTGCCATGTGTTTGCCCTCTAAAATGGTAGTACATGGTAATAAAATACTATTTAAAAGAGAAATTTGCATTTATTTCTTTATTTGCAGTATTGTGCGTTTCCCTGTAAACGGTCTCATTACTATATAAGGACCCTGGGAGCCTATACAGATGACAGAATGGACGCTGGAGGGCTGCGAGCTGCACTGGCGACTAGTCTGCCATGTGTTTGCCCTCTAAAATGGTAGTACATGATAATAAAATACTATTTAAAAGAGAAATTTGCATTTATTTCTTTATTTGCAGTATTGTGCGTTTCCCTGTAAACGGTCTCATTACTATATAAGGACCCTGGGAGCCTATACAGATGACAGAATGGACGCTGGAGGGCTGCGAGCTGCACTGGCGACTAGTCTGCCATGTGTTTGCCCTCTAAAATGGTAGTACATGGTAATAAAATACTATTTAAAAGAGAAATTTGCATTTATTTCTTTATTTGCAGTATTGTGCGTTTCCCTGTAAACGGTCTCATTACTATATAAGGACCCTGGGAGCCTATACAGATGACAGAATGGACGCTGGAGGGCTGCGAGCTGCACTGGCGACTAGTCTGCCATGTGTTTGCCCTCTAAAATGGTAGTACATGATAATAAAATACTATTTAAAAGAGAAATTTGCATTTATTTCTTTATTTGCATTATTGTGCGTTTCCCTGTAAACGGTCTCATTACTATATAAGGACCCTGGGAGCCTATACAGATGACAGAATGGACGCTGGAGGACTGCGAGCTGCACTGGCGACTAGTCTGCCATGTGTTTGCCCTCTAAAAAGGTAGTACATGATAATAAAATACTATTTAAAAGAGAAATTTGCATTTATTTCTTTATTTGCATTATTGTGCGTTTCCCTGTAAACGGTCTCATTACTATAAAAGGACCCTGGGAGCCTATACAGATGACAGAATGGACGCTGGAGGGCTGCGAG
Source organism: Locusta migratoria (assembly GCA_026315105.1). Taxonomy (NCBI): domain Eukaryota; kingdom Metazoa; phylum Arthropoda; class Insecta; order Orthoptera; family Acrididae; genus Locusta; species Locusta migratoria. The sequence goes on from JAOYRU010000211.1 coordinate 714,085, forward strand.
CTGCACTGGCGACTAGTCTGCCATGTGTTTGCCCTCTAAAATGGTAGTACATGATAATAAAATACTATTTAAAAGAGAAATTTGCATTTATTTCGTAATTTGCATTATTGTGCGTTTCCCTGTAAACGGTCTCATTACTATATAAGGACCCTGGGAGCCGATACAGATGACAGAATGGACGCTGGAGGGCTGCTAGCTGCACTGGCGACTAGTCTGCCATGTGTTTGCCCTCTAAAATGGTAGTAAATGCTAATAAAATACTATTTAAAAGAGAAATTTGCATTTATTTCTTTATTTGCATTATTGTGCGTTTCCCTGTAAACGGTCTCATTACTATATAAGGACCCTGGGAGCCTATACAGATGACAGAATGGACGCTGGAGGGCTGCGAGCTGCACTGGCGACTAGTTTGCCATGTGTTTGCCCTCTAAAATGGTAGTACATAATAATAAAATACTATTTAAAAGAGAAATTTGCATTTATTTCTTTATTTGCATTATTGTGCGTTTCCCTGTAAACGGTCTCATTACTATATAAGGACCCTGGGAGACTATACAGACGACAGAATGGACGCTGGTGGGCTGCGAGCTGCACTGGCGACTAGTCTGCCATGTGTTTGTCCTCTAAAATGGTAGTACATGATAATAAAAAACTATTTAAAAGAGAAATTTGCATTTATTTCGTTATTTGCATTATTGTGCGTTTCCCTGCAAACGCCCTCATTACTATATAAGGAGACTGGGAGCCGATACAGACGACAGAATGGACGCTGGAGGACTGCGAGCTGCACTGGCGACTAGTCTGCGGAGTGATTGTCCTCTAAAATGGTAGTACATGGTAATAAAAAACTATTTAAAAGAGAAATTTGCATTTATTTCGTTATTTGCATTATTGTGCGTTTCCCTGCAAACGCCCTCATTACTATATAAGGAGACTGGGAGCCGATACAGACGACAGAATGGACGCTGGAGGACTGCGAGCTGCACTGGCGACTAGTCTGCGGAGTGATTGTCCTCTAAAATGGTAGTACATGGTAATAAAAAACTATTTAAAAGAGAAATTTGCATTTATTTCGTTATTTGCATTATTGTGCGTTTCCCTGCAAACGCTCTCATTACTATATAAGGAGACTGGGAGCCGATACAGACGACAGAATTGACGCTGGAGGACTGCGAGCTGCACTGGCGACTAGTCTGCGGAGTGATTGTCCTCTAAAATGGTAGTACATGATAATAAAAAACTATTTAAAAGAGAAATTTGCATTTATTTCGTTATTTGCATTATTGTGCGTTTCCCTGCAAACGCCCTCATTACTATATAAGGAGACTGGGAGCCGATACAGACGACAGAATGGACGCTGGAGGACTGCGAGCTGCACTGGCGACTAGTCTGCGGAGTGATTGTCCTCTAAAATGGTAGTACATGATAATAAAAAACTATTTAAAAGAGAAATTTGCATTTATTTCGTTATTTGCATTATTGTGCGTTTCCCTGCAAACGCCCTCATTACTATATAAGGAGACTGGGAGCCGATACAGACGACAGAATGGACGCTGGAGGACTGCGAGCTGCACTGGCGACTAGTCTGCGGAGTGATTGTCCTCTAAAATGGTAGTACATGGTAATAAAAAACTATTTAAAAGAGAAATTTGCATTTATTTCGTTATTTGCATTATTGTGCGTTTCCCTGCAAACGCTCTCATTACTATATAAGGAGACTGGGAGCCGATACAGACGACAGAATTGACGCTGGAGGACTGCGAGCTGCACTGGCGACTAGTCTGCGGAGTGATTGTCCTCTAAAATGGTAGTACATGATAATAAAAAACTATTTAAAAGAGAAATTTGCATTTATTTCGTTATTTGCATTATTGTGCGTTTCCCTGCAAACGCCCTCATTACTATATAAGGAGACTGGGAGCCGATACAGACGACAGAATGGACGCTGGAGGACTGCGAGCTGCACTGGCGACTAGTCTGCGGAGTGATTGTCCTCTAAAATGGTAGTACATGGTAATAAAAAACTATTTAAAAGAGAAATTTGCATTTATTTCGTTATTTGCATTATTGTGCGTTTCCCTGCAAACGCCCTCATTACTATATAAGGAGACTGGGAGCCGATACAGACGACAGAATGGACGCTGGAGGACTGCGAGCTGCACTGGCGACTAGTCTGCGGAGTGATTGTCCTCTAAAATGGTAGTACATGATAATAAAAAACTATTTAAAAGAGAAATTTGCATTTATTTCGTTATTTGCATTATTGTGCGTTTCCCTGCAAACGCCCTCATTACTATATAAGGAGACTGGGAGCCGATACAGACGACAGAATGGACGCTGGAGGACTGCGAGCTGCACTGGCGACTAGTCTGCGGAGTGATTGTCCTCTAAAATGGTAGTACATGGTAATAAAAAACTATTTAAAAGAGAAATTTGCATTTATTTCGTTATTTGCATTATTGTGCGTTTCCCTGCAAACGCCCTCATTACTATATAAGGAGACTGGGAGCCGATACAGACGACAGAATGGACGCTGGAGGACTGCGAGCTGCACTGGCGACTAGTCTGCGGAGTGATTGTCCTCTAAAATGGTAGTACATGATAATAAAAAACTATTTAAAAGAGAAATTTGCATTTATTTCGTTATTTGCATTATTGTGCGTTTCCCTGCAAACGCCCTCATTACTATATAAGGAGACTGGGAGCCGATACAGACGACAGAATGGACGCTGGAGGACTGCGAGCTGCACTGGCGACTAGTCTGCGGAGTGATTGTCCTCTAAAATGGTAGTACATGATAATAAAAAACTATTTAAAAGAGAAATTTGCATTTATTTCGTTATTTGCATTATTGTGCGTTTCCCTGCAAACGCCCTCATTACTATATAAGGAGACTGGGAGCCGATACAGACGACAGAATGGACGCTGGAGGACTGCGAGCTGCACTGGCGACTAGTCTGCGGAGTGATTGTCCTCTAAAATGGTAGTACATGGTAATAAAAAACTATTTAAAAGAGAAATTTGCATTTATTTCGTTATTTGCATTATTGTGCGTTTCCCTGCAAACGCTCTCATTACTATATAAGGAGACTGGGAGCCGATACAGACGACAGAATGGACGCTGGAGGACTGCGAGCTGCACTGGCGACTAGTCTGCGGAGTGATTGTCCTCTAAAATGGTAGTACATGATAATAAAAAACTATTTAAAAGAGAAATTTGCATTTATTTCGTTATTTGCATTATTGTGCGTTTCCCTGCAAACGCCCTCATTACTATATAAGGAGACTGGGAGCCGATACAGACGACAGAATGGACGCTGGAGGACTGCGAGCTGCACTGACGACTAGTCTGCGGAGTGATTGTCCTCTAAAATGGTAGTACATGGTAATAAAAAACTATTTAAAAGAGAAATTTGCATTTATTTCGTTATTTGCATTATTGTGCGTTTCCCTGCAAACACCCTCATTACTATATAAGGAGACTGGGAGCCGATACAGACGACAGAATGGACGCTGGAGGACTGCGAGCTGCACTGGCGACTAGTCTGCGGAGTGATTGTCCTCTAAAATGGTAGTACATGATAATAAAAAACTATTTAAAAGAGAAATTTGCATTTATTTCGTTATTTGCATTATTGTGCGTTTCCCTGCAAACGCTCTCATTACTATATAAGGAGACTGGGAGCCGATACAGACGACAGAATGGACGCTGGAGGACTGCGAGCTGCACTGGCGACTAGTCTGCGGAGTGATTGTCCTCTAAAATGGTAGTACATGATAATAAAAAACTATTTAAAAGAGAAATTTGCATTTATTTCGTTATTTGCATTATTGTGCGTTTCCCTGCAAACGCCCTCATTACTATATAAGGAGACTGGGAGCCGATACAGACGACAGAATGGACGCTGGAGGACTGCGAGCTGCACTGGCGACTAGTCTGCGGAGTGATTGTCCTCTAAAATGGTAGTACATGGTAATAAAAAACTATTTAAAAGAGAAATTTGCATTTATTTCGTTATTTGCATTATTGTGCGTTTCCCTGCAAACGCCCTCATTACTATATAAGGAGACTGGGAGCCGATACAGACGACAGAATGGACGCTGGAGGACTGCGAGCTGCACTGGCGACTAGTCTGCGGAGTGATTGTCCTCTAAAATGGTAGTACATGATAATAAAAAACTATTTAAAAGAGAAATTTGCATTTATTTCGTTATTTGCATTATTGTGCGTTTCCCTGCAAACGCTCTCATTACTATATAAGGAGACTGGGAGCCGATACAGACGACAGAATGGACGCTGGAGGACTGCGAGCTGCACTGGCGACTAGTCTGCGGAGTGATTGTCCTCTAAAATGGTAGTACATGATAATAAAAAACTATTTAAAAGAGAAATTTGCATTTATTTCGTTATTTGCATTATTGTGCGTTTCCCTGCAAACGCCCTCATTACTATATAAGGTGACTGGGAGCCGATACAGACGACAGAATGGACGCTGGAGGACTGCGAGCTGCACTGGCGACTAGTCTGCGGAGTGATTGTCCTCTAAAATGGTAGTACATGGTAATAAAAAACTATTTAAAAGAGAAATTTGCATTTATTTCGTTATTTGCATTATTGTGCGTTTCCCTGCAAACGCCCTCATTACTATATAAGGAGACTGGGAGCCGATACAGACGACAGAATTGACGCTGGAGGACTGCGAGCTGCACTGGCGACTAGTCTGCGGAGTGATTGTCCTCTAAAATGGTAGTACATGATAATAAAAAACTATTTAAAAGAGAAATTTGCATTTATTTCGTTATTTGCATTATTGTGCGTTTCCCTGCAAACGCCCTCATTACTATATAAGGAGACTGGGAGCCGATACAGACGACAGAATTGACGCTGGAGGACTGCGAGCTGCACTGGCGACTAGTCTGCGGAGTGATTGTCCTCTAAAATGGTAGTACATGATAATAAAAAACTATTTAAAAGAGAAATTTGCATTTATTTCGTTATTTGCATTATTGTGCGTTTCCCTGCAAACGCCCTCATTACTATATAAGGAGACTGGGAGCCGATACAGACGACAGAATGGACGCTGGAGGACTGCGAGCTGCACTGGCGACTAGTCTGCGGAGTGATTGTCCTCTAAAATGGTAGTACATGATAATAAAAAACTATTTAAAAGAGAAATTTGCATTTATTTCGTTATTTGCATTATTGTGCGTTTCCCTGCAAACGCCCTCATTACTATATAAGGAGACTGGGAGCCGATACAGACGACAGAATTGACGCTGGAGGACTGCGAGCTGCACTGGCGACTAGTCTGCGGAGTGATTGTCCTCTAAAATGGTAGTACATGATAATAAAAAACTATTTAAAAGAGAAATTTGCATTTATTTCGTTATTTGCATTATTGTGCGTTTCCCTGCAAACGCCCTCATTACTATATAAGGAGACTGGGAGCCGATACAGACGACAGAATGGACGCTGGAGGACTGCGAGCTGCACTGGCGACTAGTCTGCGGAGTGATTGTCCTCTAAAATGGTAGTACATGATAATAAAAAACTATTTAAAAGAGAAAAAGAGAAATTTGCATTTATTTCGTTATTTGCATTATTGTGCGTTTCCCTGCAAACGCCCTCATTACTATATAAGGAGACTGGGAGCCGATACAGACGACAGAATGGACGCTGGAGGACTGCGAGCTGCACTGGCGACTAGTCTGCGGAGTGATTGTCCTCTAAAATGGTAGTACATGATAATAAAAAACTATTTAAAAGAGAAATTTGCATTTATTTCGTTATTTGCATTATTGTGCGTTTCCCTGCAAACGCCCTCATTACTATATAAGGAGACTGGGAGCCGATACAGACGACAGAATGGACGCTGGAGGACTGCGAGCTGCACTGGCGACTAGTCTGCGGAGTGATTGTCCTCTAAAATGGTAGTACATGATAATAAAAAACTATTTAAAAGAGAAATTTGCATTTATTTCGTTATTTGCATTATTGTGCGTTTCCCTGCAAACGCCCTCATTACTATATAAGGAGATTGGGAGCCGATACAGACGACAGAATTGACGCTGGAGGACTGCGAGCTGCACTGGCGACTAGTCTGCGGAGTGATTGTCCTCTAAAATGGTAGTACATGATAATAAAAAACTATTTAAAAGAGAAATTTGCATTTATTTCGTTATTTGCATTATTGTGCGTTTCCCTGCAAACGCCCTCATTACTATATAAGGAGACTGGGAGCCGATACAGACGACAGAATGGACGCTGGAGGACTGCGAGCTGCACTGGCGACTAGTCTGCGGAGTGATTGTCCTCTAAAATGGTAGTACATGATAATAAAAAACTATTTAAAAGAGAAAATTGCATTTATTTAGTTATTTACATTATTGTGCGTTTCCCTGCAAACGCTCTCATTACTATATAAGGACCCTGGGAGAATATACAGACGACAGAATGGACGCTGGAGGACTGCGAGCTGCACTGGCGACTAGTCTGCGGAGTGATTGACCTCTAAAATCGTAGTACATGATAATAAAAAAAACTATTTAAAGGGAGAAAATTGCATTTATTTCGTTATTTGCATTATTGTGCGTTTCCCTGCAAACGCTCTCATTACTATATAAGGACCCTGGGAGAATATACAGACGACAGAATGGACGCTGGAGGACTGCGAGCTGCACTGGCGACTAGTCTGCGGAGTGATTGACCTCTAAAAATGGTAGTACATGATAATAAAAAAACTATTTAAAAGAGAAAATTGCATTTATTTCGTTATTTGCATTATTGTGCGTTTCCCTGCAAACGCTCTCATTACTATATAAGGACCCTGGGAGAATATACAGACGACAGAATGGACGCTGGAGGACTGCGAGCTGCACTGGCGACTAGTCTGCGGAGTGATTGACCGCTAAAATGGTAGTACATGATAATAAAAAAACTATTTAAAAGAGAAAATTGCATTTATTTCGTTATTTGCATTATTGTGCGTTTCCCTGCAAACGCTCTCATTACTATATAAGGACCCTGGGAGAATATACAGACGACAGAATGGACGCTGGAGGACTGCGAGCTGCACTGGCGACTAGTCTGCGGAGTGATTGACCTCAAAATGGTAGTACATGATAATAAAAAAACTATTTAAAAGAGAAAATTGCATTTATTTCGTTATTTGCATTATTGTGCGTTTCCCTGCAAACGCTCTCATTACTATATAAGGAGCCTGGGAGAATATACAGACGACAGAATGGACGCTGGAGGACTGCGAGCTGCACTGGCGACTAGTCTGCGGAGTGATTGACCTCTAAAATGGTCGTACATGATAATAAAAAAACTATTTAAAAGAGAATATTGCATTTATTTCGTTATTTGCATTATTGTGCGTTTCCCTGCAAACGCTCTCATTACTATATAAGGACCCTGGGAGAATATACAGACGACAGAATGGACGCTGGAGGACTGCGAGCTGCACTGGCGACTAGTCTGCGGAGTGATTGTCCTCTAAAATGGTAGTACATGTTAATAAAAAAACTATTTAAAAGAGAAAATTGCATTTATTTCGTTATTTGCATTATTGTGCGTTTCCCTGCAAACGCTCTCATTACTATATAAGGACCCTGGGAGAATATACAGACGACAGAATGGACGCTGGAGGACTGCGAGCTGCACTGGCGACTAGTCTGCGGAGTGATTGACCTCTAAAAATGGTAGTACATGATAATAAAAAAACTATTTAAAAGAGAAAATTGCATTTATTTCGTTATTTGCATTATTGTGCGTTTCCCTGCAAACGCTCTCATTACTATATAAGGAGCCTGGGAGAATATACAGACGACAGAATGGACGCTGGAGGACTGCGAGCTGCACTGGCGACTAGTATGCGGAGTGATTGACCTCTAAAATGGTAGTACATGATAATAAAAAAACTATTTAAAAGAGAAAATTGCATTTATTTCGTTATTTGCATTATTGTGCGTTTCCCTGCAAACGCTCTCATTACTATATAAGGACCCTGGGAGAATATACAGACGACAGAATGGACGCTGGAGGACTGCGAGCTGCACTGGCGACTAGTCTGCGGAGTGATTGACCTCTAAAATCGTAGTACATGATAATAAAAAAAACTATTTAAAGGGAGAAAATTGCATTTATTCGTTATTTGCATTATTGTGCGTTTCCCTGCAAACGCTCTCATTACTATATAAGGACCCTGGGAGAATATACAGACGACAGAATGGACGCTGGAGGACTGCGAGCTGCACTGGCGACTAGTCTGCGGAGTGATTGACCGCTAAAATGGTAGTACATGATAATAAAAAAACTATTTAAAAGAGAAAATTGCATTTATTTCGTTATTTGCATTATTGTGCGTTTCCCTGCAAACGCTCTCATTACTATATAAGGACCCTGGGAGAATATACAGACGACAGAATGGACGCTGGAGGAATGCGAGCTGCACTGGCGACTAGTCTGCGGAGTGATTGACCTCTAAAATGGTAGTACATGATAATAAAAAAACTATTTAAAAGAGAAAATTGCATTTATTTCGTTATTTGCATTATTGTGCGTTTCCCTGCAAACGCTCTCATTACTATATAAGGACCCTGGGAGAATATACAGACGACAGAATGGACGCTGGAGGACTGCGAGCTGCACTGGCGACTAGTCTGCGGAGTGATTGACCGCTAAAATGGTAGTACATGATAATAAAAAAACTATTTAAAAGAGAAAATTGCATTTATTTCGTTATTTGCATTATTGTGCGTTTCCCTGCAAACGCTCTCATTACTATATAAGGACCCTGGGAGAATATACAGATGACAGAATGGACGCTGGAGGGCTGCGAGCTGCACTGGCGACTAGTCTGCCATGTGTTTGCCCTCTAAAATGGTAGTACATGATAATAAAATACTATTTAAAAGAGAAATTTGCATTTATTTCGTTATTTGCATTATTGTGCGTTTCCCTGCAAACGGTCTCATTACTATATAAGGACCCTGGGAGCCTATACAGATGACAGAATGGACGCTGGAGGGCTGCGAGCTGCACTGGCGACTAGTCTGCCATGTGTTTGCCCTCTAAAATGGTAGTACATGATAATAAAATACTATTTAAAAGAGAAATTTGCATTTATTTCTTTATTTGCATTATTGTGCGTTTCCCTGTAAACGGCCTCATTACTATATAAGGACCCTGGGAGACTATACAGACGACAGAATGGACGCTGGTGGGCTGCGAGCTGCACTGCCGACTAGTCTGCCATGTGTTTGCCCTCTAAAATGGTAGTACATGATAATAAAATACTATTTAAAAGAGAAATGTGCATTTATTTCTTTATTTGCATTATTGTGCGTTTCCCTGTAAACGGTCTCATTACTATATAAGGACCCTGGGAGCCTATACAGATGACAGAATGGACACTGGAGGGCTACGAGCTGCACTGGCTACTAGTCTGCCATGTGTTTGCCCTCTAAAATGGTAGTACATGATAATAAAATACTATTTAAAAGAGAAATTTGCATTTATTTCTTTATTTGCATTATTGTGCGTTTCCCTGTAAACGGTCTCATTACTATATAAGGAACCTGGGAGCCTATACAGACGACAGAATGGACGCTGGGGGGCTGCGAGCTGCACTGGCGACTAGTCTGCCATGTGTTTGCCCTCTAAAATGGTAGTACATGATAATAAAATACTATTTAAAAGAGAAATTTGCATTTATTTCTTTATTTGCATTATTGTGCGTTTCCCTGTAAACGGTCTCATTACTATATAAGGACCCTGGGAGCCTATACAGATGTAGAATGGACGCTGGAGGGCTGCGAGCTGCACTGGCGACTAGTCTGCCATGTGTTTGCCCTCTAAAATGGTAGTACATGATAATAAAATACTATTTAAAAGAGAAATTTGCATTTATTTCGTAATTTGCATTATTGTGCGTTTCCCTGTAAACGGTCTCATTACTATATAAGGAACCTGGGAGCCTATACAGACGACAGAATGGACGCTGGTGGGCTGCGAGCTGCACTGGCGACTAGTCTGCCATGTGTTTGCCCTCTAAAATGGTAGTACATGATAATAAAAAAACTATTTAAAAGAGAAATTTGCATTTATTTCTTTATTTGCATTATTGTGCGTTTCCCTGTAAACGGTCTCATTACTATATAAGGACCCTGGGAGACTATACAGACGACAGAATGGACGCTGGTGGGCTGCGAGCTGCACTGGCGACTAGTCTGCCATGTGTTTGCCCTCTAAAATGGTAGTACATGATAATAAAATACTATTTAAAAGAGAAATTTGCATTTATTTCTTTATTTGCATTATTGTGCGTTTCCCTGTAAACGGTCTCATTACTATATAAGGACCCTGGGAGACTATACAGACGACAGAATGGACGCTGGTGGGCTGCGAGCTGCACTGGCGACTAGTCTGCCATGTGTTTGCCCTCTAAAATGGTAGTACATGATAATAAAATACTATTTAAAAGAGAAATTTGCATTTATTTCTTTATTTGCATTATTGTGCGTTTCCCTGTAAACGGTCTCATTACTATATAAGGACCCTGGGAGACTATACAGACGACAGAATGGACGCTGGTGGGCTGCGAGCTGCACTGGCGACTAGTCTGCCATGTGTTTGCCCTCTAAAATGGTAGTACATGATAATAAAATACTATTTAAAAGAGAAATTTGCATTTATTTCTTTATTTGCATTATTGTGCGTTTCCCTGTAAACGGTCTCATTACTATATAAGGACCCTGGGAGACTATACAGACGACAGAATGGACGCTGGTGGGCTGCGAGCTGCACTGGCGACTAGTCTGCCATGTGTTTGCCCTCTAAAATGGTAGTACATGATAATAAAATACTATTTAAAAGAGAAATTTGCATTTATTTCTTTATTTGCATTATTGTGCGTTTCCCTGTAAACGGTCTCATTACTATATAAGGACCCTGGGAGCCTATACAGATGACAGAATGGACACTGGAGGGCTACGAGCTGCACTGGCTACTAGTCTGCCATGTGTTTACCCTCTAAAATGGTAGTACATGATAATAAAATACTATTTAAAAGAGAAATTTGCATTTATTTCTTTATTTGCATTATTGTGCGTTTCCATGTAAACGGTCTCATTACTATATAAGGACCCTGGGAGCCTATACAGACGACAGAATGGACGCTGGTGGGCTGCGAGCTGCACTGGCGACTAGTCTGCCATGTGTTTGCCCTATAAAATGGTAGTACATGATAATAAAATACTATTTAAAAGAGAAATTTGCATTTATTTCTTTATTTGCATTATTGTGCGTTTCCCTGTAAACGGTCTCATTACTATATAAGGACCCTGGGAGCCTATACAGATGACAGAATGGACACTGGAGGGCTACGAGCTGCACTGGCTACTAGTCTGCCATGTGTTTGCCCTCTAAAATGGTAGTACATGATAATAAAATACTATTTAAAAGAGAAATTTGCATTTATTTCTTTATTTGCATTATTGTGCGTTTCCCTGTAAACGGTCTCATTACTATATAAGGACCCTGGGAGACTATACAGACGACAGAATGGACGCTGGTGGGCTGCGAGCTGCACTGGCGACTAGTCTGCCATGTGTTTGCCCTCTAAAATGGTAGTACATGATAATAAAATACTATTTAAAAGAGAAATTTGCATTTATTTCTTTATTTGCATTATTGTGCGTTTCCATGTAAACGGTCTCATTACTATATAAGGACCCTGGGAGCCTATACAGACGACAGAATGGACGCTGGTGGGCTGCGAGCTGCACTGGCGACTAGTCTGCCATGTGTTTGCCCTATAAAATGGTAGTACATGATAATAAAATACTATTTAAAAGAGAAATTTGCATTTATTTCTTTATTTGCATTATTGTGCGTTTCCCTGTAAACGGTCTCATTACTATATAAGGACCCTGGGAGCCTATACAGACGACAGAATGGACGCTGGGGGGCTGCGAGCTGCACTGGCGACTAGTCTGCCATGTGTTTGCCCTCTAAAATGGTAGTACATGATAATAAAATACTATTTAAAAGAGAAATTTGCATTTATTTCTTTATTTGCATTATTGTGCGTTTCCCTGTAAACGGTCTCATTACTATATAAGGACCCTGGGAGCCTATACAGATGACAGAATGGACACTGGAGGGCTACGAGCTGCACTGGCTACTAGTCTGCCATGTGTTTACCCTCTAAAATGGTAGTACATGATAATAAAATACTATTTAAAAGAGAAATTTGCATTTATTTCTTTATTTGCATTATTGTGCGTTTCCCTGTAAACGGTCTCATTACTATATAAGGACCCTGGGAGCCTATACAGACGACAGAATGGACGCTGGGGGGGCTGCGAGCTGCACTGGCGACTAGTCTGCCATGTGTTTGCCCTCTAAAATGGTAGTACATGATAATAAAATACTATTTAAAAGAGAAATTTGCATTTATTTCTTTATTTGCATTATTGTGCGTTTCCCTGTAAACGGTCTCATTACTATATAAGGACCCTGGGAGCCTATACAGATGACAGAATGGACACTGGAGGGCTACGAGCTGCACTGGCTACTAGTCTGCCATGTGTTTACCCTCTAAAATGGTAGTACATGATAATAAAATACTATTTAAAAGAGAAATTTGCATTTATTTCTTTATTTGCATTATTGTGCGTTTCCCTGTAAACGGTCTCATTACTATATAAGGACCCTGGGAGCCTATACAGATGACAGAATGGACACTGGAGGGCTACGAGCTGCACTGGCGACTAGTCTGCCATGTGTTTGCCCTCTAAAATGGTAGTACATGATAATAAAATACTATTTAAAAGAGAAATTTGCATTTATTTCTTTATTTGCATTATTGTGCGTTTCCCTGTAAACGGTCTCATTACTATATAAGGACCCTGGGAGCCTATACAGATGACAGAATGGACGCTGGAGGGCTGCGAGCTGCACTGGCGACTAGTCTGCCATGTGTTTGCCCTCTAAAATGGTAGTACATGATAATAAAATACTATTTAAAAGAGAAATTTGCATTTATTTCTTTATTTGCATTATTGTGCGTTTCCCTGTAAACGGTCTCATTACTATATAAGGACCCTGGGAGCCTATACAGATGTAGGATGGACGCTGGAGGGCTGCGAGCTGCACTGGCGACTAGTCTGCCATGTGTTTGCCCTCTAAAATGGTAGTACATGATAATAAAATACTATTTAAAAGAGAAATTTGCATTTATTTCTTTATTTTCATTATTGTGCGTTTCCCTGTAAACGGTCTCATTACTATATAAGGACCCTGGGAGCCTATACAGATGAAGAGAATGGACGCTGGAGGGCTGCGAGCTGCACTGGCGACTAGTCTGCCATGTGTTTGCCCTCTAAAATGGTAGTACATGATAATAAAATACTATTTAAAAGAGAAATTTGCATTTATTTCTTTATTTGCATTATTGTGCGTTTCCCTGTAAACGGTCACATTACTATATAAGGACCCTGGGAGCCTATACAGATGACAGAATCGACGCTGGAGGGCTGCGAGCTGCACTGGCGACTAGTATGCCATGTGTTTGCCCTCTAAAATGGTAGTACATGATAATAAAATACTATTTAAAAGAGAAATTTGCATTTATTTCTTTATTTTCATTATTGTGCGTTTCCCTGTAAATGGTCTCATTACTATATAAGGACCCTGGGAGCCTATACAGACGACAGAATGGACGCTGGAGGGCTGCGAGCTGCACTGGCGACTAGTCTGCCATGTGTTTGCCCTCTAAAATGGTAGTACATGATAATAAAAATACTATTTAAAAGAGAAATTTGCATTTATTTCTTTATTTGCATTATTGTGCGTTTCCCTGTAAATGGTCTCATTACTATATAAGGACCCTGGGAGCCTATACAGACGACAGAATGGACGCTGGTGGGCTGCGAGCTGCACTGGCGACTAGTCTGCCATGTGTTTGCCCTCTAAAATGGTAGTACATGGTAATAAAATACTATTTAAAAGAGAAATTTGCATTTATTTCTTTACTTGCGTTATTGTGCGTTTCCCTGTAAACGGTCTCATTACTATATAAGGACCCTGGGAGCCTATACAGATGACAGAATCGACGCTGGAGGGCTGCGAGCTGCACTGGCGACTAGTCTGCCGTGTGTTTGCCCTCTAAAATGGTAGTACATGATAATAAAATACTATTTAAAAGAGAAATTTGCATTTATTTCTTTATTTGCATTATTGTGCGTTTCCCTGTAAACGGTCTCATTACTATATAAGGACCCTGGGAGTCTATACAGACGACAGAATGGACGCTGGTGGGCTGCGAGCTGCACTGGCGACTAGTCTGCCATGTGTTTGCCCTCTAAAATGGTAGTACATGGTAATAAAATACTATTTAAAAGAGAAATTAGCATTTATTTCGTAATTTGCATTATTGTGCGTTTCCCTGTAAACGGTCTCATTACTATATAAGGACCCTGGGAGCCTATACAGATGACAGAATGGACGCTTGTGGGCTGCGAGCTGCACTGGCGACTAGTCTGCCATGTGTTTGCCCTCTAAAATGGTAGTACATGGTAATAAAACACTATTTAAAAGAGAAATTTGCATTTATTTCTTTACTTGCGTTATTGTGCGTTTCCCTGTAAACGGTCTCATTATTATATAAGGACCTTGGGAGCCTACACAGATGACAGAATTGACGCTGGAGAGCTGCGAGCTGCACTGGCGACTAGTCTGCCATGTGTTTGCCCTCTAAAATGGTAGTACATGGTAATAAAATACTATTTAAAAGAGAAATTTGCATTTATTTCGTAATTTGCATTATTGTGCGTTTCCCTGTAAACGGTCTCATTACTATATAAGGACCGTGGGAGCCTATACAGACGACAGAATGGACGCTGGTGGACTGCGAGCTGCACTGGCGACTAGTCTGCCATGTGTTTGAGCTCTAAAATGGTAGTACATGGTAATAAAATACTATTTAAAAGAGAAACTTGCATTTATTTCGTAATTTGCATTATTGTGCGTTTCCCTGTAAACGGTCTCATTACTATATAAGGACCCTGGGAGCCTATACAGATGACAGAATGACGCTGGAGGGCTGCGAGCTGCACTGGCGACTAGTCTGCCATGTGTTTGAGCTCTAAAATGGTAGTACATGATAATAAAATACTATTTAAAAGAGAAATTTGCATTTATTTCGTAATTTGCATTATTGTGCGTTTCCCTGTAAACGGTCTCATTACTATATAAGGACCCTGGGAGCCTATACAGATGACAGAATGGACGCTGGAGGGCTGCGAGCTGCACTGGCGACTAGTCTGCCAAGTGTTTGCCCTCTAAAATGGTAGTACATGGTAATAAAATACTATTTAAAAGAGAAATTTGCATTTATTTCTTTATTTGCATTATTGTGCGTTTCCCTGTAAACGGTCTCATTACTATATAAGGACCCTGGGAGCCTATACAGATGACAGAATGGACGCTGGTGGGCTGCGAGCTGCACTGGCGACTAGGCTGCCATGTGTTTGCCCTGTAAAATGGTAGTACATGATAATAAAATTCTATTTAAAAGAGAAATTTGCATTTATTTCTTTATTTGCATTATTGTGCGTTTCCCTGTAAACGGTCTCATTACTATATAAGGACCCTGGGAGCCTATACAGATGACAGAATGGACGCTGGAGGGCTGCGAGCTGCACTGGCGACTAGTCTGCCAAGTGTTTGCCCTCTAAAATGGTAGTACATGGTAATAAAATACTATTTAAAAGAGAAATTTGCATTTATTTCTTTATTTGCATTATTGTGCGTTTCCCTGTAAACGGTCTCATTACTATATAAGGACCCTGGGAGACTATACAGATGACAGAATGGACGCTGGAGGGCTGCGAGCTGCACTGGCGACTAGTCTGCCATGTGTTTGCCCTCTAAAATGGTAGTACATGGTAATAAAATACTATTTAAAAGAGAAATTTGCATTTATTTCTTTATTTGCATTATTGTGCGTTTCCCTGTAAACGGTCTCATTACTATATAAGGACCCTGGGAGCCTATACAGATGACAGAATGGACGCTGGAGGGCTGCGAGCTGCACTGGCGACTAGTCTGCCATGTGTTTGCCCTCTAAAATGGTAGTACATGGTAATAAAATACTATTTAAAAGAGAAATTTGCATTTATTTCTTTATTTGCATTATTGTGCGTTTCCCTGTAAACGGTCTCATTACTATATAAGGACCCTGGGAGCCTATACAGATGACAGAATGGACGCTGGAGGGCTGCGAGCTGCACTGGCGACTAGTCTGCCATGTGTTTGCCCTCTAAAATGGAAGTACATGATAATAAAATACTATTTAAAAGAGAAATTTGCATTTATTTCTTTATTTGCATTATTGTGCGTTTCCCTGTAAACGGTCTCATTACTATATAAGGACCCTGGGAGCCTATACAGATGACAGAATGGACGCTGGAGGGCTGCGAGCTGCACTGGCGACTTGTCTGCCATGTGTTTGCCCTCTAAAATGGAAGTACATGGTAATAAAATACTATTTAAAAGAGAAATTTGCATTTATTTCTTTATTTGCATTATTGTGCGTTTCCCTGTAAACGGTCTCATTACTATATAAGGACCCTGGGAGCCTATACAGACGACAGAATGGACGCTGGAGGGCTGCGAGCTGCACTGGCGACTAGTCTGCCATGTGTTTGCCCTCTAAAATGGTAGTACATGGTAATAAAATACTATTTAAAAGAGAAATTTGCATTTATTTCTTTATTTGCATTATTGTGCGTTTCTCTGTAAACGGTCCCATTACTATATAAGGACCCTGGGAGCCTACACAGATGACAGAATGGACGCTGGAGGGCTGCGAGCTGCACTGGCGACTAGTCTGCCATGTGTTTGCCCTCTAAAATGGTAGTACATGATAATAAAATACTATTTAAAAGAGAAATTTGCATTTATTTCGTAATTTGCATTATTGTGCGTTTCCCTGAAACGGTCTCATTACTATATAAGGACCCTGGGAGCCGATAGAGATGACAGAATGGACGCTGGAGGGCTGCGAGCTGCACTGGCGACTAGTCTGCCATGTGTTTGCCCTCTAAAATGGTAGTACATGATAATAAAACTCTATTTAAAAGCGAATTTTGCGTTTATTTCGTAATTTGCATTATTGTGCGTTTCCCTGTAAACGGTCTCATTACTATATAAGGATCCTGGGAGCCGATTGAGATGAGAGAATGGACGCTGGAGGGCTGCGAGCTGCACTGTCGACTAGTCTGCCATGTGTTTGCCCTCTAAAATGGTAGTACATGATAATAAAATACTATTTAAAAGAGAAATTTGCATCTATTTCGTAATTTGCATTATTGTGCGTTTCCCTGTAAACGGTCTCATTACTATATAAGGACCCTGGGAGCCTATACAGACGACAGAATGGACGCTGGAGGGCTGCGAGCTGCACTGGCGACTAGTCTGCCATGTGCTTGCCCTCTAAAATGGTAGTACATGGTAATAAAATACTATTTAAAAGAGAAATTTGCATCTATTTCTTTATTTGCATTATTGTGCGTTTCCCTGTAAACGGTCTCATTACTATATAAGGACCCTGGGAGCCTATACAGATGACAGAATGGACGCTGGAGGGCTGCGAGCTGCACTGGCGACTAGTCTGCCATGTGTTTGCCCTCTAAACTGGTAGTACATGTTAATAAAATACTATTTAAAAGAGAAATTTGCATTTATTTCTTTATTTGCATTATTGTTCGTTTCCCTGTAAACGGTCTCATTACTATATAAGGACCCTGGGAGCCTATACAGACGACAGAGTGGACGCTGGTGGGCTGCGAGCTGCACTGGCGACTAGTCTGCCATGTGTTTGCCCTCTAAAATGGTAGTACATGATAATAAAATACTATTTAAAAGAGAAATTTGCATTTATTTCGTAATTTGCATTATTGTGCGTTTCCCTGTAAACGGTCTCATTACTATATAAGGACCCTGGGAGCCTATACAGATGACAGAATGGACGCTGGAGGGCTGCGAGCTGCACTGGCGACTAGTCTGCCATGTGTTTGCCCTCTAAACTGGTAGTACATGTTAATAAAATACTATTTAAAAGATAAATTTGCATTTATTTCTTTATTTGCATTATTGTTCGTTTCCCTGTAAACGGTCTCATTACTATATAAGGACCCTGGGAGCCTATACAGACGACAGAGTGGACGCTGGTGGGCTGCGAGCTGCACTGGCGACTAGTCTGCCATGTGTTTGCCCTCTAAAATGGTAGTACATGATAATAAAATACTATTTAAAAGAGAAATTTGCATTTATTTCGTAATTTGCATTATTGTGCGTTTCCCTGTAAACGGTCTCATTACTATATAAGGACCCTGGGAGCCTATACAGATGACAGAATGGACGCTGGAGGGCTGCGAGCTGCACTGGCGACTAGTCTGCCATGTGTTTGCCCTCTAAAATGGTAGTACATGATAATAAAATACTATTTAAAAGAGAAATTTGCATTTATTTCGTAATTTGCATTATTGTGCGTTTCCCTGTAAACGGTCTCATTACTATATACGGACCCTGGGAGCCTATACAGATGACAGAATGGACGCTGGAGGGCTGCGAGCTGCACTGGCGACTAGTCTGCCATGTGTTTGCCCTCTAAAATGGTAGTACATGATAATAAAATACTATTTAAAAGAGAAATTTGCATTTATTTCGTAATGTGCATTATTGTGCGTTTCCCTGTAAACGGTCTCATTACTATATAAGGACCCTGGGAGCCTATACAGATGACAGAATGGACGCTGGAGGGCTGCGAGCTGCACTGGCGACTAGTCTGCCATGTGTTTGCCCTCTAAAATGGTAGTACATGGTAATAAAATACTATTTAAAAGAGAAATTTGCATTTATTTCGTAATGTGCATTATTGTGCGTTTCCCTGTAAACGGTCTCATTACTATATAAGGACCCTGGGAGCCTATACTGATGACAGAATGGACGCTGGAGGGCTGCGAGCTGCACTGGCGACTA
This sequence comes from Locusta migratoria, assembly GCA_026315105.1. NCBI lineage: Eukaryota > Metazoa > Arthropoda > Insecta > Orthoptera > Acrididae > Locusta > Locusta migratoria. The sequence continues at coordinate 733,136 of JAOYRU010000211.1, forward strand.
GTCTGCCATGTGTTTGCCCTCTAAAATGGTAGTACATGATAATAAAATACTATTTAAAAGAGAAATTTGCATTTATTTCTTTATTTGCAGTATTGTGCGTTTCCCTGTAAACGGTCTCATTACTATATAAGGACCCTGGGAGCCTATACAGATGACAGAATGGACGCTGGAGGGCTGCGAGCTGCACTGGCGACTAGTCTGCCATGTGTTTGCCCTCTAAAATGGTAGTACATGGTAATAAAATACTATTTAAAAGAGAAATTTGCATTTATTTCTTTATTTGCAGTATTGTGCGTTTCCCTGTAAACGGTCTCATTACTATATAAGGACCCTGGGAGCCTATACAGATGACAGAATGGACGCTGGAGGGCTGCGAGCTGCACTGGCGACTAGTCTGCCATGTGTTTGCCCTCTAAAATGGTAGTACATGATAATAAAATACTATTTAAAAGAGAAATTTGCATTTATTTCTTTATTTGCATTATTGTGCGTTTCCCTGTAAACGGTCTCATTACTATATAAGGACCCTGGGAGCCTATACAGATGACAGAATGGACGCTGGAGGACTGCGAGCTGCACTGGCGACTAGTCTGCCATGTGTTTGCCCTCTAAAAAGGTAGTACATGATAATAAAATACTATTTAAAAGAGAAATTTGCATTTATTTCTTTATTTGCATTATTGTGCGTTTCCCTGTAAACGGTCTCATTACTATATAAGGACCCTGGGAGCCTACACAGATGACAGAATGGACGCTGGAGGGCTGCGAGCTGCACTGGCGACTAGTCTGCCATGTGTTTGCCCTCTAAAATGGTAGTACATGATAATAAAATACTATTTAAAAGAGAAATTTGCATTTATTTCTTTATTTGCATTATTGTGCGTTTCCCTGTAAACGGTCTCATTACTATAAAAGGACCCTGGGAGCCTATACAGATGACAGAATGGACGCTGGAGGGCTGCGAGCTGCACTGGCGACTAGTCTGCCATGTGTTTGCCCTCTAAAATGGTAGTACATGATAATAAAATACTATTTAAAAGAGAAATTTGCATTTATTTCGTAATTTGCATTATTGTGCGTTTCCCTGTAAACGGTCTCATTACTATATAAGGACCCTGGGAGCCGATAGAGATGACAGAATGGACGCTGGAGGGCTGCTAGCTGCACTGGCGACTAGTCTGCCATGTGTTTGCCCTCTAAAATGGTAGTAAATGCTAATAAAATACTATTTAAAAGAGAAATTTGCATTTATTTCTTTATTTGCATTATTGTGCGTTTCCCTGTAAACGGTCTCATTACTATATAAGGACCCTGGGAGCCTATACAGATGACAGAATGGACGCTGGAGGGCTGCGAGCTGCACTGGCGACTAGTTTGCCATGTGTTTGCCCTCTAAAATGGTAGTACATAATAATAAAATACTATTTAAAAGAGAAATTTGCATTTATTTCTTTATTTGCAGTATTGTGCGTTTCCCTGTAAACGGTCTCATTACTATATAAGGACCCTGGGAGCCTATACAGATGACAGAATGGACGCTGGAGGGCTGCGAGCTGCACTGGCGACTAGTCTGCCATGTGTTTGCCCTCTAAAATGGTAGTACATGATAATAAAATACTATTTAAAAGAGAAATTTGCATTTATTTCTTTATTTGCATTATTGTGCGTTTCCCTGTAAACGGTCTCATTACTATATAAGGACCCTGGGAGCCTATACAGATGACAGAATGGACGCTGGAGGGCTGCGAGCTGCACTGGCGACTAGTCTGCCATGTGTTTGCCCTCTAAAATGGTAGTACATGATAATAAAATACTATTTAAAAGAGAAATTTGCATTTATTTCGTAATTTGCATTATTGTGCGTTTCCCTGTAAACGGTCTCATTACTATATAAGGACCCTGGGAGCCGATAGAGATGACAGAATGGACGCTTGAGGGCTGCGAGCTGCACTGGCGACTAGTCTGCCATGTGTTTGCCCTCTAAAATGGTAGTACATGATAATAAAATACTATTTAAAAGAGAAATTTGCATTTATTTCTTTATTTGCATTATTGTGCGTTTCCCTGTAAACGGTCTCATTACTATATAAGGACCCTGGGAGCCTATACAGACGACAGAATGGACGCTGGTGGGCTGCGAGCTGCACTGGCGACTAGTCTGCCATGTGTTTGCCCACTAAAATGGTAGTACATGATAATAAAATACTATTTAAAAGAGAAATTTGCATTTATTTCTTTATTTGCATTATTGTTCGTTTCCCTGTAAACGGTCTCATTACTATATAAGGACCCTGGGAGCCTACACAGACGACAGAATGGACGCTGGTGGGCTGCGAGCTGCACTGGCGACTAGTCTGCCATGTGTTTGCCCTCTAAAATGGTAGTACATGGCAATAAAATACTATTTAAAAGAGAAATTTGCATTTATTTCTTTATTTGCATTATTGTGCGTTTCCCTGTAAACGGTCTCATTACAATATAAGGACCCTGGGAGCCTATAAAAATGACAGAATGGACGCTGGTGGGCTGCGAGCTGCACTGGCGACTAGTCTGCCATGTGTTTGCCCTCTAAAATGGTAGTACATGATAATAAAATACTACTTAAAAGAGAAATTTGCATTTATTTCTTTATTTGCATTATTGTGCGTTTCCCTGTAAACGGTCTCATTACTATATAAGGACCCTGGGAGCCTATACAGACGACAGAATGGACGCTGGTGGGCTGCGAGCTGCACTGGCGACTAGTCTGCCATGTGTTTGCCCTCTAAAATGGTAGTACATGATAATAAAATACTATTTAACAGAAAAAATTTGCATTTATTTCGTAATTTGCATTATTGTGCGTTTCCCTGTAAACGGTCTCATTACTATATAAGGACCCTGGGAGCCTATACAGATGACAGAATGGACGCTGGAGGGCTGCGAGCTGCACTGGCGACTAGTCTGCCATGTGTTTGCCCTCTAAAATGGTAGTACATGGTAATAAAATACTATTTAAAAGAGAAATTTGCATTTATTTCTTTATTTGCATTATTGTGCGTTTCAATGTAAACGGTCTCATTACTATATAAGGACCCTGGGAGCCTATACAGACGACAGAATGGACGCTGGAGGGCTGCGAGCTGCACTGGCGACTAGTCTGCCATGTGTTTGCCCTCTAAATTGGTAGTACATGATAATAAAATACTATTTAAAAGAGAAATTTGCATTTATTTCGTAATTTGCATTATTGTGCGTTTGTCTGCAAACGGTCTCATTACTATATAAGGACCCTGGGAGCCTATACAGACGACAGAATGGACGCTGGTGGGCTGCGAGCTGCACTGGCGACTAGTCTGCCATGTGTTTGCCTTCTAAAATGGTAGTACATGGTAATAAAATACTATTTAAAAGAGAAATTTGCATTTATTTCTTTATTTGCATTATTGTGCGTTTGTCTGCAAACGCTCTCATTACTATATAAGGACCCTGGGAGCCTATACAGACGACAGAATGGACGCTGGAGGGCTGCGAGCTGCACTGGCGACTAGTCTGCCATGTGTTTGCCCTCTAAAATGGTAGTACATGGTAATAAAATACTATTTAAAAGAGAAATTTGCATTTATTTCTTTATTTGCATTATTGTGCGTTTCAATGTAAACGGTCTCATTACTATATAAGGACCCTGGGAGCCTATACAGACGACAGAATGGACGCTGGAGGGCTGCGAGCTGCACTGGCGACTAGTCTGCCATGTGTTTGCCCTCTAAAATGGTAGTACATGATAATAAAATACTATTTAAAAGAGAAATTTGCATTTATTTCGTAATTTGCATTATTGTGCGTTTGTCTGCAAACGCTCTCATTACTATATAAGGACCCTGGGAGCCTATACAGACGACAGAATGGACGCTGGTGGGCTGCGAGCTGCACTGGCGACTAGTCTGCCATGTGTTTGCCTTCTAAAATGGTAGTACATGGTAATAAAATACTATTTAAAAGAGAAATTTGCATTTATTTCGTAATTTGCATTATTGTGCGTTTCCCTGTAAACGGTCTCATTACTATATAAGGACCCTGGGAGCCGATAGAGATGACAGTATGGACGCTGGAGGGCTGCGAGCTGCACAGGCGACTAGTCTGCCATGTGTTTGCCCTCTAAAATGGTAGTACATGATAATAAAATACTATTTAAAAGAGAAATTTGCATTTATTTCGTAATTTGCATTATTGTGCGTTTCAATGTAAACGGTCTCATTACTAAATAAGGACCCTGGGAGCCTATACAGACGACAGAATGGACGCTGGAGGGCTGCGAGCTGCACTGGCGACTAGTCTGCCATGTGTTTGCCCTCTAAAATGGTAGTACATGGTAATAAAATACTATTTAAAAGAGAAATTTGCATTTATTTCTTTATTTGCATTATTGTGCGTTTCAATGTAAACGGTCTCATTACTATATAAGGACCCTGGGAGCCTATACAGACGACAGAATGGACGCTGGAGGGCTGCGAGCTGCACTGGCGACTAGTCTGCCATGTGTTTGCCCTCTAAAATGGTAGTACATGATAATAAAATACTATTTAAAAGAGAAATTTGCATTTATTTCGTAATTTGCATTATTGTGCGTTTGTCTGCAAACGCTCTCATTACTATATAAGGACCCTGGGAGCCTATACAGACGACAGAATGGACGCTGGTGGGCTGCGAGCTGCACTGGCGACTAGTCTGCCATGTGTTTGCCTTCTAAAATGGTAGTACATGGTAATAAAATACTATTTAAAAGAGAAATTTGCATTTATTTCGTAATTTGCATTATTGTGCGTTTCCCTGTAAACGGTCTCATTACTATATAAGGACCCTGGGAGCCGATAGAGATGACAGTATGGACGCTGGAGGGCTGCGAGCTGCACTGGCGACTAGTCTGCCATGTGTTTGCCCTCTAAAATGGTAGTACATGATAATAAAATACTATTTAAAAGAGAAATTTGCATTTATTTCGTAATTTGCATTATTGTGCGTTTGTCTGCAAACGCTCTCATTACTATATAAGGACCCTGGGAGCCGATAGAGATGACAGTATGGACGCTGGAGGGCTGCGAGCTGCACTGGCGACTAGTCTGCCATGTGTTTGCCCACTAAAATGGTAGTACATGATAATAAAATACTATTTAAAAGAGAAATTTGCATTTATTTCGTAATTTGCATTATTGTGCGTTTGTCTGCAAACGCTCTCATTACTATATAAGGACCCTGGGAGCCTATACAGACGACAGAATGGACGCTGGAGGGCTGCGAGCTGCACTGGCGACTAGTCTGCCATGTGTTTGCCCTCTAAAATGGTAGTACATGGTAATAAAATACTATTTAAAAGAGAAATTTGCATTTATTTCTTTATTTGCATTATTGTGCGTTTCAATGTAAACGGTCTCATTACTATATAAGGACCCTGGGAGCCTATACAGACGACAGAATGGACGCTGGAGGGCTGCGAGCTGCACTGGCGACTAGTCTGCCATGTGTTTGCCCTCTAAAATGGTAGTACATGATAATAACATACTATTTAAAAGAGAAATTTGCATTTATTTCGTAATTTGCATTATTGTGCGTTTGTCTGCAAACGCTCTCATTACTATATAAGGACCCTGGGAGCCTATACAGACGACAGAATGGACGCTGGTGGGCTGCGAGCTGCACTGGCGACTAGTCTGCCATGTGTTTGCCCTCTAAAATGGTAGTACATGATAATAAAATACTATTTAAAAGAGAAATTTGCATTTATTTCGTAATTTGCATTATTGTGCGTTTCCCTGTAAACGGTCTCATTACTATATAAGGACCCTGGGAGCCGATAGAGATGACAGAATGGACGCTGGAGGGCTGCGAGCTGCACTGGCGACTAGTCTGCCATGTGTTTGCCCTCTAAAATGGTAGTACATGATAATAAAATACTATTTAAAAGAGAAATTTGCATTTATTTCTTTATTTGCATTATTGTGCGTTTCCCTGTAAACGCTCTCATTACTATATAAGGACCCTGGGAGCCTATACAGACGACAGAATGGACGCTGGTGGGCTGCGAGCTGCACTGGCGACTAGTCTGCCATGTGTTTGCCCTCTAAAATGGTAGTACATGATAATAAAATACTATTCAAAAGAGTAATTTGCATTTATTTCTTTATTTGCATTATTGTGCGTTTCCCTGTAAACGGTCTCATTACTATATAAGGACCCTGGGAGCCGATAGAGATGACAGAATGGACGCTGGAGGGCTGCGAGCTGCACTGGCGACTAGTCTGCCATGTGTTTGCCCTCTAAAATGGTAGTACATGATAATAAAATACTATTCAAAAGAGTAATTTGCATTTATTTCTTTATTTGCATTATTGTGCGTTTCCCTGTAAACGCTCTCATTACTATATAAGGACCCTGGGAGCCTATACAGACGACAGAATGGACGCTGGAGGGCTGCGAGCTGCACTGGCGACTAGTCTGCCATGTGTTTGCCCTCTAAAATGGTAGTACATGATAATAAAAACTATTTAAAAGAGAAATTTGCATTTATTTCGTAATTTGCATTATTGTGCGTTTGTCTGCAAACGCTCTCATTACTATATAAGGACCCTGGGAGCCTATACAGACGACAGAATGGACGCTGGTGGGCTGCGAGCTGCACTGGCGACTAGTCTGCCATGTGTTTGCCCTCTAAAATGGTAGTACATGGTAATAAAATACTATTTAAAAGAGAAATTTGCATTTATTTCTTTATTTGCATTATTGTGCGTTTCAATGTAAACGGTCTCATTACTAAATAAGGACCCTGGGAGCCTATACAGACGACAGAATGGACGCTGGTGGGCTGCGAGCTGCACTGGCGACTAGTCTGCCATGTGTTTGCCCTCTAAAATGGTAGTACATGATAATAAAATACTATTCAAAAGAGTAATTTGCATTTATTTCTTTATTTGCATTATTGTGCGTTTCAATGTAAACGGTCTCATTACTAAATAAGGACCCTGGGAGCCTATACAGACGACAGAATGGACGCTGGTGGGCTGCGAGCTGCACTGGCGACTAGTCTGCCATGTGTTTGCCCTCTAAAATGGTAGTACATGATAATAAAATACTATTCAAAAGAGTAATTTGCATTTATTTCTTTATTTGCATTATTGTGCGTTTCCCTGTAAACGGTCTCATTACTATATAAGGACCCTGGGAGCCTATACAGATGACAGAATGGACGCTGGAGGGCTGCGAGCTGCACTGGCGACTAGTCTGCCATGTGTTTGCCCTCTAAAATGGTAGTACATGATAATAAAATACTATTTAAAAGAGAAATTTGCATTTATTTCGTAATTTGCATTATTGTGCGTTTGTCTGCAAACGCTCTCATTACTATATAAGGACCCTGGGAGCCTATACAGACGACAGAATGGACGCTGGTGGGCTGCGAGCTGCACTGGCGACTAGTCTGCCATGTGTTTGCCCTCTAAAATGGTAGTACATGATAATAAAATACTATTCAAAAGAGTAATTTGCATTTATTTCTTTATTTGCATTATTGTGCGTTTCCCTGTAAACGGTCTCATTACTATATAAGGACCCTGGGAGCCTATACAGATGACAGAATGGACGCTGGAGGGCTGCGAGCTGCACTGGCGACTAGTCTGCCATGTGTTTGCCCTCTAAAATGGTAGTACATGGTAATAAAATACTATTTAAAAGAGAAATTTGCATTTATTTCTTTATTTGCATTATTGTGCGTTTCAATGTAAACGGTCTCATTACTATATAAGGACCCTGGGAGCCTATACAGACGACAGAATGGACGCTGGAGGGCTGCGAGCTGCACTGGCGACTAGTCTGCCATGTGTTTGCCCTCTAAAATGGTAGTACATGATAATAAAATACTATTTAAAAGAGAAATTTGCATTTATTTCGTAATTTGCATTATTGTGCGTTTCCCTGTAAACGGTCTCATTACTATATAAGGACCCTGGGAGCCTATACAGACGACAGAATGGACGCTGGAGGGCTGCGAGCTGCACTGGCGACTAGTCTGCCAAGTGATTGACCTCTAAAATGGTAGTACATGATAATAAAATACTATTTAAAAGAGAAATTTGCATTTATTTCGTAATTTGCATTATTGTGCGTTTCCCTGTAAACGGTCGCATTACTATATAAGGACCCTGGGAGCCTATACAGACGACAGAATGGACGCTGGAGGGCTGCGAGCTGCACTGGCGACTAGTCTGCCATGTGTTTGCCCTCTAAAATGGTAGTACATGATAATAAAATACTATTAAAAAGAGAAATTTGCATTTATTTCTTTATTTGCATTATTGTGCGTTTCTCTGTAAACGGTCTCATTACTATATAAGGACCCTGGGAGCCTATACAGACGACAGAATGGACGCTGGTGGGCTGCGAGCTGCACTGGCGACTAGTCTGCTATGTGTTTGCCCTCTAAAATGGTAGTACATGGTAATAAAATACTATTTAAAAGAAATTTGCATTTATTTCTTTATTTGCATTATTGTGCGTTTCAATGTAAACGGTCTCATTACTATATAAGGACCCTGGGAGCCTATACAGACGACAGAATGGACGCTGGAGGGCTGCGAGCTGCACTGGCGACTAGTCTGCTATGTGTTTGCCCTCTAAAATGGTAGTACATGATAATAAAATACTATTCAAAAGAGTAATTTGCATTTATTTCTTTATTTGCATTATTGTGCGTTTCCCTGTAAACGGTCTCATTACTATATAAGGACCCTGGGAGCCTATACAGATGACAGAATGGACGCTGGAGGGCTGCGAGCTGCACTGGCGACTAGTCTGCTATGTGTTTGCCCTCTAAAATGGTAGTACATGATAATAAAATACTATTTAAAAGAGAAATTTGCATTTATTTCGTAATTTGCATTATTGTGCGTTTCCCTGTAAACGGTCTCATTACTATATAAGGACCCTGGGAGCCGATAGAGATGAGAGAATGGACGCTGGAGGGCTGCGAGCTGCACTGGCGAATAGTCTGCCATGTGCTTGCCCTCTAAAATGGTAGTACATGGTAATAAAATACTATTTAAAAGAGAAATTTGCATTTATTTCTTTATTTGCATTATTGTGCGTTTCCCTGTAAACGGTCTCATTACTATATAAATACCCTGGGAGCCTATACAGACGACAGAATGGACGCTGGTGGGCTGCGAGCTGCACTGGCGACTAGTCTGCCATGTGTTTGCCTTCTAAAATGGTAGTACATGATAATAAAATACTATTTAAAAGAGAAATTTGCATTTATTTCGTAATTTGCATTATTGTGCGTTTCCCTGTAAACGGTCTCATTACTATATAAGGACCCTGGGAGCCTATACAGACGACAGAATGGACGCTGGAGGGCTGCGAGCTGCACTGGCGACTAGTCTGCCAAGTGATTGACCTCTAAAATGGTAGTACATGATAATAAAATACTATTTAAAAGAGAAATTTGCATTTATTTCGTAATTTGCATTATTGTGCGTTTCCCTGTAAACGGTCTCATTACTATATAAGGACCCTGGGAGCCTATACAGACGACAGAATGGACGCTGGAGGGCTGCGAGCTGCACTGGCGACTAGTCTGCCAAGTGATTGACCTCTAAAATGGTAGTACATGATAATAAAATACTATTAAAAAAAGAAATTTGCATTTATTTCGTAATTTGCATTATTGTGCGTTTCCCTGTAAACGGTGTCATTACTATATAAGGACCCTGGGAGCCTATACAGACGACAGAATGGACGCTGGAGGGCTGCGAGCTGCACTGGCGACTAGTCTGCCATGTGTTTGCCCACTAAAATGGTAGTACATTATAATAAAATACTATTAAAAAGAAAAATTTGCATTTATTTCTTTATTTGCATTATTGTGCGTTTCTCTGTAAACTGTTTCATTACTATATAAGGACCCTGGGAGCCTATACAGACGACAGAATTGACGCTGGAGGGCTGCGAGCTGCACTGGCGACTAGTCTGCCAAGTGATTGACCTCTAAAATGGTAGTACATGATAATAAAATACTATTAAAAAAAGAAATTTGCATTTATTTCGTAATTTGCATTATTGTGCGTTTCCCTGTAAACGGTGTCATTACTATATAAGGACCCTGGGAGCCTATACAGACGACAGAATGGACGCTGGAGGGCTGCGAGCTGCACTGGCGACTAGTCTGCCATGTGTTTGCCCTCTAAAATGGTAGTACATGATAATAAAATACTATTAAAAAGAGAAATTTGCATTTATTTCTTTATTTGCATTATTGTGCGTTTCTCTGTAAACGGTCTCATTACTATATAAGGACCCTGGGAGCCTATACAGACGACAGAATTTACGCTGGAGGGCTGCGAGCTGCACTGGCGACTAGTCTGCCATGTGTTTGCCCTCTAAAATGTTAGTACATGGTAATAAAATACTATTTAAAATAGAAATTTGCATTTATTTCTTTATTTGCATTATTGTGCGTTTCCCTGTAAACGGTCTCATTACTATATAAGGACCCTGGGAGCCTATATTGTTGTTGTTGTTGTTGTTGTTGTTGTTGTTGTTGGGGGTTTTTAAAGGGGGGCTAAACGACTGGGTTATCAGTCCCCCGTTCCTTTCGAGGAGTGCACTAAGGATGGTTTTCCGTTGAAAAGACGAGCACTACTTAGCTCATTCTGCAAAATGATGAGGTGACAAGAGGCGCTAAGATGGCAACAAAAAAGGGAAAAACGATAAAAGTCGACGCTCAAATAAGAAATGTTGTTAAAATAGCTCAACAGAAGATTGAGGCTGGCTGATCACTAGGATAATAATGGATGAGCCAGCCATTCTGCACGTACTAAAACTGCCAGTTAAAAAAAGATTAGCGAGACATAAGTAACAACATATTAAAACTGCTTGATGGTGGCCGCCTGAAAGATCGAGTTTCAGTTGTCACCATTAAATCATGTGATAAAATCCAGCTGCGCGAACAAAATGTAAAACACGGTTAACCATGAGGGCATCGTCGGATAAAATAGAAGAAAGCGCAGAAGGAAGCATAAAAGACTGCCGCAATGCAGCTAAAAGCGGACAGTCCGACAAGATGTGGGCCACCGTGAGCAGCGCGCCACAACGGCAGCCTGGTGGGTCCTCACGTCGCAACAGGTAGCCGTGCGTTAGCCATGTATGGCCTATACGCAGGCGACACAGGACAACCGAGTCTCTTCGAGAAGGCAAGAAGGAGGTCTTCCAAGCTGCAGTTGACTGTTTAACTGCATGGAGCTTATTTGGCGTTGTCAACGTGGACCATTTACCGTCCCAGGCCATGGAGATTTTCTGGTGTAGAACCAATCGGATATCCCTTTCTGGGGTACCGATCTCCAGGCGCTGGCAGTCGATTGCCTGCTTGGGCAGCTGATCAGCACGTTCGTTCCCCTGAATGCCAATGTGGCCTGGGGTCCAGATGAAGGCCACAGATCGGCCGGACTTGCCGAGAATGAAAACGGAGTCCTGGATGGACCGCACCAGGTGGTGTTTGGGAAAACACTGGTCAAGGGCTCGTAAGCCGCTCAGGGAGTCACTGCATATGACATACGACTTCCTGGGGCATGTACGGAGATGGTCGAGGGCTCTGAGTATTGCGACCAACTCTGCCGTAAAGACTGTGCAGCCATGTGGGAGCGAGCGTTGTTCACAGTGGTCGCCATGAACGTAGGCGTAACCCACTCTGCCATCTACCTGGGAGCCATCAGTATATATCACGTCTGCATCACCGAACGCGCAAAGTGTGCCCTGAAACTGGTGACGAAGTATGTGTGATGGAACCGTTGCCTTGGGGTCGCAGGACAATTGTAGGTTGATCTATAGGCGAGGGATGGACCAAGGAGGGATATGCGAATGGCAGGAGAATGCGATAGGGAGAGGGAGAGCCTCGAGGGAGGAAAGGAGACCACGAACGCGGACTGCAATCGGATGACCCGATCTGGGTCGACGCTGTGGACAGGGTAGGGCAGTATTCGGAAACAAAAAGCCTGTGATTGGGATGATGCGGTGTAGTGTGAACATGGGCAACATAAGAAGCCAACAGCTGTTGCCAGCGATACCGCTAAGGCGGGATGCCAGCTTCGGCTAGGAGGCTTAGAACAGGGCTAGTACGGAAAGCCCCTGTTGCTAAACGTACACCACCATGAAGGATCGGATCCAAGATCTGTAAGGCGGAAGGTGCTGCAGAGGCATACACCTGGCTTCCATAATCCAGGCGTGACTGGATTAGAGCCTTGTAGAGGTGAAGGAGAGTTTGACGGCTAGCTCCCCAGGTAGTGTGGCTGAGACAACGCAAGATATTTAGAGACCTCCAGCACTTCTGCTTCAACTGACGAAGGTGCGGCCCCCAAGTCAGTCGGTTGTCAAACAGCATGCCGAGAAACTGGTGTGTTTCTTCAACACGAAGCTGTTCATCAGCTAGATAGAGTTCTGGATCGGGGTGAACAGCCCGACGACGACAGAAGTGTACAACCCGGGTTTTGGGAGAGGAGAAGGTGAAGCCATGGGCTGAGGCCCATGACTGTGCCTTGCGAATGGCTCCCTGCAGACGCCGTTCGGCGACAACAATGCTAGAAGAGCTGTAATATATGCAAAAGTCATCGGCAAATAAGGAACAGCTAACCGATGACCCAACAGCCGCTGCTAGACCGTTAATCGCAATTAAAAAGAGTGGTACACTGAGAACGGAGCCTTGTGGGACACCGTTCTCTTGGACTCGGGAAGAGCTGAGGGCGGTACCAACTCTAACCCTGAATGTGCGGAGTGAAAGAAAATTCTGGATAAAAATGGGGAGTGAACCCCGGAAGCCCCAGTCATATAATGTCGCAAGAATGTGGTGGCGCCAGGTAGCGTCATATGCCTTCCGGAGGTCAAAAAAGACCGCAACTAGGTGCTCGCGCCTAGAGAAGGCTGTTCGAATGGCAGACTCCAGTGACACTAGATTGTCAATACTGGAGCGACCCTGACGGAAAGCCCCCTGTTGCGGGGCCAGGAGACATCGATCTTCGAGTACCCACAGAAGCCGGCGACTCACCATGCGTTCAAGCAGCTTACACAGTACATTTGTTAAGCTGATGGGACGGTAACTATCAACCGCCAGCGGATCTCCACCTGGTTTCAGCACAGGGACAATGATACTATCCCTCCACTGGGATGGAAAAACACCCACTGCCCAAACACTATTAAACAGGGACAGCAGTTTGGTTTGGAAATCCGCCGACAGGTGACGAATGAACTGGCTGTGTATGCGGTCTGGCCCTGGGGTAGTGTCAGGGCATGCATTGAGAGCAGTTTGGAACTCCCACTTTGTAAACGGGTCATTGTACGGTTCCGGCGACGTGTAGCGAAAGATAACCGAGTCCGCTCTACCCGCTGCTTGAGGAAACGGAAGGATGCAGTATAGTTCACCGTCGCAGAGCATCGTGCATAATGGTCTGCCAAGCACTCGGCTATTATGGACGGGTCACTGCAAAGGGTGCCCTCGATATTCAAAGATGGGACTCCTGCCGGTGGCCGATACCCGAAAAGACGCCGTACTTGAGACCAGACGCAGGAAGGGGAGGCGCGAGAACCGATGGAGGCGACATACCTCTCCCAACAGTCCTGCTTGCTTTGTCGAATGAGTCGTCGGGCTCGGGCTCGTAGTCTTTTAAAGGCAATTAAATTTTCTAATGTGGGACGGCGCCGGTGGCGTTGCAGCGCTCGTCGACGGTCTCGGATGGCCTCAGCAATTTCCAACGTCCACCAGGGCACAGACTTGCGCCGAGGGGAACCAGCAGTAGTCGGAACATTAGCCTCGGCAGCAGAAACTATGGCAGTAGTGATCAGGTGAACCGCCATATCCGTGTCTGCTGGTAGTGGAGTAGTGACCACAGCAGTCGAGGCATAACCCTGCCAATCAGCTCGACGGAGACACCAACGGAGTGGCCCGGCTGCAGGGTGAAAATCCAAGTGCGACAGAATGACAGGGAAGTGGTCGCTACCACAAAGATCGTCGTGGACGCTCCAGCTAAGATGTGGCAAAAGGCTTGGGCTGCAGATGGATAGATCTATGGAAGAATATGTGCCATGTGCGATGCTGAAGTGCGTAGGAGCACCAGTATTCAGAAGGCACACATCCTGCCGCGCCAGCAAAGCAGCAACTTCCCTACCATGTGCCGAAGTCTGAGAACCACCCCACAAAGGGTGGTGGGCGTTGAAGTCCCCCAGAAGAAGGAAGGGTGGGGGAAGTTGGGCGACCAAGGCAGCAAGGTCAGTGGAAGAAACTGCCTCATCTGGGGGCAGGTAAAGAGAGCAGACCGTGATGTCTTGTAGCGCTCTGATCCTGACAGCCACTGCCTCTAGGCTAGTATGAAGAGCCACGGGAGCACTGGGGACAGTAGCAAGGACGTACACGCAAACACCTCCAGAGACCCTGTCATAGTCCACACGGTTTTTAAAATAACCCCGATAGCCACGAAGGGCAGGGGTCCGCTGGGCAGGAATCCATGTTTCCTGCAGAACGACGCAAAATGCTGCGTAGCGGCAAAGTAATTGTCGCAGCTCAGCAATATGGTGGAAAAGACCGCCACAATTCCATTGGAGAATGGAATTTGCAACGAGCTGATGAGCCATAGTCTGAAAGCAAAGCAGCTTATTCCACGGGAGTATCCGCTGCTAACTGCTCAGAATCTGCTGGATCAAGAACCATAGGTTCCGGCGAGTTGAGAATGGCGAGATCCTTGGGCGATGCAAGGATCTCCAACTCGTCGTCAGAAGCAGATGATGTAAGATGGCGTGGCTTTAGAGCCACAGAAGAATCCTTTTCTTAGGTTTCTTTTTCTTATCCTCTCGCTGTCCTTTTGGTTTTACGGACTGAGAGGGCTTCTCAGAGGATGTGGCAGGGCTCGAGTTAGAGTGTAGAGCCCTTTGACCAGGGGCGTGCGAGTCCGACAGCCGTTGGCTGGGACCCTCCGTGGCACTCTGAGAGGCCTCGGAAGGGAGCGTCGCAAGGGACCCCTTCCGAGCGAGAGGAGCCGGAGGAAGGTGTTGCTTCTCCGGCTGAGTAATGGGGACTGGTGTCCCCGATGGGGGATGTGCTCCCCCAGGAGGTGTATTGGGGGCAGCACATGGTGGAGAACCCCCAACCATCGAGGGGGCGGATGGAGCTTTACGGCCCTGAGGGCCCACAGAAGGTGTTAAAGACATGGGGACCGCCGACACCGAGGGAAAAGGCGACGACGTGACAGTCGCAAATGACGTCTTCAGTGATACAGGGATACAGGGTGCAGTCGCTCAAACTTCTTTTTGGCCTCATTGTACGACAGCTTATCCATGGTCTTGTATTCCATAATTTTTCTTTCCTTATGGAGCACCGTGCAGTTTGGCGAGCAAGGGGGATGGTGCTGTCCGCAGTTCACACAAATAGGTGGAGGAGCACAAGGAGCGTCCGGATGGGATGGACGCCCACATTCTCTACAGGTGGAGCTGGAATTGCACCTGGAGGACATGTGCCCAAATTTCCAGCATTTGAAGCACCGCATTGGAGGAGGAATATAAGGTTTTACATCGCACCGGTAGACCATAATCTTGACCTTTTCGGGCAAAGAATCGCCCTCAAAGGCCAGGATGAAGGCACCGGTGGCTACCTTGTTCTCCTTAGGTCCCCTATAGATGCGCCGGACGAAGTGCACACCTCGTCGTTCAAGGTTGGCGCGGAGCTCATCATCTGTCTGCAGGAGGAGATCACGGTGGAAAACAATCCCCTGAACCATGTTTAAACTCTTGTGAGGAGTGAAAGTAACAGGAATATCGCCCAGCTTATCACAGGCCAGAAGTGCCCGTGACTATGCTGGGGATGCCGCTTCAATGAGGACTGCACCACTTCTCATTTTAGACAGACCTGAGACTTCGCCATACTTGTCTTCTAGATTATCCACAAAGAAGAGTGGCTTCGTGTTGCTAAAAGTTTCCCCATCAGTCCTGGCACAGACAAGAAATTTAGGGGAGTAGGACTCAACCCTGTCTTTCACCCGTCGTTCCTCCCATGGTGTAGCTAGGGATGGGAACGATTGGGGATCATATTGTGAGGCATTGAATGTACTTCTACCACGCTTTGAGACGCCGTTTTCGCGGCCGGCCACGCTTTTATTTGCTCGTTTCATTTACATCCCACGAGCAGCTAGGGAACTAAAAGTCCACCCAGGCAGAGCCCCGCTTGCCTGGGTAAGCCTGGTACAACTGAGGTGCGGCAGGTTCCTCAGAGGTTGCTCGCTAGCGGCTGTTCAACCTCAACAGCCATGCATCTCCTCGGCACGTAGCACACCTTGAGATTGAGGGTTTTTTTATAGAGGTTTGTACCGTCCTCGCGACCCGGGCGATTAAGCCAAGATCCCCGGGCTCTGAAACGTACAACGTTCCACCGTCGCGCCGAACGATGGTCGTTGAAGCACGCACAGAGCTTACGGTGTAGCGGACTGTTGGCGCGACACAGCCCACAGCTCAGGACCCCGGGTTCGCCAAGCCCGTACTCAGCAAATTAATGCCGAGCCCCTGAGGGGGAGGAGCCTATACAGATGACAGAATGGACGCTGGTGGGCTGCGAGCTGCACTGGCGACTAGTCTGCCATGTGTTTGCCCTCTAAAATGGTAGTACATGATAATAAAAATCTATTTAAAATAGAATTTTGCATTTATTTCGTTATTTGCATTATTGTGCGTTTCCCTGGGTACATTCCTATTACTATATGAAGACCCTAGGAGCCAAAGCAGGCAGGGCTGTGGAGAGCAGCCAGCTTATTTATTTTTATTTTATTTGTTTTTTCTGTTCCATAGGAACCACTTCAGGAGTAAGACTTCATGGTCATGGAACAAGTCAATACATTAATTGTTACACAATAATGGTAATAGAAAAATTTCAATTAGTCCTTTGCACACGACAATCTTAAGACAAAATGAAAAGAATCAATAAAGAAAAAATAAATTAGCTTAATTGTTTAACTTTTCTAGGAGTTCTTCGACAGAATAAAAGGAGTGAGCCATGAGGTAACTCCTCAATTCAGATTTGAAAGCGTGTGGATTAGTGCTAAGATTCTTTAGTTCTTGTGGCAGCTTATTGAAAATGGATGCCGGAGAGTACTGTATCCCATTCCGCACAAGTGTTAAGGTGGTGTGATGCAAATGCAGATTCGACTTCTTTCTAGTATTCACCGAGCGAAAGCCACTAACTCGTGGGAAAAGCTGATATTATTAACAACAAACGACATTAAAGAAAAAACGTATTTTGACGCCAGAGTCAAAATTGCCAGACTACTGAAAAGGGGTCGACATGACCTTCGCGAACTTACACCAGATATTGCTCGAACCGCCCGTTTTTGAGCCAGAAATATCCTTTTTGCATCAGGCGAGTTACCCCAAAAAACAATGCCGTACGTCGTAAGTGAGTGAAAGTAAGCGAAAGAGACTACTTTTCGTGTTGAAAAATCACTTATCTCAGATATTGTTCTAATGGTAAATATAGCAGAATTTAGTTTTGGAACAAGATTCTGAACATGGGCTTTCCATGACAGCTTACTGTCTATATGAACACCTAGAAATTTGAACTGTTCAGTCTCACTTATCACATGCCCATTATGTGTAATCAGAATGTCAGCTTTCGTCAAATTATGTGTTAGAAATTGAAAAAACTGAGTTTTACTGTGATTTAACATCAACTTATTTTCTATTAGCCATGAACTTATCTCCTGAACTGCATTATTTGATACTGTGTCAATATTACGAGCAACATCCTTCACTACCAAGCTGGTATCATCAGCAAACAAAAATATTTTACAATCACCTGTTATACTCGAAGCCATATCATTTATATAAATAAGAAACAGCAATGGTCCCAAAACAGACCCCTGGGGCACCCCATACTTAATTGTGCCCCATTGGGATTGCACGTCATAGCCATTTTCTACATTGCGGAGAATTACCTTCTGTTGTCTGTTATTAAAGTAAGAGGTGAACCAGTTGTGGGCTACTCCCCGTATTCCATAACATTCCAACTTCTGCAACAATATTTTGTGATCAACACAATCAAACGCTTTTGTTAAATCAAAGAAGACGCCTAATGTCCGTAGTCTCTTATTTAAAGTGCCTCACAGAGAAACGAAAATATAGCGTTTTCGGTCGGTAAACCACTTCTAAAACCAACCTGTACGTTTGACAGGAAATTATGTGAACTGAAATGATCAATTAATTTTGAATATACAGCCTTTTCAATAACTTTGGAGAAAACCGATGGCATAGAAATAGGTCTATAGTTGTCCACATTATCCCTTTCTCCTTTTTTATAAAGCGGTTTCACTACTGAGTACTTTAACCTGTTAGGAAACTGACCATTCTGAAAGGAAAAATTACAAATATGGCTTAGTACTGGGCTAACATATGGAGAACAGTACTTTAGAATTCTGCTAGGTACCCCATCATATCCACAAGAGTCCTTAGTCTTTAGTGATTTAATTATTGACTCAATCTTACCTATGGAAGTATCATGAAGGACCATTTCAGGTATCAGCCTCGGAAAGGCATTTTCTAAAAACGTTATATGATTACCTGTAGAAACTAGAGTTTTGTTTAGTTCTCCTACTATATTCAGAAAGTAATTATTGAATATTGCACATATATCTAACTTGTCAGTAACAAACATTCCTACTACGCACTGACGTTATATCTTCTACCTGCTGCTGCTGACCAGACACTTCCTTCACGACTGACCAGATGTTATAATTTTATCCCGAGAGTTTGCTATTCTTTTTGCGTACCACATACTTTTTGCATTCTTAATGACGTTTTTCAGAACCTTACAGTACTGTTTGTAATGAGCTACTGCATCTTCATTCTGACTGCTTCTAACATTTTGATACAACTCCCGCTTAGTTCTACATGATACTCTTATCCCCTTTGTCATCCACCCTGGCTGTCTGTTACTGAAAGTACCCTGTTTTGAGCGTTCTAGTGGAAAGCAACTTTCAAATAGCATAATAAATGTGTTCAGAAAAGCATTATATTTATCATCTGCATTATCAGTACTATAAACATCCTGCCATTCTTGTTCCTTAATTAGGCTTAAAAAGGTCTCAATTGCAACTGGATTAACTTTTCTGAGTAGTTGATATTTATGTTTAACATTTGTTTTAGAACAAATACTTTTTAGAATTAAAAGTTGGGCATCGTGGTCTGATAGGCCATCTACTATTCTGCTGACAGAGTGCCCCTCTAATAATGAAGAATGAACAAAAATATTGTCAATGGTAGAACTGCTATTTCCTTGCACTCGCGTTGGAAAAAATACTGTTTGCATCATGTTATAGGAATTAAATACATCTAACAGCTGACTTTTCCTTGAGCTATCACCTACACAATTAATGTTGAAATCTCCACACACAATTAAATTTTTATACTTCCTATACAGTGAACCCAGAACCAATTCCAGCTTGGGCAGAAACATTTTAAAATCTGAGTCAGGGGATCTATAAATAACAACTATTACTAGTTTAGTTCCATTAACATTAACAACTCCTGCACAACATTCAAATATCTGTTGTGTGCAGTGTTTAGAAAAATCGATTGACTCAGATGAAAAATCGTTTTTTTACATACATGGCCACTCCCCCACACTGCAAAGAACTCCTATAGTAGAAGGCAGCTAACCTGTATCCTGGCAAAGGAAGTCTCTGAATTGTCACACCACTTAAAAAGTGCTCTGAAATTCCAATAATGTCAGAATCAGTATCAATAAGCAGTTCATTAACTTTATCTCTGATACCCTGTATATTCTGATGAAAAACAGTAATTCCCTTATATTCTTAGACTTTCTCAAAGGTGGTTCCTTTCTTAGGGACTTCCTTTAAGCAGGAATACCTATCAGCTGTCCTCAGTCTAAAAAAGGTGCAGCCCTAACACCAACGACTACAGGAATTTTTCCATGAGTGAAACCCCCACCCCCTACTACCTATGAGCTTTGCCAACCTCCCCTTCCCATACCTATTGAGGTGCAGACCGTGCCTAGTAAAATCCGACCTTTGGATAGTCTCAACTGGCACCACTGCAATGTGATCCATGCCCTCCGTCATCAGTGCCTTCTCAAGCCCCATGTTAACACGTGTGACAGCTGTATAAAGACAAGGCCTATCATGACGCTGAAACAACTGCACGAAATGTTTTGTGTCCTAACTTCGTCGCCGCTTTTGTGTCCCAGCCTCGTCGTAGGTGTCGGTGGCCGAGTGGAATGAGACCGACACGGGAATATAGATAGCACGCTGGTGCAGGTACGGAGGGGAGCAGCCAGAAACTATAAACACTAGAGTAAATTAGAAAGAGATATATATTGCACAGAATGTAACAATACTTAACTTTTACATAGTACTGCAGAATGTTGATACATAGTTGTTAGAGGCCTGCCTAGTGCCTGTACGATAGCAAAGTCTTCACTGGTGCCTATCTGATTACGAAGGTCCTAACTGGTTGCTAACTCAGTCCCAAGTGAACGATGTCGTTCACTGGTGGCCACGAGCGGAGTTGCCGCAGAGGGCGCTCGTGGCTGTCGTCGTGAGAACGCCGCGCCGTGCGTGCATGGCGGCGCGCGGCGAAAGTAGGTGGCGCGCACTTTGTACTTGTGCGACACCACAAAATGCACATTCGTGCCACCAGTTTCAGTTGCTATCCTTTCCAGATCACCACCTATATCATATTCCCCGTCCCTATCAAGACTGTTCCCGGCCCCACCCACTATAACTACCTGATCCTCTTTTGAAAAATTCCTACATAAGTCCCCTATGTTACAAGTGACCTGATCTAACCCTGCACTAGGCTTCACTATGCTGGTGACCTGGTACTCACTTTCAAGTACTTCCTGCAACTGTTGGCCAACACCTCTGCCATGAGAACAGTAGAACCTTCTTCCTAAGAGACCTCTCCACAGATTTCGGCTTACCAAAAGCTGAGGTCTGCTGCGTACTTCCTACACCTACAGCTACAGGAGGTTCATCTCCACTCAACTCTGACAGTTGGTCAAACCAATTTGCAACTTGCAATGTAAAGCTATCTGAATACCTTCTCCTAGCTACCTTCTTGCCAACTGCCAGTTCCCATTCCCCAGCCCCCCTTCCCCTCCTCAACCTACCTAGTTCCTCTTCAGCGTTTTTCAACTGCACCTGAAGGGCGCAGATCAAACGCTCCTGCTCCTCTATCAACTTATTCCTGCTGCAAATCCTACAGTTCCAGGAGAGAACCTCACCACAATGCCCACTGTCTTCCCCACTGCACTCCCCCCCATGAAAATACTTACTACAAATCCCACACTGCAGCCCACTACGCACGACCCTACGACAGAGCCCACACTTTTCACTCATGGCAAAATTTTACAATAATTTGTTAAGAAAAACTAGACGTCTACGTTATGAAGTTAAGTTTCTACAAAATAAGTACGAAGTACCTCTTAACTACAGCAATCGACAAACCTCAGTCTCTACAAATCAAGTAACAACAACTAATAGTATCAGAAAAGAACAAATAACACTACCACAGAAACTTTACACTGTTGCTAGTATAAACAAGTTCAAATTCAAGCGTCACTAATAAAACAACTAAGCACTGTGAGAGTACAAGAGTTATCAAATACCGTAACTTACAGTTTCCCCAACCTCAACTGCGTTAAAAACAGCAAGTCACCTGTAGAAAAGTGCTAAATTTAATAAATAACTAGCGTGATAACACCTCTTGAAATCTGCTAACTTCAATAATTTAATTACAATAACACAAACACTTATTGGAACTTAGCTGTCGGAGACCGCTACGGCTGGAACCACTCGCCAGCAGATGTAAACAAAGCAGTAAGACGTGGATGCCGGCGCACACGCGAACACAAATAACACCACTTAAAGCAAATACGGCACTACAAACACTAAAATAACTGACGATCCTTTACTAGAACACCTCTAGATTGAATAATATCACGAAATATCAGTTTAAAAATTATATTAATCCTAAAATTATATAAAAAAATCGAGAGCGATGTGCACAGCAGTCCAGCACTCGTGACGTCACGCCATCACTAGAGGTTACTCTGCGACGTGGTTGACCTCTAAATTGGTAGTGTATGATAATAAATACTATTTAAACGAGAAATTTGCATTTATTTTGTTATTTGCATTATTGTTCGTTTCCCTGGGTACATTCCCATTACTATATAAAGACCGTAGGAGCCAAAGCAGGCAGGGCTGTGGACAGCAGCCAGCTGCACTGGAGGACGGGCTTGAAGTTAGCTTCGGATTCGTTTCAAAAACCATGCGGGCGGTATAACTCCCAGGCGCAAGCAAGCCAAGGAGAGTATTGCCAACCTCCTCGCTAAAAACCGGCTATACGGTCAACAAATAAAGCGATGCGCGTTGTTTTAGTGAAATGTAACTTACAGAATATTCAGAATCTTATTACCTGAACAACAGACTAATCAGTAACATAGTGTAAAATATGAATTCAAAATAAAAAATAAACCATACCCGGTATTAAGTAAATGGATACAGAAACAGTACATATACATTGTTTCCTTTCGAAGCACCAAAAATACTTCCTCTTGTATATTTGATAAAACAAAAGACATTCGAAGCTCATAAGCCTATTAAAAATCTTCAGGTTAGCACAATTCTCCCGTTTCCTACAACACTGAAGCAAACAAATCCAATGAGATGTTTACTGTCGTCATTAAACAGTTTGTAGAAGTGCAGCATACGCATCCACGTATAGCCTGACAACATACCAACGCGTATTAAAGAGAGGATCTGAAGGTACAGCACATAGAAAATCAGAAAAAGTTCTGTTTGTCACCGAACTGCCGTTCATAGTAAGCTCAAACCTAAGTAACGAAAACATTGTTAGACGTCCACTCGTGACACTCTACGGAGGCATACCAGAAACATACAGGTCCTTAGTGACGGAAAGTAACAGATTACCGAGCAGATTGCGAAATAAGATTCTTAGACATTCATCAAAATTTCCGGTGTAGAAAGGAATTTCCTTTCCGTCCTACATTAAAGAGCGTGTAAATAAAGATTTAATACTCGTCACCATATGACACTCTGTATAGGTATAGCACCCACTTCCAAATACTACTTAAAAATGTTTAAAACCAGATTAACGAGCCGATTATGGGATATGATTTTTCGAATATCGTTAAAATTTCCGGCCTCGCTCCGAAATACCTTTCCGTTCAATATTCGAAAGAGGTGTAACTCAAGAACTCTAGTACATAGGGCGCGCACTATCTCCGACGCAGAAAGTCTACCCCAGGAATTGGAACACCTGAGAACTGTATTTCGAAAAAATGGGTACTCAGAGTGGCAGATTCAGCGGGCTCTCCGCCCAACCACTACAACACAACCTGTGGAAACGGATGAAAACGCAAGGGAGGATGTAGGCACTGCGTTCGTTCCATATGCCGGCGCACTCACAGGGAAGATGGCCCGCATTTTGAGAAAACATCAGGTTGGAACTGTTTTTTGTCCGCCGAATAAAATTCGTGCACTGGTGGGGAGCGCTAAAGATGATCTCGGTTTGAGGAAGGCGGGCGTGTACCAGATTCCGTGTCAGTGTGGAAACTCATATTGGACAGACGATGCGTACCGTCGAGGATCGATGCGTTGAACACCAGAGGCACACACGATTGATGTATCCGAGCAAGTCGGCGGTCGCTGAACATTGTTTGTCGGAGAATCACGCCATGGAGTATGAACACACTAGGATTCTGGTGCAGACGTCGAGATACTGAGACTGCGTCGTTAGAGAGGCCATTGAAATTCGCACAAGTGACGACCTCATAAACCGTGACTGGCTATAATCTTAGCAAAGCTTGGGAACCAGCGATTGGGTTAATTAAGAGTAACGTAACGAAGTGACGACCACGGTGGACAGAGACCTCACACCGACGTCTTCTCAGACGCCGGCGCAATCGGTTCCACTGCGCGGCCGTGGCGCGGGGCGCGGACCGCGGAGGGGTCGCTCCGCGGGCCGCGGGTATTTAAATGGCCCGCTACCGGGCTAGAACCCAGTTCCCTTCGAGCAGCCGTAGCGTGCGGATCTCCGTGCCAGCGCGTTTCCAGGAGCTCAGTCCGTCAGTTCACCTGATGATAGCGACATGTATGATCGCCGAAATATTGTGCCCGTTGGACAGTATAGACCGGCAGTACACCCGTGGATATTTTGATCATACTGCTAACTATTAGGCGAAGAACCGCTGTCGTGAATTAAACACCAACGACTTACGCTACTGGAGACATGATGTCATAAACAATGATATTCTTGAATTACTGCTACATCATGCAAGCGATTTTCCTGAACCTCCTCCTAAAATAATGGAGTGACTGCAACCAAACTTGGTACACATACTGCTTAGTATTAGGCGAACAACCGCTGTCATGAATTAAACACCTACGACTTACGCGACAGGAGACATGAAGTCATAAACAATGATGTTCTTCATAATATTCTTCTCGGGTTTCCTACCGGATCAAAACGTCATCTTGACACGATATTTCGGCGGTCCACCTGGCCGCCATCCTCAGGTGACAGTGCTGGTACACCGACTCGCCGAGACTGAGTACAAGCTGCGAGCGGCGGCCCCTATATACGCCGCCTAAGGCCGAGGGCGCGTGCGCAAAAATTGACAGTTCTGCCCTCTACGTTTCAGCGCCGCCAGTGGTGGAAGCCGGCGTAAACGATAGATCGCTATTCTGCATAGACCGTTGCTTTTTTATGTCAAATAATAAATGGTTCCACATTCTACTTAAAGGAAAACCCTTATTTCTGTTTATAATATTGTCAGTAAGACGAATAGCAATCGATTCTGTTAATATACAGTCCCAATAGCGAGACGCAGAAGCAACCATTTGTGTTTCATCATATTTCATTTTATGTCCGTCAGTAAGATAGTGCTCAGCTACTGCAGATTTCTCTGGTTGAAGCAATCTTGTGTGTCGATGGTGTTCAGTATATCGATCTTGAATTGTGCGAATTGTCTGGCCGATGTAAATTTTTCCACAGTGACAAGGAATTTTGTATACACCGGGTTTCCTCAATCCTAAGTCATCTTTTACTGAGCCCAGGAGTGCTGTAACCTTGGCAGGTGGACGAAAAATGCATTGGATGTCATATCGTTTCAAAATCCTTCCTATTTTAGATGAAATGCTTCCAGAAAACGGTAGGAAAGCCAGCGACTTGCAAGTTTCTTCTTGTGGTTCCCGCGACGGTCCAAATTGAAAAGCACGGCAGATCTGTTGGTCCGTGTAACCATTCTCCTTGAAAACCGTTCTCAAATGGTCCATCTCTTTAGTTAAACTTTCAGCATCTGAAATGGCAAAAACTCTTTTTGTCAGCGTACGCAGGTCACCAGTGCGCTGGTAAGGTGGATGACAACTTGTTGCATGCAAGTAGCGGTCCGTGTGAGTGGGCTTTCTGTAAACACTATGTCCCAATGTTCCGTCACCCTTTTTGTACACCATGACATCTAAAAATGGAAGCTTCCCATCTATCTCGACCTCCATAGTGAACTTAATGCTAGGATGGAGGCAATTAAAATGGTCCAGAAAACGGTTCAGAGCATCTCTCCCATGTGGCCATACCATGAAAGTATCGTCAACGTACCTCCAGAAACATGTAGGTTTTAAAAACGACGTTTTCAGCGCCGTGTCCTCAAAATCTTCCATAAATAAATTGGCGACTATGGGGATAATGGACTCCCCATAGCCACTCCGTCAGATTGTTCAAAATATTGACCGTTGAATTAAAAGTACGTCGACGTCAGCACATGGCGGCAAAGCTCCGTTGTCTCCTCGTCCAGAATTTCACTAATTAATTGCAAGGATTCTTCCAGAGAAACCCGGGAAAAAAGCGACACCACATCGAAGCTAACCAGCAAATCAGAGGGACTTAGACGCAAAGACTTCACCCTTTGAATAAAAACTGTAGAATTGGAAATATGATGTTCACATTTACCGACGTGAGGGCTGAGAATCGACGTCAGATACTTGGCCAGGTTGTACGTGGGAGCGCCCAAATTACACACAATCGGTCTCAGTGGGATTAAAGTCTTGTGTACCTTAGGCAGACCGTACAATCTAGGTGGAACGGCGGCACCAGGACGAAGTTTTTTGAGCTCGTCCTCAGGTAACGAACTCTTCTTCAACAGTGAAAGCGTCTTTCTTTTGATCCGCTCGGTTGGGTCATTCTGCAACCTGCGGTATGCTGTGTCCTCAAGTAAAAGATCCATTTTCCGCAGGTAATCATTACGTAACAGAACCACCGTGGAATTACCTTTGTCTGCTGGTAAAATTATTAAATCCTGATCTTCTCTTAAGGACCGGATGGCAGCTCTTTCATCTGCAGTAGATGAGCACTGTCCTACTGAGGGACATAAAATGAAATATGATGAAACACAAATGGTTGCTTCTGCGTCTCGCTATTGGGACTGTATATTAACAGAATCGATTGCTATTCGTCTTACTGACAATATTATAAACAGAGATAAGAGTTTTCCTTTAAGTAGAATGTGGAACCCTTTATTATTTGACACCACTGGCGGCGCTGAAACGTAGAGGGCAGAACTGTCAATTGTTGCGCACGCGCCCTCGGCCTTCCGCGGCGTATATAGGGGCCGCCGTTCGCGAATTGTACTCAGTCTCGGCGAGTCGGGGTACCAGCACTGTCACCTGAGGATGGCGGCCAGGTGGACCGCCCAAATATTGTGTCAAGATGATGTTTTGATCCGGCAGGAAACCCGAGAAGAATATTATGAAGCATTACGCCGGGAAAGCCTACGCAGTCACAATGATGTTCTTCAATTACTGCTACATCATGTGAGCCATTTTCCTGCACCTCCTCCAAAAATAATGGACCGACTGCAACCAAACTTGGTACACGAACTGGTTCCTATTAGGCGAACAACCACCATAATGAATTAAACACCTACGGGTTATGCTACAGGAGACAAGTAGTCATAAACAATGATATTCTTGAATTACTGCTACATGATGTGAGATATTTTCCTGCACCTCCTCCTAAAATAATGGACCGACTGCAACCAACCTTGGTACACATACTGCATAATATTCGACAAACAACCTCTGTCATCAATTAAACACCTACGACTTACGCGACAGGAGACATGAAGTCATAAATAATAATGTTCTTCAATTACTGCTACATCATGTGAGCTAGTTTCCTGCACCTCCTCCTAAAATAATGGACCGACTGCAACCAAACTTGGTACACATACTGCTTACTATTAGGCGAACAACAGCTGTCGTGAATTAAACACCTACGGCATACGCGACAGGAGACAAGAAGTCACAAACAATGAAATTCTTGAATTACTGCTACATCATGTGAGACATTTTCCTGCACCTCCTCCTAAAACAATGGACCGACTGCAACCAAACTTGGTACACGAACTGGTTCCTATTGGGCGAACAACCACCATAATGAATTAAACACCTACGGGTTATGCTACAGGAGACAAGTAGTCATAAACAATGATATTCTTGAATTACTGCTACATGATGTGAGATATTTTCCTGCACCTCCTCCTAAAATAATGGACCGACTGCAACCAACCTTGGTACACATACTGCATAATATTCGACAAACAACCTCTGTCATGAATTAAACACCTACGACTTACGCGACAGGAGACATGAAGTCATAAATAATAATGTTCTTCAATTACTGCTACATCATGTGAGCTAGTTTCCTGCACCTCCTCCTAAAATAATGGACCGACTGCAACCAAACTTGGTACACATACTGCTTACTATTAGGCGAACAACAGCTGTCGTGAATTAAACACCTACGGCATACGCGACAGGAGACAAGAAGTCATAAACAATGAAATTCTTGAATTACTGCTACATCATGTGAGACATTTTCCTGCACCTCCTCCTAAAACAATGGACCGACTGCAACCAACCTTGGTACACATACTGCTTACTATTAGGCGAACAACCGCTGTCGTGAATTAAACACCTACGGCATACGCGACAGGAGACAAGAAGTCATAAACAATGAAATTCTTGAATTACCGTTACATCATGTGAGGCATTTTCCTGCACATCCTCCTAAATAATGGACCGACTGCAAACAAACTTGGTACACATACTACTTACTATTAGGCGAGCAACCGCTGTCATGAATTAAACACATACGACTTACGCTACAGGAGACAGGAAGTCATAAACAATAAGTCTTGAATTACTGCTACATCATGCCAGGCATTTCCTGCACCTCCTCCTAAAATAATGGACCGACTGCTACCAAACTTGATACACATACTGTGTACTATTAGGAAAACAACCACTGTCATGAATTAAACACCTACGACTTACGCTACAGGAGACATGAAGTCATAAACAATGATATTCTTCAATTACTGCTATATCATGTGAATCATTTTCCTGCACCTCCTCCTAAAGTAATGGACCGACTGCAACCAAACTTGTTACACATACTGCTAACTATTAACCGAACAACAGCCGTAATTAAATTAAGCACCTACGACTGACGCTACATCCGACATGAAGTCATAAATAATGATATTCTTGAATTACTGCTACACCATGTGAACCATTTTCTTCCACCTCCTACTAAAATAATAGACTGACTGCATCAAATCTTGGTACACATACTGCTTACTATTAGGCGAACAACCGCTGTAATGAATAAAACACCTACGACTTACGCTACAGGAGACATGAAATCATAAACAATGATATTCTTGAATTACTGCTGCATTATATGAACAATTTTCCTGCACCTCCTTCAAAAATAATGGACCAACTGCAACCAAACTTGGTACACATACTGCTTACTGTTAGGCGAACAACCGCTGTCATGAATTAAACACCTACGACTTACGCTACAGGAGACATATTGTCATAAAGAATGCTATTCTTGAATTACCGTTACATCATGTGAGCCATTTTCCTGCAGCTACTCCTAAATAATGGACCGACTGCAACCAAACTTGGTACAAATACTACTTACAATTAGGCGAACAACTGCTGCCATGAATGAAACACCTACAACTTACGCTACAGGAGACATGAAGTCATAAACAATGATACTCTTGAATTACCGTTACATCATGTGAGGCATTTTCCTGCACATCCTCCTAAATAATGGACCGACTGCAAACAAACTTGGCACACATACTACTTACTATTAGGCGAACAACCGCTGTCATGAATTAAACACATACGACTTACGCTACAGGAGACATGAAGTCATAAACAATAAGTCTTGAATTACTGCTATATCATGCCAGCCATTTCCTGCACCTCCTCCTAAAATAATGGACCGACTGCTACCAAACTTGATACACATACTGTGTACTATTAGGAAAACAACCGCTGTCATGAATTAAACACCTACGACTTACGCTGCAGGAGACATGAAGTCATAAACAATGATATTCTTCAATTACTGCTATATCATGTGAATCAATTTCCTGCACCTCCTCCTAAAGTAATGGACCGACTGCAACCAAAGTTGTTACACATACTGCTAACCATTAACCGAACAACAGCCGTAATTAAACTAAGCACCTACGACTGACGCTACATCCGACATGAAGTCATAAATAATGATATTCTTGAATTACTGCTACACCATGTGAACCATTTTCCTGAACCTCCTACTAAAATAATAGACCGACTGCATCAAATCTTGGTACACATACTGCTTACTATTAGGCGAAAAACTGCTGTCATGAATTAAACACCTACGACTTACGCTACTGGAGAGACGAAATTATAAACAATGATATTCTTGAATTACTGCTACATCATGTGAGCCATTATCCTGTACCTGCTCCTAAAATAATGGACCGACTGGAACTAAACTTGGTACACATACTGCTTACTATTAGGCGAACAACCACTGTCATGAATTAAACACGTACGACTTGCGCTACAGGAGACATGTATTAATAAACAATGATATTCTTGAATTACTGCTGCATCATGTGAACAATTTTCCTGCACCTCCTTCAAAACTAATGGACCAACTGCAACCAAACTTGGTACACATACTGCTTACTATTAGGCGAACAACTGCTGTCATGAATTAAACACCTACGACTTACGCTACAGGAGACATATTGTCATAAAGAATGCTATTCTTGAATTACCGTTACATCATGTGAGCCATTTTCCTGCACCTCCTCCTAAAATAATGGACCGACTGCAACTAAACATGGTACAGATTCTTGAATTACTGCTACATCATGTGAACAATTTTCTTGCACCTCCTCCTAAAATAATGGCCCGACTGCAACCAAACTTGGTACACATTGTGCTTACTATGAGGCGAACAACCGCTGTCATGAATTAAACCCATACGACTTATGCTACAGGAGACATGAAGTCATAAACAATGATATTCTTGAATTACTGCTACATCATGTGAACCATTTTGCTGCACCTCCTCTTAAAGTAATGGACCGACTGCAACCAAACTTGTTACACATACTGCTAACTATTAACCGAACAACAGCCGTAATTAAATTAAGCACCTACGTCTGACGATACAGGCGACATGAAGTCATAAATAGTGATATTCTTGAATTACTGCTACACCATGTGAAACATTTTCCTGCACCTCCTACAAAAATAATAGACCGACTGCATCAAATCTTGGTACACATACTGCTTACTATTAGGCGAACAACCGCTGTAATGAATAAAACACCTACGACTTACGCTACAGGAGAGACGATGTTATAAACAATGATATTCTTGAATTACTGCTACATCATGTGAGCTATTATCCTGTACCTGCTCCTAAAAATATGGACCGACTGCAACTAAACTTGGTACACATACTGATTACTATTAGGTGAACAACCACTGTCATGAATTAAACACGTACGACGTACGCTACAGGAGACATGAAATCATAAACAATGATATTCTTGAATTACTGCTACATCATGTGAGCCAGTTTCCTGCCCTTCCTCCTAAACTAATGGACCGACTGCAACCAAACTTGGAACACATACTTCCTTCTTTTAGGCGAACAACCGCTGTCATGAATTAAACACCTACGACTTACGCTACAGGAGACATGAGGTCATATACAATGATATTCTTGAATTACTGCTACATAATGCAAGTCATTTTCCTGCACTTCCTCCTAAAATAATGGACTGACTGCAACTAAACTTGGTACACATACTGCCTACTATTAATCGAACAACTGCCGTCATGAATTAAACACCTACGACTAACGCTGCAGGAGACATGATGTCATAAACAATGATATTCTTGAATTACTGCTACATCATGCGAGCCATTTTCCTGCACCTCCTCGTAAAGTAATGGACCGATTGCAACCAAACTTGTTACACATACTGCTAACTATTAACCGAACAACAGCCGTAATTAAACTAAGCACCTACGACTGACGCTACATCCGACATGAAGTCATAAATAATGATATTCTTGAATTACTGCTACACCATGTGAACCATTTTCCTGAACCTCCTACTAAAATAATAGACCGACTGCATCAAATCTTGGTACACATACTGCTTACTATTAGGCGAACAACCGCTGTCATGTATTAAACACATACGACTTACGCTACTGGAGAGACGAAGTTATAAACAATGATATTCTTGAATTACTGCTACATCATGTGAGCCATTATCCTGTACCTGCTCCTAAAATATTGGACCGACTGCAACTAAACTTGGTACACATACTGCTTACTATTAGGCGAACAACCACTGTCATGAATTAAACACGTACGACTTACGCTACAGGAGACATGTATTAATAAACAATGATATTCTTGAATTACTGCTGCATCATGTGAACAATTTTCCTGCACCTCCTTCAAAACTAATGGACCAACTGCAACCAAACTTGTTACACATACTGCTAACTATTAACCGAACAACAGCCGTAATTAAATTAAGCACCTACGACTGACGATACAGGCGACATGAAGTCATAAATAATGATATTCTTGAATTACTGCTACACCATGTGAACCATTTTCCTGCACCTCCTAAAAAATAATAGACCGACTGCATCAAATCTTGGTACACATACTGCTTACTATTAGGCGAACAACCGCTGTAATGAATAAAACACCTACGACTTACGCTACAGGAGAGACGATGTTATAAACAATGATATTCTTGAATTACTGCTACATCATGTGAGCTATTATCCTGAACCTGCTCCTAAAAATATGGACCGACTGCATCTAAACTTGGTACACATACTGATTACTATTAGGCGAACAACCACTGTCATGAATTAAACACGTACGACTTACGCTACAGGAGACATGAAATCATAAACAATGATATTCTTGAATTACTGCTACATCATGTGAGCCAGTTTCCTGCCCTTCCTCCTAAAATAATGGACCGACTGCAACCAAACTTGGAACACATACTTCCTACTTTTAGGTGAACAACCGCTGTCATGAATTAAACACCTACGACTTACGCTACAGGAGACATGTGGTCATATACAATGATATTCTTGAATTACTGCTACATAATGCAAGTCATTTTCCTGCACTTCCTCCTAAAATAATGGACTGACTGCAACTAAACTTGGTACACATACTGCCTACTATTAATCGAACAACTGCCGTCATGAATTAAACACCTACGACTAACGCTGCAGGAGACATGATGTCATAAACAATGATATTCTTGAATTACTGCTACATCATGCGAGCCATTTTCCTGCACCTTTTCCTAAAGTAATGGACCAACTGCAACCAAACTTGGTACACATGCTGCTTATTATTAGGCGAACAACCGCTGTCATGAATTTAAAACCTGCGACGTACGCTGCAGTTGACATGAAATCATAAACAATGATATGCTTAAATTACTGATACATAATGCAAGCTATTTTCCTGCTCCTCCTTCTAAAATAATGGACCGACTGCAACCATACATAGAACACATTCTGCTTACTATTAGCCGAACAACCGCCGTTAAGAATTTAAGCACCTGCGACTGACTCTACTGGAGACATGAAGTTATAAACAGTGATATTCTTGAATTACTGCTACATCATGTGAGCCATTATCCTGCACCTCCTCCTAAAATAATGGACCAACTGCCGCCAAACTTTGTACACATACTGCTTACTATTGTGCGAACAACCGCTGTCATGAATTAAACACCTACGACTTACGCTACAGGAGACATGAAGTTATAAACTATGATATTCTTGAATTACTGCTACATCATGCGAGTAATTTTCCTGCACCTCCTCCTAAAATAATGGACTGAATGCAACCAATTTTGGGACACATACTGCTTACTATTAAGCGAACTACCGCTGTAATGAATTAAACTCCTACGACTTACGCTGCAGATGACATGAAGTCATAAACAATGATATTCTTGAATTACCGTTACATCATGTGAGCCATTTTCTCCACATCCTCCTAAAATAATGGACCGACTGCAACCAATCTTGGTACACATACTGCATACTATTAGGCGAACAACCGCTGTCATGAATTAAACACCTACTACTTACGCTACAGGAGACATGAAATCATAAACAATGATAATCTGGAATTACTGCTACATCATGTGAACAATTTTCCTGCACCTCCTTCTAAAATAATGGACCTACTGCAACCAAACTTGGTTCCCATACTGCTTACTAAGAGTCGAACAACCGCTGACATGAATTAAAAACCTACGAATTACGCTACAGGAGACATGAAGCCATAAACAATGATATTCTTGAATTACCGTTACATCATGTGAGGCATTTTCCTGCACATCCTCCTAAATAATGGACCGACTGCAAACAAACTTGGTACACATACTACTTACTATTAGGCGAACAACCGCTGTCATGAATTAAACACCTACGACTTACGCTACAGGAGACATGAAGTCATAAACAATTATTCTTGAATTCCTGCTACATCATGCCATGCATTTCCTGCACCTCCTCCTAAAATAGTGGACCGACTGCTACCAATCTTGGTACACATACTGTGTACTATTAGGAAAACAACCGCTGTCATGAATTAAACATCTACGACTTACGCTACAGGAGACATGAAGTCATAAACAATGATATTCTTCAATTACTGCTACATCATGTGAATCATTTTCCTGCACCTCCTCCTAAAGTAATGGACCGACTGCAACCAAACTTGTTACACATACTGCTAACTATTAACCGAACAACAGCCGTAATTAAATTAAGCACCTACGACTGACGCCACATCCGACATAAAGTCATAAATAATGATATTCTTGAATTACTGCTACACCATGTGAACCATTTTCCTGCACCTCCTACTAAAATAATAGACAGACTGCATCCAATCTTGGTACACATAATACTTACAATTAGGCGAACAACCGCTGCCATGAATTAAAGACCTACAACTTACGCTACAGGAGACATGAAGTCATAAACAATGATATTCTTGAATTACTGCTACATCATGCAAGCCATTTCCCTGCACCTCCTCTTAAAATAATGGACCGACTGCAAATAAACTTGGTACACATTCTTGAATTACTGCTACATCATGTGAACCATTTTCTTGCACTTCCTCCTAAAATAATGGCCCGACTGCAACCAAACTTGTTACACATACTGCTAACTATTAACCGAACAACATTCGTAATTAAATTAAGCACCTACGACTGACGATACAGGCGACATGAAGTCATAAATAATGATATTCTTGAATTACTGGTACACCATGTGAACTATTTTCCTGCACCTCCTACAAAAATAATAGACCGACTGCATCAAATCTTGGTACACATACTGCTTACTATTAGGCGAACAACCGCTGTCATGAATTAAACACCTACGACTTACGCTACAGGAGTCATGAAATCATAAACAATGATATTCTTGAATTACTGCTACATCATGTGAACAATTTTCCTGCACCTCCTTCTAAAATAATGGACCGACTGCAACCAAACTTGGTACACATACTTCCTACTTTTAGGTGAACAACTGCTGTCATGAATTAAACACCTACGACTTACGCTACAGGAGACATGAGGTCATATACAATGATATTCTTGAATTACTGCTACATAATGCCAGTCATTTTCCTGCACTTCCTCCTAAAATGATGGACTGACTGCAACCAAACTTGGTACACATACTGCCTACTATTAATCGAACAACCGCCTTCATGAATTGAACACCTACGAGTAACGCTGCAGGAGACATGATGTCATATACAATAATATTCTTGAATTACTGCTACATCATGCGAGCCATTTTCCTGCACCTCCTCCTAAAATAATGGACCAACTGCAACCAAACTTTTTACACATACTGCTTATTATTAGGCGAACAACCGCTGTCATGAATTTAATACCTGTGACGTACGCTGCAGTTGACGTGAAATCATAAACAATGATATGCTTAAATTACTGATACATCATGCAAGCTATTTTCCTGCTCCTCCTTCTAAAATAATGGGCCGACTGCAACCAAACATAGAACACATTCTGCTTACTATTAGTCGAACAACCGCCGTTAAGAAATTAAGCACCTACGACTGACGCTACAGAAGCCATGAAGTTACAAACAGTGATATTCTTGAATTACTGCTACATCATGTGAGCCATTATCCTGCACCTCCTCCTAAAATAATGGACCAACTGCCGCCAAACTTTGTACACATACTGCTTACTATTAGGCGAACAGCCGCTGTCATGAATTAAACACCAACGACTTAAGCTACAGGAGACATGAAGTTAAAAACTATGATATTCTTGAATTACTGCTACATAATGCGTGTCATTTTCCTGCACCTCCTCCTAAAATAATGGACTGACTGCAACCAATCTTTGTACACACACTGCGTACTATTAGGTGAACAACCGCTGTCATGAATTAAACACCTACGACATACGCTGCAGATGACATGATATCATACCCAATGATATTCTTGAATGACCGTTACATCATGTGAGCCATTTTCTCCACCTCCTCCTAAAATAATGGACCGACTGCAACCAATCTTGGTACACATACTGCGTACTATTAGGCGAACAACCGCTGTCATGAATTAAACCCCTACGACTTACGCTACAGGAGACATGAAGTCATAAACAATGATATTCTTGAATTACTGCTACATCATGTGAACCATTTTCTTGCACCTAATCCTAAAATAATGGCCCGACTGCAACCAGTCTTGGTACACATTGCTTACTATGAGGCGAACAACCGCTGTCATGAATTAAACCCCTACGACTTACGCTACAGGATACATGAAGTCATAAACAATGATATTCTTGAATTACTGCTACATCATGTGAACCATTTTTCTGCACCTCCTCCTAAAGTAATGGACCGACTGCAACCAAACTTGTTACACATACTGCTAACTATTAGCCGAACAACAGCCGTAAGGAAATTAAACACCTACGACTAACGCTACAGGATACATGAAGTCATAAACAATGATATTCTTGAATAACCGTTACATCATGTGAGCCATTTTCTCCACATCCTCCTAAAATAATGGACCGACTGCAACCAATCTTGGTACACATTCTGCGTACTATTAGGGGAACAACCGCTGTCATGAATTAAACACCTACCACTTACGCTACAGGAGACATGAAATCATAAACAATGATATTCTTGAATTACTGCTACATCATGTGAACAATTTTCCTGCACCTCCTTCTAAAATAATGGACCTACTGCAACCAAACTTGGTTCACATACTGCTTACTATTAGTCGAACAACCGCTGTCATGAATTAAACACCTACGACTTACGCTACAGGAGACATGAAGTCATAAACAATGATATTCTTGAATTACTGCTACATCATGTGAACCATTTTCCTGCACCTCCTCCTAAAGTAATGGACCGACTGCAACCAAACTTGTTACACATACTGCTAACTATTAACCGAACAACAGCCGTAATTAAATTCAGCACCTACGACTGACGATACAGGCGACATGAAGTCATAAATAATGATATTCTTGAATTACTGCTACACCATGTGAACCATTTTCCTGCACCTCCTACAAAAATAATAGACCGACTGCATCAAATCTTGGTACACATACTGCTTACTATTAGTCGAACAACCACTGTCATGAATTAAACACGTACGACTTACGCTACAGGAGACATGAAATCATAAACAATGATATTCTTGAATTACTGCTACATCATGTGAACAAATTTCCTGCACCTCCTTCTAAAATAATGGACCGACTGCAACCAAACTTGGTACACATACTACTTACTATTAGGCGAGCAACCGGTGTCATGAATTAAACACCTACGACTTACGCTTAAGGAGACATAAGGTCATAAACAAAGATATTCTTGAATAACTGCTACATCATGTGAGCCAGTTTCCTGCCCTTCCTCCTAAAATAATGGACCGACTGCAACCAAACTTGGAACACATACTTCCTACTTTTAGGCGAACAACCGCTGTCATGAATTAAACACCTACGACTTACGCTACAGGAGACATGAGGTCATATACAATGATATCTTGAATTACTGCTACATAATGCCAGTCATTTTCCTGCACTTCC
Source organism: Locusta migratoria (assembly GCA_026315105.1). Lineage (NCBI taxonomy): Eukaryota > Metazoa > Arthropoda > Insecta > Orthoptera > Acrididae > Locusta > Locusta migratoria. Next base: position 770,781 of record JAOYRU010000211.1, read on the forward strand.
TCCTAAAATAATGGACTGACTGCAACCAAACTTGGTACACATACTGCTTATTATTAGGCGAACAACCGCTGTCATGAATTTAATACCTACGACGTACGCTGCAGTTGATATGAAATCATAAACAATGATATGCTTAAATTACTGATACATCATGCAAGCTATTTTCCTGCTCCTCCTTCTAAAATAATGGACCGACTGCAACCAAACATAGAACACATTCTGCTTACTATTAGCCGAACAACCGCCGTTACGAAATTAAGCACCTACGACTGACGCTACAGGGGACATGAAGTTATAAACAGTGATATTCTTGAATTACTGCTACAGCATGTGAGCCATTATCCTGCACCTCCTCCTAAAATAATGGACCAACTGCCGCCAAACTTTGTACACATACTGCATTCTATTATGCGAACAACCGCTGTTAAGAATTATACACCTACAACTTACGAGACAGGAGACATGAAGTCATAAACAATGATGATATTCAATTACTGCTACATCACGTGAGCCATTTTCCTGCACCTCCTCATAAAATAATGGACCAACTGCCGCCAAACTTTGTACACATACTGCTTACTATTAGGCGAACAACTGCTGTCATGAATTAAACCCCTACGACATACGCTGCAGTTGACATGATATCATAAACAATGATATTCTTGAATGACCGTTTGATCATGTGAGCCATTTTCTCCACCTCCTCCTAAAATAATGGACCGACTGCAACCAATCTTGGTACACATACTGCGTACTATTAGGCGAACAACCGCTGTCATGAATTAAACCCCTACGACTTATGCTACAGGAGACATGAAGTCATAAACAATGATATTCTTGAATTACTGCTACATCATGTGAACCATTTTCCTGCACGTCCTCCTAAAGTAATGGACCGACTGCAACCAAACTTGTTACACATACTGCTAACTATTAACCGAACAACAGCCGTAAGGAAATTAAACACCTACGACTAACGCTACAGGAGACATGAATTTATAAACAATGATATTCTTGAATTACTGCTACATCATGTGAGCCATTATCCTGCACCTCCTCCTAAAATAAAGGACCGACTGCAACTAAACTTGGTACACATACTGCTTACTATTAGGCGAAGAACCACTGTCATGAATTAAACACGTACGACTTACGCTACAGGAGACATGAAATCATAAACAATGATATTCTTGAATTACTGCTACATCATGTGAACAATTTTCCTGCGCCTCCTTCTGATATAATGGACCAACTGCAACCAAACTTGGTACACATACTGCTCACTATTAGGCGAACAACCGCTGTCATGAATTAAACACCAACGACTTACACTACAGGAGACATGAAGTCATAAACAATGATGATCTTCAATTACTGCTACATCATGTGAGCCATTTTCCTGCACCTCCTCTTAAAATAATGGACCAACTGCCGCCAAACAAGAACACATACTGCTTACTATTAGGCGAACAACCACTGTCATGAATTAAACACCTACGACTTACGCTACAGGAGACATGAAGTTATAAACTATGATATTCTTGAATTAATGCTACATCATGCGAGTCATTTTCCTGCACCTCCTCCTAAAATAATGGACTGACTGCAACCAATTTTGGTACACATACTGCTTACTATTAAGCAAACTACCGCTGTAATGAATTAAACTCCTACGACTTACGCTGCAGATGACTTGCAGTCATAAACAATGATATTCTTGAATAACCGTTACATCATGTGAGCCATTTTCTCCACATCCTCCTAAAATAATGGACCGACTGCAACCAATCTTGGTACACATTCTGCGTACAATTAGGCGAACAACCACTGTCATGAATTAAACACCTACCACTTACGCTACAGGAGACATGAAATCATATACAATGATATTCTTGAATTACTGCTACATCATGTGAACAATTTTCCTGCACCTCCTTCTAAAATAATGGACCTACTGCAACCAAACTTGGTTCACATACTGCTTACTATTAGTCGAACAACCACTGTCATGAATTAAACACCTACGACTTACGCTAGAGGAGACATGAAGTCATAAACAATGATATTCTTAAATTACTGCTACATCATGCAAGCCATTTTCCTGCACCTCCTCCTAAAATAATGGACCGACTGCATCTAAACTTGGTACACATTCTTGAATTACTGCTACATCATGTGAACCATTTTCTTGCACCTCCTCCTAAAATAATGGCCCGACTGCAACCAAACTTGGTACACATTTTGCTTACTATGAGGCGAACAACCGCTGTCATGAATTAAACCCATACGACTTATGCTACAGGAGACATGAAGTCATAAACAATGATATTCTTGATTTACTGCTACATCATGTGAACCATTTTCCTGCACTTCCTCCTAAAGTAATGGACCGACTGCAACCAAACTTGTTACACATACTGCTAACTATTAACCGAACAACAGCCGTAATTAAATTAAGCACCTACGACTGACGATACAGGCAACATGAAGTCATAAATAATGATAGTCTTGAATTACTGCTACACCATGTGAACCATTTTCCTGCACCTCCTACAAAAATAATAGACCGACTGCATCAAATCTTGGTAAACATACTGCTTACTGTTAGGCGAACAACCGCCGTCATGAATTAAACACCTACGACTTACGCTACAGGAGAGACGAAGTCATAACCAATGATATTCTTGAATTACTGCTACATCATGTGCGCCATTTTCCTGCTCCACTTCCTAAAATAATCGACCGACTGCAACCAAACTTGGTACACATACTGCTTACTATTAGGCGAAAAACCGCTGTCGTGAATTAAACACCTACGACTTACGCTACAGGAGACATGAAGTCATAAACAATGATATTCTTGAATTACTGCTACATCATGTGAGCCGTTTTCTGCACCTCCTCCTAAAATAATGGACAGACTGCAACCAAACTTGGTACACATACTGCATACTATTAGGCGAAAAACCGCTGTCATGAATTAAACACTTACGACTTACGCTACAGGAGACATGAAATCATAAACAATGAAATTCTTGAATTACTGCTACAACATGTGAACACTTTTACTGCAACTCCTTCTAAAATAATGGACCAACTGCAACCAAACTTGGTACACATACTGCTTACTATTAGGCGAACAACCGCTGTCATGAATTAAACACCTACGACATACGCTACATGAGACATGAAGTCATAAACAATGATATTCTTGATTACCGTTACATCATGTGAGACAATTTCCAGCACCTCCACCTAAATAATGGACCGACTGCAACCAAACTTTTTACAAATACTACTTACTATTAGGCGAACAACCGCTGTCTTGAATTAAACACCTACGACTTACGCTACAGGAGACATGAAGTCATAAACAATGATATTATTGAGTTCCTGCTACAACATGTGTATAATATTCCTGCACCCCCTCTAAAATAATTGATCGACTGCAACCAAACTTGGTACACATACTGCTTACTATTAGGCGATTAACCGCTGTCTCGAATTGGTTGGTTGGTTTGATGTTTTAGGGGGACCAAACTGCGGAGGTCATCAGGCCCCCATTCCATCAAAGAGCGAGAGAAGTGTGGAAACACTGTAAAGTCCGCCCACAGTTAGAACCGCTATGGGAGGAGAAAACCCCACTCAATCAATAAAAAGGAAACAAATTCGACAAAGGACAACAAAGCAGGAGACAACACGAAAGGACACAATCACACGGAAACAGCAAACAAGTGCGGAAGTAAAATGACAAAGCCAAAGTTCGTGGTTGACCGACCATGAAAATAAAATAGGAAGGGTCAGCCATGGGGCAACACAAGCTTCATATAGAGTTGTAAAAGCCGCTGTCACGAATAAAATCTAAAACAGAATCAGCCATAATGACATCGTTGCGTAAAACTTCAGATAAAATTACAGGAAAATTTAAATCTTGCCGCAGGGCGGCTAAAAGATGGCAGTCCATCAAAATGCGGGCCACCGTCAAGGGAAAGCCACAACGGCAATGAGGCGGGTCCTCACCCCGAAGGAGATATCCATGGGTGAGCCACGTGTGCCCAATGCGGAAGCGACACAACACCACCGAATCCCTGCGAGAGCCACGTATTGAAGATCGCCATGCAGCTGTAGTCTCCTTGACAATCCGAAGCTTGTTGGGAGTGGTCAGGTTGCGCCATTCAGCATCCCAGAGCTGTTGTACCCGACGGCGCAACAAGGTACGGAGATCTGAAGCTGGGAGGCCGATCTCTAAGACAGGGGCATTAACCGCCTGTTTGGCAAGCCCATCGGCACGTTCGTTGCCTGGGATGCCAACGTGACCCGGAGACCAAAGGAACACCACTGATCTGCCAGACTGAACAAGGGCAAAAACAGCCACTCGTATGGCCATCACCAATGGCGAACGTGGATAGCATTGTTCCAGAGCGCGTAAACTACTCAGGGAGTCACTACAAAGAAGGAAAGACTCACCTGAGCAGGAACACATATGCTCGAGAGAACGGAAGATGGCCACCAGTTCTGCAGTATGAACACTGCAGCCTTCTGGCAGGGACAGCTGCTCAACATGGTCACCATGTACGTAGGCAAGGCCAATGCGGCCGTTTACCATCGAGCCGTCCGTATAAACAATGTCGTATCTGGGGTGCTCAGCAACGACAGCAAGGAACTGGCGACGGAGAGCCTCAGGGGGAAGCGAGTCCTTGCGCCCATGGGCCATGTCTAAACAAAGACATGGCCGAGGTGGGCGCCATGGAGGTGTGGGTGAATAGGCCCGAAACGGGGGTGGGAGAGGATAGGACTCAAGCTCCCCCAGGAGGGACTGCACGCGGACGGCTATTGTGTGTCCTGACCTTGGGCGCTGCTGCTGGTGACGAACAGCCGCAGTAGAAAAAAGTAGGCGGTAGTTAGGATGTCCTTCTGAACTGTACCTGTGGGCTGCATACGCTGTCAACAGTTGCTGGCGGTGGACCCGTAGCGGGGGGACCCCGGCCTCCGCTAGAAGACTGGCCACAGGGCTGGTTCGGAAGGCTCCCGTCGCAATTCGAACCCCACAGGGGTGAACAGGGTCCAATAAGCGCAACGCTGAAAGCGCTGCAGAGCCATAAGCAAGGCATCCATAATCTATGCGCGAGAGCAACAAGACCATATAGAGCCGCAGCAGGGTGGAGCGGTCAGCTCCCCATGCGGTATGGCCCAAACATCGAAGGGCGTTGAGATGTCGCCCGCACTCCTGTTTTAGAGAACGAATATGAGGGAGCCAGGTCAGTCGGGCATCAAAGGTCAGGCCTAAGAATCTGTGGGTGTCCACGACAGGAAGCAGTTGGCCGTCAAGATACAGTTCAGGGTGGGGGTGCATCGTCCGACGCCAACAAAAGTGCATCACACGTGTTTTGCCGGCAGAAAACTGGAAGCCATGATGCTGAGCCCACGTGTGATCCTGGCGGATGGCCGCCTGGAGTCGGCGTTCAGCAGCACGTGTTGTGGTGGAGCAGAAAGATATGCAAAAATCATCGGCGTACAGGGAAGGAGACACCGATGACCCCACAGCTGCAGCCAGGCCATTAATGGCCACCAAAAACAGTGAGACACTCAGCACAGACCCCTGTGGGACCCCAATTTCTTGGATATGGGGCGAACTATGGGCAACACCGACTCGGACCCGAAACGTGCGGAGTCGGAGGAAATTTGCAATGAAGATGGGAAGTGACCCCCAAAGGCCCCACTCATTAAGCGTAGCGAGAATGTGACGCCGACATGTGGTATCGTAGGCCTTCTGAAGGTCAAAGAAAACTGCAATCAGGTGCTGACGAAGGGAAAAAGCTGTCCGAACCGCTGACTCCAGGCACACCAGATTATCCGTCGTAGAACGACCCTGGCGAAATCCACCCTGCGATGGCGCCAGAAGGCCCCGTGACTCGAGCACCCAAGTCAAGCAACGTGCGACCATACGTTCGAGCAACTTGCAGAGAACGTTGGTCAGGCAGATGGAACGATAACTGTCAACCTCCAGTGGGTCCCTGCCAGGCTTCAGCATCGGTATGACGACGGCTTCCCGCCACTGGGACGGAAACTCGCCACCACCCCAAATGCGGTTGAATATCTCGAGGACATGGCGCTGAGAATCCTGCGAGAGGTGTCTCGAATTAAACACTTCCGACTTACCCTACAGGAGACATGAACTCATAAACCATGATATTCTTGAATTACCGTTACATCATGTGAGACATTTTCCTGCACCTCCTCCTACAATAATGGACCGGCTGCATAAAAATTGGAACACATACAGCTAACCATTAGGCGAACAACCGCTGTCATGAATTAAACACCTACGACATACGCTACAGGAGACATGATATCATAAACAATGATATTCTTGAATTACTGCTACATCATGTGAGCTATTTTCCTGTACCTCCTCCTAAAATTATGGACCGACTGGAACCAAACTTTGTACACATACTGCTTACTATTAGGCGAACAACAGCTGTCATCAATTAAACACCTACGACTTACGCTACAGGAGTCATGAAGTCATAAACCATGATATGCTTGAATTACTGTTACATCATGTGAGGCATTTTCCTGCACATCCTCCTAAATAATGGACCAACTGCAATCAAACTTGGTACACATACTACTTACTATTAGGCAAACAACCGCTGTCATGAATTAAACACCTACGACTTACGCTACAGGAGACATGAAGTCATAAACAATAATAGTCTTGAATTACTGCTACATCATGCGAGACATTTCCTGCACCTCCTCCTAAAATAATGGACCGACTGCTACCAAACGTGGTACACATACTGTGTACTATTAGGAAAACAACAGCCGTAATTAAATTAAGCACCTACGACTGACGCTACAGGAGACATGAAGTCATTAATAATGATATTCTTGAATTACTGCTACACCATGTGAACCATTTTCCTGCACCTCCTACTAAAATAATAGAACGACTGCATCAAATCTTGGTACACATATTGCTTTCTATTAGGCGGCCAACCGCTGTCATGAATTAAACACCTACGACTTACGCTACAGGAGAGATGAAGTTATAAACAATGATATTCTTGAATTACTGCTACATCATGTGAGCCATTTTCCTGCACCTCCTTCTAAAATAATGGACCAACTGCAACCAAACTTGGTACTCCTACTGCTTACTATTAGGCGAACAACCGCTGTCATGAATTAAACACCTACGACTTACGCTACAGGAGACATGAAGTCATAAACAATGCTATTCTTGAATTACCGTTACATCATGTGAGCCATTTTCCTGCACCTCCTCCTAAATAATGGACCGACTGCAACCAAACTTGGTACACATACTACTTACTATTAGGCGAACAACCGCTGCCATGAATTAAACACCTACAACTTACGCTACAGGAGACATGAAGTCATAAACAATGATATTCTTGAATTACTGCTACATCATGCAAGCCATTTTCCTGCACCTCCTCCTAAAATAATGGACCGACTGCAACTAAACTTGGTACACATTCTTGAATTACTGCTACATCATGTGAACCATTTTCTTGCACCTCCTCCTAAAATAATGGCCCGACTGCAACCAAACTTGGTACACATTGTGCTTACTATGAGGCGAACAACCGCTGTCATGAATTAAACCCCTACGACTTATGCTACAGGAGACATGAAGTCATAAATAATGATATTCTTGAATTACTGCTACATCATGTAAACAATTTTCCTGCCCCTCCTCCTAAAGTAATGAACCGACTGCAAACAAACGTGTTACACATACTGCTAACTATTAGCCGAACAACAGCCGTAAGGAAATTAAGCACCTACGACTGACGCTACAGGAGACATGATGTTATAAACAATGATATTCTTGAATTACTGCTACATCATGTGAGCAATTATCCTGCACCTCCTCCTAAAATAATGGACCGACTGCAACCAAACTTGGTACACATACTGCTTACTATTAGGCGTACAACCGCTGTCATGAATTAAACACCTACGACTTACGCTACAGGAGACATGAAGTTATAAACTATGATATTCTTGAATTACTGCTACATCATTCGTGTCATTTTCCTGCACCTCCTCCTAAAATAATGGACTGACTGCAACCAATCTTGGTACACACACTGCGTACTATTAGGTGAACAACCGCTGTAATGAATTAAACACCTACGACATACGCTGCAGATGACATGAAGTCATAAACAAAGATATTCTTGAATGACCGTTACATCATGTGAGCCATTTTCTGCACCTCCTCCTAAAATAATGGACCGACTGAAACCAAACTTGTTACACATACTGCTAACTATTAACCGAACAACAGCCGTAATTAAATTAAGCACCTACGACTGACGCTACAGGAGACATGAAGTCATTAATAATGATTTTCTTGATTTACTGCTACACCATGTGAACCATTTTCTTGCACCTCCTACTAAAATAATAGAACGACTGCATCAAATCTTGGTACACATATTGCTTACTATTAGGCGAACAACCGCTGGCATGAATTAAACACCTACGACTTACGCTACAGGAGAGATGAAGTTATAAACAATGATATTCTTGAATTACTGCTACATCATGTGAGCCATTTTCCTGCACCTCCTTCTAAAATAATGGACCAACTGCAACCAAACTTGGTACACATACTGCATACTATTAGGCGAAAAACCGCTGTCATGAATTAAACACTTACGACTTACGCTACAGGAGACATGAAATCATAAACAATGAAATTCTTGAATTACTGCTACAACATGTGAACACTTTTAGTGCAACTCCTTATAAATTATTGGACCAACTGCAACCAAACTTGGTACACATACTGCTTACTATTAGGCGAACAACCGCTGTCGTGAATTAAACACCTACGACTTACGCTACAGGAGACATGAAGTCATAAACAATGATATTATTGAATTCCTGCTACAACATGTGTATAATATTCCTGCACCCCCTCTAAAATAATTGATCGACTGCAACCAAACTTGGTACACATACTGCTTACTATTAGGCGATTAACCGCTGTCTCGAATTGGTTGGTTGGTTTGATGTTTTAGGGGGACCAAACTGCGGATGTCATCAGGCCCCCATTCCATCAAAGAGCGAGAGAAGTGTGGAAACACTGTATAGTCCGCCCACAGTTAAAACCGCTATGGGAGGAGAAAACCCCACTCAATCAATAAAAAGGAAACAAATTCGACAAAGGACAACGAAGCAGGAGACAACACGAAAGGACACAATCACACGGAAACAGCAAACAAGTGCGGAAGTAAAATGACAAAGCCAAAATTCGTGGTTGACCGACCATGAAAATAAAATAGGAAGGGTCAGCCATGGGGCAACACAAGCTTCATATAGAGTTGTAAAAGCCGCTGTCACGAATAAAATCTAAAACAGAATCAGCCATAATGACATCGTTGCGTAAAACTTCAGATAAAATTACAGGAAAATTTAAATCTTGCCGCAGGGCGGCTAAAAGATGGCAGTCCATCAAAATGCGGGCCACCGTCAAGGGAAAGCCACAACGGCAATGAGGCGGGTCCTCACCCCGAAGGAGATATCCATGGGTGAGCCACGTGTGCCCAATGCGGAGGCGACACAACACCACCGAATCCCTGCGAGAGCCACGTATTGAAGATCGCCATGCAGCTGTAGTCTCCTTGACAATCCGAAGCTTGTTGGGAGTGGTCAGGTTGCGCCATTCAGCATACCAGAGCTGTTGTACCCGACGGCGCAACCAGGTACGGAGATCTGAAGCTGGGAGGCCGATCTCTAAGACAGGGGCATTAACCGCCTGTTTGGCAAGCCCATCGGCACGTTCGTTGCCTGGGATGCCAACGTGACCCGGAGACCAAAGGAACACCACTGATCTGCCAGACAGAACAAGGGCAAAAACAGCCACTTGGATGGCCATCACCAATGGCGAACGTGGATAACATTGTTCCAGAGCGCGTAAACTACTCAGGGAGTCACTACAAAGAAGGAAAGACTCACCTGAGCAGGAACACATATGCTCGAGAGAACGGAAGATGGCCACCAGTTCTGCAGTATGAACACTGCAGCCTTCTGGCAGGGACAGCTGCTCAACATGGTCACCATGTACGTAGGCAAGGCCAATGCGGCCGTTTACCATCGAGCCGTCCGTATAAACAATGTCGTATCTGGGGTGCTCAGCAACGACAGCAAGGAACTGGCGACGGAGAGCCTCAGGGGGAAGCGAGTCCTTGCGCCCATGGGCCATGTCTAAACAAAGACATGGCCGAGGCGGGCGCCATGGAGGTGTGGGTGAATAGGCCCGAAACGGGGGTGGGAGAGGATAGGACTCAAGCTCCCCCAGGAGGGACTGCACGCGGACGGCTATTGTGTGTCCTGACCTTGGGCGCTGCTGCTGGTGACGAACAGCCGCAGTAGAAAAAAGTAGGCGGTAGTTAGGATGTCCTTCTGAACTGTACCTGTGGGCTGCATACGCTGTCAACAGTTGCTGGCGGCGGACCCGTAGCGGGGGGACCCCGGCCTCCGCTAGAAGACTGGCCACAGGGCTGGTTCGGAAGGCTCCCGTCGCAATTCGAACCCCACAGGGGTGAACAGGGTCCAATAAGCGCAACGCTGAAAGCGCTGCAGAGCCATAAGCAAGGCATCCATAATCTATGCGCGAGAGCAACAAGACCATATAGAGCCGCAGCAGGGTGGAGCGGTCAGCTCCCCATGCGGTATGGCCCAAACATCGAAGGGCGTTGAGATGTCGCCCGCACTCCTGTTTTAGAGAACGAATATGAGGGAGCCAGGTCAGTCGGGCATCAAAGGTCAGGCTTAAGAATCTGTGGGTGTCCACGACAGGAAGCAGTTGGCCGTCAAGATACAGTTCAGGGTGGGGGTGCATCGTCCGACGCCGACAAAAGTGCATCACACGTGTTTTGCCGGCAGAAAACTGGAAGCCATGATGCTGAGCCCACGTGTGATCCTGGCGGATGGCCGCCTGGAGTCGGCGTTCAGCAGCACGTGTTGTGGTGGAGCAGAAAGATATGCAAAAATCATCGGCGTACAGGGAAGGAGACACCGATGACCCCACAGCTGCAGCCAGGCCATTAATGGCCACCAAAAACAGTGAGACACTCAGCACAGACCCCTGTGGGACCCCAATTTCTTGGATATGGGGCGAACTATGGGCAACACCGACTCGGACCCGAAACGTGCGGAGTCGGAGGAAATTTGCAATGAAGATGGGAAGTGACCCCCAAAGGCCCCACTCATTAAGCGTAGCGAGGATGTGACGCCGACATGTGGTATCGTAGGCCTTCTGAAGGTCAAAGAAAACTGCAATGAGGTGCTGACGAAGGGAAAAAGCTGTCCGAACCGCAGACTCCAGGCACACCAGATTATCTGTCGTAGAACGACCCTGGCGAAATCCACCCTGCGATGGCGCCAGAAGGCCCCGTGACTCGAGCACCCAGGTCAAGCAACGTGCGACCATACGTTCGATCAACTTGCAGAGAACGTTGGTCAGGCAGATGGGACGATAACTGTCAACCTCCAGTGGGTCCCTGCCCAGCACCGGTATGACGACGGCTTCCCGCCACTGGGACGGAAACTCGCCACCACCCCAAATGCGGTTGAATATCTCGAGGACATAGCGCTGAGAATCCCGCGAGAGGTGTCTCGAATTAAACACTTCCGACTTACCCTACAGGAGACATGAACTCATAAACCATGATATTCTTGAATTACCGTTACATCATGTGAGCCATTTTCCTGCACCTCCTCCTACAATAATGGACCGACTGCATAAAAATTGGTACACATACAGCTTACCATTAGGCGAACAACCGCTGTCATGAATTAAACACCTACGAAATACGCTACAGGAGTCATGAAGTCATAAACAATGATATTCCAGAATTACTGCTACAACGTATGAGCCATTATCCTGCACCTCCTCCTAAAATAATGGACCGACTGCAACCAAACTTGACACACAGACTGCATACTATTAGGCGAACAACCGCTGTCATGAATTAAACACCTATGACTTACGCTACAGGAGACATTAAGTCATAAACAATTATATTCTTGAATTACTGCTACATAATGTTAGCCATTTTCTGCACCTCCTCCTAAAATAATGGACAGACTGCAACCAAACTTGGTACACATACTGCTTACTATTAGGCGAATAACCACTGTCATGAATTACACACTTACGACTTACGCTACAAGAGACATGAAATCATAAACAATGAAATTCTTGAATTACTGCTACAACATGTGAACAATTTTCCTGCACATGCTTCAAAAATAATGGACCAACTGCAACCAAACTTGGTACACATCCTGCTTACTATTAGGCGAACAACCGCCGTCATGAATTAAACACCTACGACTTACGCTACATGAGACATGAAGTCATAAACAATGATATTCTTGATTACCGTTACATCATGTGAGACACTTTCCAGCACCTCCACCTTAATAATGGACCGACTGCAACCAAACTTGGTACACATACTACTTACTATTGGGCGAACAACCGCTGTCATGAATTAAACACCTACGACATACGCTACAGGAGACATGAAGTCATAAACAATGATATTATTGAATTCCTGCTACAACATGTGTGCAATATTCCTGCACCTCCTCCAAAAATAATTGATCGACTGCAACCAAACTTGGTACACATACTGCTTACTATTAGGCGATTAACCGCTGTCTCCAATTAAACACTTACGTCTTACCCTACAGGAGACATGAACTCATAAACCATGATATTCTTGAATTACCGTTACATCATGTGAGCCATTTTCCTCCATATCCTCTTACAATAATGGACCGACTGCATAAAAATTGGTACACATACTGCTTACCATTAGGCGAACAAACGCTGTCATGACTGAAACACCTACGACATACGCTACAGGAGACATGAAGTCATAAGCAATGATATTCTTGAATTACTGCTGCAACATGTGAGCCATTTTCCTGCACCTCCTCCAAAAATAATAGACCGACTGCAACCAAACTTGGTACACATACAGCTTACTGTTAGGCGAACAACCGCTGTCATGAATTAAATACCTACCACTTACGCTACTGGAGACATGAAGTCATTAAAAATGATATTCTTGAATTATTGCTACATCATGCGAGCCATTTTCCTGCACCTCCTCCTAAAATAAAGGACCGACTGCATTCAAACTTAGCACACATACTGCTTACTTTTAGGCGAACAACCTCTGTGATGAATTAAACACCTACGATTTACGCTATAGGAGACATGAAGATGTAAACTATGATATTCTCGAATTACTGCTACATCATGCGAGTCATTTTCCTGCACCTCCTCCTATAATAGTGGACCGACTGCAACCAAACTCGGTACACATACTGCTTACTATTAGGCGAACAACCGCTGTCATGAATTAAACACCTACGACATACGCTACAGGAGACATGAAGTCATAAACAATGATATTCTTGAATTACTGCTACATCATGTGAGCCATTTTCCTGCACCTCCTCCTAAAATAATGCACCGACTGCAACAAAATTTGGTACAGTTACTAACTAACTGTTAAGCGAACAATCGCTGTCATGAATTAAACACCTACGACTTACGTTACAGGAGACATGGAATCATAAACAATGATATTCTTGAATGACCGTTACACCATGTAAGACATTTTCTGCACATCCTCCTAAAATAATGGACCGATTGCAACCAAACTTGGTGCACATACTGCTTACTATTAGGCGAACTACCGCTGTCATGTTTTAAACACCTACGACTTACGCTACAGCAGACATGAAGTCATAAACAATGATAGTCTTGTATTACTGCTACATCATGCGAGCCATTTTCCTGCACCTCCTCTTAAAATAATGGACCGACTGCAACCAAACTTGATACACATACTGCGTACTATTAGGCGAACGACCGGTGTCATGAATTAAACACCTATGACATACGCTACAGGAGACATGAATTCATAAACAATGATATTCTTGAATTGCGGCTACATCATGCAAGCCATGTTCCTGCACCTCCTCCTAAAATAATGGACCGACTGCTACCAAACTTGGTACACATACAACTTACTATTTGGCGAAAAACCGCTGTAATGAATTAAATACCTATGACTTACGCTACAGGAGACATGGAGTCATAAACTATGATATTCTTGAATTACTGCTGCAACATGTCAGCCATTATCCTGCACATCCTCCAAAACTAATAGACCAACTGCAACCAAACTTGGTACACATACTGCTTACTATTAGCCGAACAACCGCTGTCATGAATTAGACACCTACGCCTTACGCTACAGGAGACATGAATTCATAAACAATGATAATCTTGAATTACTGCAACATCTAGTGAGCCATTGTCCTGCACATCCTCGTAAAATAATGGACCGACTGCAAACAAACTCTGTACACATACTGCTTACTATTAGGCGAACGACCGGTGTCATGAATTAAACACCTATGACTTACGCTACAGGAGACATGAATTCATAAACAATGATATCTTGAATTGCGGCTACATCATGCAAGCCATGTTCCTGCACCTCCTCCTAAAATAATGGACCGACTGCTACCAAACTTGGTACACATACAACTTACTATTTGGCGAAAAACCGCCGTAATGAATTAAATACCTATGACTTACGCTACAGGAGACATGCAGTCATAAACAAAGATATTCTTGAATTACCGCTACATCATGTGAGTCATTTTCCTGCACCTCCTCCTAAAATAATGGAACAATGGCAACCATACATGGTACACATACTGCTTGCTATTCGGCGAACAACCGCTGTTAGGAATGAAACCCCTACGACTTACGCTACAGGGGACATGAAATCATAAACAATGATATTCATGAGTTACTGCTGCATCATGTGAGCCATTTTCCTGCACCTCCTCCAAAGATAATGGACCGACTGCATCCTAACTTGGTACATGTACTGCTTACTATTAGGCGAACAACCGCTTTCATGAATTAAACACTTACGACTTACGCTACAGGAGACATGAAGTCATAAACAATGATATTCTTGAATTAATGCTACAACATATGTGCAGTTTTCCTGCACCTCCTCCGAAAATAATTGATCGACTGCAACCAAACTTGGTACACACACTGCTTACTATTAGGAGAACAACCGCTGTCTCGAATGAAACACTTACGACTTACGCTACAGGAGACATGAACTCATCAACCATGATATTCTTGAATTACCGTTACATCATTTGAGCCATTTTCCTGCATCTCCTCTTACAATAATGGACCGACTGCTACAATATTGGTACACATACTGCTTACTATTAGGCGAACAACCGCTGTCATGAATTAAACACCTACGACTTAGCTACAGGAGACATGAAGTCTTAAACAATAATATTCTTGAATTACTGCTACAACATGTGAGCCATTTTCCTGCACCTCCTCCTAAAATAATGGACCAACTAGAACCAAACTTTGTACACATACTGCTTACTATTAGGCGAACAACTGCTGTCATGAATTAAACCCCTACGACTTACGCTACAGGAGACATGAAGTCTTAGACAATGATATTCTTGAATTACTGCTACATCATGCGAGCCATTTTCCTGCACCTCCTCCTGAAATAATGGAACGACTGCAGCCTAACCTGGTACAAATACTGCTTACAATTAGGCGAACATCCGCTGTCATGAATCAAACAACTGAAACTTACGCTACAGGAGACATGAAGTCATAAACAATGATATTCTTGAATTAATGCTACATCATGCGAGCCATTTTCCTGCGCCTCCTCCTGAAATAATAGATCGACTGCAACCAAACTTGGAACTCATAATGCTTACTATTAGGCGAACTACCGCTGTCATGACATAAGCACCTACGACTTACGCTACAAGAGACATGAAGTCATATACAATAATATTCTTGAATTACTGCTACATAATGTGAGCTATTTTCCTGCACCTCCTCGTAAAATAATGATCCGACTGGAACCAACCTTTGTACACATACTGCTTACAATAAGGCGAACAACCGCTCTCATGAATTAAACACCTACGACTTACGCGACAGGAGACTTGAAGTCATAAACAATGATATTCTTGAATTACTGCTACATCATGCGAGCCATTTTCCTGCACCTCCTCCTAAAATAATAGACCGACTGCAACCACACTTTGTACACATACTGCTTACAATTAGGCGAACAACCGCTGTCATGAAATTAACACCTGCGACTTACGCTACAGGAGACATGAAGTCATAAACAATGATATACTTGATTTACTGCTACACCATGTGAGCCATTTTCCTGCAGCTCCTCCATAAATAATGGACCGACTGCAATCAAACTTGGTACACATTCTGCTTACTATTAGCCGAACAACCGCTGTCATGAATTAATCCCCTACGACTTACGCTACAGGAGACATGAAGTCTTAAACAATGATATTCTTGAATTACTGCTACATCGTGCGAGCCATTTTCCTGCACCTCCTCCTAAAATAATGGACCGACTGCAACCACACTCGGTACACATACTGCTAACTATTTGCGAACAAACGCTGTCATGAATTAAACACTTTCGACATACGCTACAGGAGACATGAAATCATAAACAATGATATTCTTGAATTACATCATGTGAGCAATTTTGCTGCACCTTTTCCTAAAATAATGGACCGACTGCAACCAAACTTTGTACACATACTTCTTACTATTAGGCGAACAACTGCTGTCATGAATTAAACACCTACGACTTAGGCTAAAGGAGACATGAAATCATAAACAATGAAATTCTTGAGTTACTGCTACATCATGTGAGATATTTTCCTGCACCTCCTCCTAAAATATTGGACCGACTATAACCAAACTTGGTACACATACAACTTACTATTTGGCGAAAAAGCGCCGTAATGAATTAAATACCTACGACTTACGCTACAGTAGACATGCAGTCATAAACAAAGATATTCTTGAATTACCGCTACATCATGTGAGTCATTTTCCTGCACCTCCTCCTAAAATAATGGAACAACAGCAACCAAACATGGTACACATACTGCTTACTATTCGGCGAACAACCGCTGTTAGGAATGAAACCCCTACGACTTACGCTACAGGGGACATGAAGTCATAAACAATGATATTCATGAATTACTGCTGCATCATGTGAGCCATTTTCCTGCACCTCCTCCAAAGATAATGGACCGACTGCATCCTAACATGGTACACATACTGCTTACTATTAGGCGAACAACCGCTTTCATGAATTAAACACTTACGACTTACGCTACAGGAGACATGAAGTCATAAACAATGATATTCTTGAATTACTGCTACAAAATATGTGCAGTTTTCCTGCACCTCCTCCGAAAATAATTGATCGACTGCAACCAAACTTGGTACACACACTGCTTACTATTAGGAGAACAACCGCTGTCTCGAATGAAACACTTACGACTTACGCTACAGGAGACATGAACTCATCAACCATGATATTCTTGAATTACCGTTACATCATGTGAGCCATTTCCTGCATCTCCTCTTACAATAATGGACCGACTGCAACAATATTGGTACACATACTGCTTACTATTAGGCGAACAACCGCTGTCATGAATTAAACACCTACGACTTACGCTACAGGAGACATGAAGTCTTAAACAATGATATTCTTGAATTACTGCTACATCATGCGAGCCATTTTCCTGCACCTCCTCCTGAAATAATGGACCGACTGCAACCAAACTTGGTACACATACTGCTTACTATTTGGAGAACAACCGCTGGCATGAATTAAACACTTACGACATACGCTACAGGAGACATGAACTCATAAACAATGATATTCTTGAATTACTGCTGCAACATGTGAGCCATTTTCCTGCACATCCTCCAAAAATAATAGACCGACTGCAAACAAACTTGGTACACATACTGCTTACTATTAGGCGAACAACTGCTGTCATGAATTAAACCCCTACGACTTACGCTACAGGAGACATGAAGTCATAAACAATGATATTCTTGAATTACTGCTGCAACATGTGAGCCATTTTCCTGCACCTCCTCCTAAAATAAAGGACCGACTGCATTCAAACATAGCACACATACTGCTTACTATTAGGCGAACAACCGCTGTCATGGATTAAACACATACGCCTTACGCTATAGGAGACATGAAGATGTAAACTATGATATTCTTGAATTACTGTTACATCATGTGGCAAATTTTCCTGCACCTCCTCTTAAAATAATGGACCGACTGCAACCAAACTTGGTACACATACTGCTTACTATTAGGCTAACAACCGTTCTCATCAATTAAACACCTACGTCTTACGCTACAGGAGACATGAAGTCATAAAAATTTGTATTCCTGAGTTACTGCTACAACATGTGAACAATTTTCCTGTACCTCCCCCTAAAATAATGGACCAACGGCAACCAAACATGGTACACATACTGCTTACTATTCGGCGAACAACCGCTGTTAGGAATTAAACCCCTACGACTTACGCTACAGGGGACATGAAGTTATAAACAAAGATATTCTTGAATTACTGCTGCAACATGTGAGCTATTATCCAGCACTTCCTCCAAAATTAATAGACCAACTGCAACCAAACTTAGTACACTTACTGCTTACTATTAGGCGAACAACCCCTGTCATGAATTAAACACCTACGACTTACGCTACAGGAGACATGAAGTCATAAACAATGATATTCTTGAATTACTGCAACATCTAGTGAGCCATTGTCCTGCACATCCTCGTAAAATAATGGACCGACTGCAACCAAACTCTGTACACATACGGCTTACTATTAGGCGAACAACCGCTGACATGAATTAAACACCTACGACTTACGCTACAGGAGACATGAACTCATAAACAATGATATTCTTGAATTACTGCTACATCATGTGAGCCATTTTCCTGCACCTTCTCCTAAAATAATGGACCGACTGCAACTAATATTGGTACACATACTGCCTACTATTAGGCAAACAACCGCTGTTATGAATTAAACACCTACGAGTTATGCGACAGGAGACTTGAAGTCATAAACAATGAAATTCTTAAATTACTGCTACATCGTGCGAGGTATTTTCCCCACAACTCCTCTTGAAATAGTGGACCGACTGCAACCAAACTTGGTACACATACTGCTTACTACCTGGCGAAAACCGCTGTCATGTGAAGAAACCCCCACGACATATGCGAAATGAAACATGATGGCGTAAACCATGAAATTCTTGAATAACTGCTACATCATGCGTGCCATTTTCCTTCACCTCCTCCTAAAATAATGGAGCAAATGCCACCAAACTTGGTAGAAATCCTGCTTTCCATAAGGTGAACATCCTTGTCATGAATGAAACACCTACGACATACGCGACAGGAGACATGAAGTCATAAACAATGATATTATTGAATTACTGCTACATCATGTGAGCCATTTTCCTGCACCTCCTCCTAAAATAATGGACCGACTGCAACCAAACCTGGTACACATACTGCTTAGCATTAGGGGAATATCCGCTGTCATGAATTAAACAACTAAAACCTACGCTACAGGAGACATGAAGTCATAAACAATGATATTCTTGAATTACTGCTACATCATGTGAGCCATTTTCCTGCGCCTCCTCCTAAAATAATGGACCGACTGCAACCAAACTTGGTACTCATAATGCTTACTATTAGGCGAACAACCGCTGTCATGACATAAACACCTACTACTTACGCTACAGGAGACATGAAGTCATAAACAATGATATTATGAATTACTGCTACATAATGTGAGCTATTTTCCTGCACCTCCTCCAAAAATAATGATCCGACTGGAACCAACCTTTGTACACATACTGCTTACTATAAGGCGAACAACCGCTCTCATGAATTAAACACCTACGGCTTACGCGACAGGAGACATGAAGTCATAAACAACGATATTATTGAATTACTGCTACATCATGCGAGCCATTTTCCTGCACCTTCTCCTAAAATAATAGACCGACTGCAACCACACTTTGTACACATACTGATTACAATTAGGCGAAAAGCCGCTGTCATGAAATGAACACCTGTGACTTACGCTACAAGAGACATGAAGTCATAAACAATGATACACTTGATTTACTGCTACAGCATGTGAGCCATTTTCCTGCACCTCCTCCATAAATAATGGACTGACTGCAACCAAACTTGGTACACATACTGCTTACTATTAGCCGAACAACCGCTGTCATGAATTAGACACCTATTACTTACGCTACAAGAGGCATGAAGTCATAAACAATGATATTCTTGAATTACTGCGACATCATACAAACAATTTTCCTGCACCTCCTACTAAAATAATGGACCGACTGCAAACAAACTCGGTACACATACTGCTAACTATTTGGCGAACAACCGCTGTCATGGATTAAGCACTTTCTACATACGCTACAGGAGACATGAAATCATAAACAATGATATTCTTGAATTACATATTGTGAGCAATTTTGCTGCACCTTCTCCTAAAATAATGGACCGACTGCAACCAAACTTGGTACACATACTTCTTACTATTAGGCGAACAACTGCTGTCATGAATTACACACCTACGACTTACGCTAAAGGAGACATGAAATCATAAACAATGATATTCTTGAATTACTGCTGCATCATGTGAGCCATTATCCTGCACCTCCTCCTAAAATAATGGACCGACTGCAACCAAACTTGGTACACATACTGCTTACTGTTAGGCGAACAACTGCTGTCATGAATTAAAAACCTACGCCTTACGCTACAGGAGACATGCAGTCATAAACAAAGATATTCTTGAATTACCGCTACATCATGTGAGTCATTTTCCTGCACCTCCTCCTAAAATAATGGACTGACTAATACCAAACATGGTACACATACTGCCTACTATTAGGCGAACAACAGCTGTCATGAATTAAACACGTACAACTTACGCTGCAGGAGACATGAAGTTATAAACAATGTTATTCTTTAATTACGGCTACATCATGTGAGCCAGTTTCCTGCTCCTCCTCCTAAAATAATGGACCGACTGCAACCAAACTTGGTACACATACTGCTTGCTATTAGGTGAACAACCGCTGTCATAAATGCAACACCAACGACTTACGCTACAGGGGACATGAAGTCATAAACATTGATATTCTTGAAATACTGCTACAAAATGTGAGGGATTTTCGTGCACATCCACCTAAATTAATGGACCGACTGCAACAAAACTTAGTACACATACTGCTTACTATTAGGCGAACAACCGCTGTCATGACAAAAGCACCTACGACTTACGCTACAGGAGACATGAAGTCATAAACAATGATATTCTTGTACTACCGCTACATCATGTGAGCCAATTTCCTGCACCTCCTCCTAAAATAATGGACCGACTGCAACCAAACTTGGTACTCATAGTGCATACTATTAGGCGAACAACTGCTGTCATGAATGAAACACCTAAGACTTCCACTACAGGATACATAAAGACATGAACAATGATATTCTTGAATTACTGCTACATCATGCAAGCGATTTCCCTGCACCTATTCCTAAAATAATGGACCAACTGCAACCAAACGTGGTACAAATACCGCTTTTAATTAGGCGAACAACCACTGTGATGAATGGAACACCTACGGAGACATGAAGTCATAAACAATTATATTCTTGAATAACTGCTACATCATACGAGGCATTTTCCTTCACCTCCTCCTAAAAAAATGGAGCAACTGCAACCAAACTTGGTAGATATCCTGCTTACTATAAGGCGAACAACACTGTGATCAATGAAACACCTACGACTTAAGCGACAGGAGACATGAACTCATAAACAATGATATTCTTCAGTTACTTCCACATCATGCGAGCCTTTTTCCTGCACCTCCTCCTAAATGAATGGGCCAACTGCAACCAAACTTGGTACACACACTGCTTGCTATTAGGCGAACAACCGCTGTCATAAATTTAACACCTACCACTTACGCTACAGGAGACATGAAGTCATAAACATTGATATTCTTGAATTGCTGCTACGTCATGCGAGCCATTTTCCTGCACCTCCTCCTAAAATAATGGACCAACTGCCCCCAAACTTGGTACAAGTACTGCTTACTATTAGGAGTACAAACGCGGTCATGAATGAAACACCTACGACTTACGCTACAGTAGACATGAAGTCATAAACAATAATATCCTTGACTTACTGGTACATCATGTGAGCAATTTTCCTGCACCCCCTCCTAAAATTATGGACCAACTGCATCCAAACTTGGTACACATACTGCTTACTATTAGGCGAACAACTCCTGTCATGAAACACCTAAGACTTACACTACAGGAGAGAAGAAGACATGAACAATGATATTCTTGAATTACTGCTACATCAAGCAAGCGATTTTCCTTCACATCCTCCTAAAATAATGGACCGACTGCACCAAACAGGGTACACAAACTGCTTACTATTAGGCGAACAACCGCTGTCATGAAATAAACACCTACAACTTACGCTACAGGAGACATGAAGTCATAAACAAAGACATTCTTGAATTACCGCTACATCATGTGAGTCATTTTCCTGCACCTCCTCCTAAAATAATGGACCGACTAATACCAAACTTGGTACACATACTGCTAACTATTAGGCGAACAACCGCTGTCATGAATTAAACACCTACAACTTACGCTACAGGAGACATGAAGTCATAAACAATGATATTCTCTAATTACGGCTACATTATGTGAGCCATTTTCCTTCACCTCCTCCTAAAATAATGGGCCGACTGAAACCAAACTTGGTACACATACGGCTTACTATTAGGCAAACAACCGCTGTCATGAATTATACCCCTACGACTTACGCTACAGGAGACATGAAATCATAAACAATGATATTCTTGAATTACTGCTGCATCATGAGAGCCATTAATATGCACCTCCTCCTAAAATAATGGACCGACTGGAACCAAACTTGGTACACATACTGCGTACTATTAGGCGAACAACCGATGTCATGTATTAAACACATACGACTTACGCTAAAGGAGACATGAAAGCATAAACATTGATATTCTTGAATTACTGCTACATCATGTGAGCATTTTTCTTGCACCCCCTCCTAAAATAATGGACCGACTGCAACCAATCTTGGTATTCATACGGCTTACTATTAGACGAACAACTGCTGTCATGAATGAAACACCTAAGACTTACACTACAGGAGAGATGAAGACATGAACAATGATATTCATGAATTACTGCTACATCATGCAAGCGATTTTCCTGCAAATACTCCCAAAATAATGGACCGACTGCAACCAAACAGGGCACACAAACTGCTTACTATAAGGCGAACAACTGCTGTCATGAATTAAACACCTACGCCTTACGCTACAGGAGACATGAAGTCAGAAACAAAGATATTCTTGAATTACCGCTACATCATGTGAGCAATTTTCCTGCACCCCCTCCTAAAATTATGGACCGACTGCAACCAAACTTGGTACACATACTGCTTACTACTAGGCGAACAACTGCTGTCATGAAACACCGAAGACTTACACTACAGGAGAGATGAAGACATGAACAACGATATTCTTGAATTACTGCTACATCATGCAAGCGATTTTCCTGCACCTCCTCCTACAATAATGGACCGACTGCAACCAAACAGGGTACACAAACTACTTACAATTAGGCGAACAACCGCTGTCATGAAATAAAGACCTGGGACTTACGCTACAGGAGACATGAAGTCATAAACATTGATATACTTGATGTACTGCTACATCATGCGAGCCATTTTCTTGCACCTCCTCCTAAAATTATGGTCTGACTGCAACCAAACTTGGTACACATACTGCTTACTATGAGGCGAACAACCGCTGTCATGAATTAAACACCTACGACTTACGCTACAGGAGACATGAAGTCATAAACAATGATATTCTTGAATAACTGCTACATCATGCGAGGCATTTTCCTTCAACTTCTCCTAAAATAATGGAGCAACTGCAACCAAACTTGGTAGATATCCTGCTTACTATAAGGCAAACAACCCTGTCATGAATGAAACACCTACGACCTAAGCGACAGGAGACATGAGGTCATAAACAATGATATTCTTCAATTACTTCCACATCATGCGAACTATTTTCCTGCACCTCCTCCTAAATTAATGGGCCAACTGCAACCAAACTTTGTACACACACAGCTTGCTATTAGGCAAACAACCGCTGTCATAAATTCAACACCTACGACTTACGCTACAGGAGACATGAAGTCATAAACTTTGATATTCTTGAATTGCTGCTTCATCATGCGAGCCATTTTCCTGCACCACCTCCTAAAATAATGGACAGACTGCAACCAAACTTGGTACACATACTGCTTACTATTAGGCAAACAACCGCTGTCATGACATAAGCACCTATGACTTACGCTACAGCAAACATGAAGTCATAAACAATGACATTCTTGAATTACTGCTACATCATGCGAGCCATTTTCCTGCTCCTCCTCCTAAAATAATGGATCGACTGCAACTAAACTTGGTACACGTACCGCTTATCATAACGGGAACAACTGCTGTCATGAAATAAACACCTTCGACTTAAGCTACAGGAGACATGAAGTCATAAACATTGATATTCTTGAATTACTGCTACATCATGTGAGCCATTTTCCTGCACCTCCTCCTAAAATAATAGACCGACTGCAACCAAACTTGGAACACATACTGCTTACAATTAGGCGAACAACCGCTGTCATGAATTAAACACCTGCGACTTACGCTACAGGAGACATGAAGTCATAAACAATGATATTTTTCAATTACTTCAACATCATGCGAGCAATTTTCCTGCACCTCCTCCTAAATTAATTGGCCAACTGCAACCGAACTTGGTACACACACTCCTTGCTATTAGGCGAACAACCGCTGTCATAAATTCAACACCTACAACATACGCTACAGGAGACATGATGCCATAAACATTGATATTCTTGAATTGGTGCTACATCATGCGAGCCATTTTTCTGCACCTCTTCCTAAAACAATGGACCGACTGCAACCAAACTTGGTACACATACTGCTTACTATTAGGCGAGCAACCACTGTCATGACATAAGCACCTATGACTTACGCTACAGGAGACATGAAGTCATAAACAATGACATTCTTGAATTACTGCTACATCATGCGAGCCATTTTCCTGCATCTCCTCCTAAAATAATAGAAACACCTACGACTTAAGCGACAGGAGACATGAAGTCATAAACAATGATATTCTTCATTTACTTCCACATCATGGGAGCCAGTTTTCTGCACCTCCTCCTAAATTAATGGGCCAACTGCAACCAAACTTGGTACACTCACTGCTTGCTTTTAGGGGAACATCCGCTGTCATAAATTCAACACCTACGACTTACGCTACACGAGACATGAAGTCATAAACCATGATAGTCTTGAATTGCTGCTTCATTATGCGAGCCATTTTCCTGCACCTCCTCCTAAAATAATGGACCGACTGCAACCAAACTTGGTACACATACTGCTTACTATTAGGCGAACAACCGCTGTCATGACATAAGCACGTATGTCTTACGCTGCAGGAGACATGAAGTCATAAACAATGACATTCTTGAATTACTGCTACATCATGCGAGCCATTTTCCTGCACCTCCTCCTAAAATAATAGAGATACCTACGACTTAAGGGACAGGAGACATGAAGTCATAAACAAGATATTCTGCAATTACTTAAACATCAGAAGAGCCATTTTCCTGCACCTCCTCCTAAATTAATGGACCGACTGCAACCAAACTTTGTACACATACTGCTTACAATTAGACGAACAACCGCTGTCATGAATTAAACACCTGCAACTTACGCTACAGGAGACATGAAGTCATAAACATTGATATACTTGATTTACTGATACATCATGCGAGACATTTTCCTGCACCTCCTCCTAAATATATGGACTGACTGCAACCAAACTTGGTACACATACGGCGTATTATTAGGCGAAAAACCGCTGTCATGAATTAAACACCTACGACTTACGCTACAGGATACATGAAGCCATAAACAATGATATTCTTAATTTACTGCAACATCAAGCGAGACATTTTCCTGCACCGCCTCCTAAATAATGGGCCGACTGCAACCAAACTGGTACACATACTGCTTACTATTAGGCAAACAACCGCTGTCATGAATTAAACACCTACAACTTACGCTACAGGAGACATGAAGTCATAAAAAATGATATTCTCTAATTACGGCTATAACATGTGAGCCATTATCCTGCACCTCCATCTAAAATTATGGACTGACTGCAGGCAAACTTGGTAAACATACTGCTTACTATTAGGCGAACAGCTGCTGTCATGAATTAAACGCCTACGACTTACGCTAAAGAAGACATGAAGTCATAAACAACCATATACCTTGAATTACTGGTACATTACGTGAGCAATTTTCCTGCACCCCCTCTTAAAATTATGGACCGACTGCAACCAAACTTGGTACACATAGTGCTTACTATTAGGCGAACAACTGCTGTCATGAAACACCTAAGACTTACACTACAGGAGAGATGAAGCCATGAACAATGATATTCTAGAATTACTGCTACATCATGCAAGCGATTTTCCTGCACCTCCTCCTAAAATAATGGACTGACTGCAACCAAACAGGGTACACAAACTGCTTGCTATTAGGCAAACAACCGCTGTCATGAATTAAACACCTACAACTTACGCTACAGGAGACATGAAGTCATAAAAAATGATATTCTCTAATTACGGCTATAACATGTGAGCCATTATCCTGCACCTCCATCTAAAATTATGGACTGACTGCAGGCAAACTTGGTACACATACGGCTTACTATTAGGCAAACAACCGCTGTCATGAATTATACCCCTACGACTTACGCTACAGGAGACATGAAATCATAAACAATGATATTCTTGAATTACTGCTGCATCATGAGAGCCATTAATATGCACCTCCTCCTAAAATAATGGACCGACTGGAACCAAACTTGGTACACATACTGCGTACTATTAGGCGAACAACCGATGTCATGTATTAAACACATACGACTTACGCTAAAGGAGACATGAAAGCATAAACATTGATATTCTTGAATTACTGCTACATCATGTGAGCATTTTTCTTGCACCCCCTCCTAAAATAATGGACCGACTGCAACCAATCTTGGTATTCATACGGCTTACTATTAGACGAACAACTGCTGTCATGAATGAAACACCTAAGACTTACACTACAGGAGAGATGAAGACATGAACAATGATATTCATGAATTACTGCTACATCATGCAAGCGATTTTCCTGCAAATACTCCCAAAATAATGGACCGACTGCAACCAAACAGGGCACACAAACTGCTTACTATAAGGCGAACAACTGCTGTCATGAATTAAACACCTACGCCTTACGCTACAGGAGACATGAAGTCAGAAACAAAGATATTCTTGAATTACCGCTACATCATGTGAGCAATTTTCCTGCACCCCCTCCTAAAATTATGGACCGACTGCAACCAAACTTGGTACACATACTGCTTACTACTAGGCGAACAACTGCTGTCATGAAACACCGAAGACTTACACTACAGGAGAGATGAAGACATGAACAACGATATTCTTGAATTACTGCTACATCATGCAAGCGATTTTCCTGCACCTCCTCCTACAATAATGGACCGACTGCAACCAAACAGGGTACACAAACTACTTACAATTAGGCGAACAACCGCTGTCATGAAATAAAGACCTGGGACTTACGCTACAGGAGACATGAAGTCATAAACATTGATATACTTGATTTACTGCTACATCATGCGAGCCATTTTCTTGCACCTCCTCCTAAAATTATGGTCTGACTGCAACCAAACTTGGTACACATACTGCTTACTATGAGGCGAACAACCGCTGTCATGAATTAAACACCTACGACTTACGCTACAGGAGACATGAAGTCATAAACAATGATATTCTTGAATAACTGCTACATCATGCGAGGCATTTTCCTTCAACTTCTCCTAAAATAATGGAGCAACTGCAACCAAACTTGGTAGATATCCTGCTTACTATAAGGCAAACAACCCTGTCATGAATGAAACACCTACGACCTAAGCGACAGGAGACATGAGGTCATAAACAATGATATTCTTCAATTACTTCCACATCATGCGAACCATTTTCCTGCACCTCCTCCTAAATTAATGGGCCAACTGCAACCAAACTTTGTACACACACAGCTTGCTATTAGGCAAACAACCGCTGTCATAAATTCAACACCTACGACTTACGCTACAGGAGACATGAAGTCATAAACTTTGATATTCTTGAATTGCTGCTTCATCATGCGAGCCATTTTCCTGCACCACCTCCTAAAATAATGGACAGACTGCAACCAAACTTGGTACACATACTGCTTACTATTAGGCAAACAACCGCTGTCATGACATAAGCACCTATGACTTACGCTACAGCAAACATGAAGTCATAAACAATGACATTCTTGAATTACTGCTACATCATGCGAGCCATTTTCCTGCTCCTCCTCCTAAAATAATGGATCGACTGCAACTAAACTTGGTACACGTACCGCTTATCATAACGGGAACAACTGCTGTCATGAAATAAACACCTTCGACTTAAGCTACAGGAGACATGAAGTCATAAACATTGATATTCTTGAATTACTGCTACATCATGTGAGCCATTTTCCTGCACCTCCTCCTAAAATAATAGACCGACTGCAACCAAACTTGGAACACATACTGCTTACAATTAGGCGAACAACCGCTGTCATGAATTAAACACCTGCGACTTACGCTACAGGAGACATGAAGTCATAAACAATGATATTTTTCAATTACTTCAACATCATGCGAGCAATTTTCCTGCACCTCCTCCTAAATTAATTGGCCAACTGCAACCGAACTTGGTACACACACTCCTTGCTATTAGGCGAACAACCGCTGTCATAAATTCAACACCTACAACATACGCTACAGGAGACATGATGCCATAAACATTGATATTCTTGAATTGGTGCTACATCATGCGAGCCATTTTTCTGCACCTCTTCCTAAAACAATGGACCGACTGCAACCAAACTTGGTACACATACTGCTTACTATTAGGCGAGCAACCACTGTCATGACATAAGCACCTATGACTTACGCTACAGGAGACATGAAGTCATAAACAATGACATTCTTGAATTACTGCTACATCATGCGAGCCATTTTCCTGCATCTCCTCCTAAAATAATAGAAACACCTACGACTTAAGCGACAGGAGACATGAAGTCATAAACAATGATATTCTTCATTTACTTCCACATCATGGGAGCCAGTTTTCTGCACCTCCTCCTAAATTAATGGGCCAACTGCAACCAAACTTGGTACACTCACTGCTTGCTTTTAGGGGAACATCCGCTGTCATAAATTCAACACCTACGACTTACGCTACACGAGACATGAAGTCATAAACCATGATAGTCTTGAATTGCTGCTTCATTATGCGAGCCATTTTCCTGCACCTCCTCCTAAAATAATGGACCGACTGCAACCAAACTTGGTACACATACTGCTTACTATTAGGCGAACAACCGCTGTCATGACATAAGCACGTATGTCTTACGCTGCAGGAGACATGAAGTCATAAACAATGACATTCTTGAATTACTGCTACATCATGCGAGCCATTTTCCTGCACCTCCT
The DNA here is from genome assembly GCA_026315105.1 of Locusta migratoria. Lineage (NCBI taxonomy): Eukaryota > Metazoa > Arthropoda > Insecta > Orthoptera > Acrididae > Locusta > Locusta migratoria. The sequence goes on from JAOYRU010000211.1 coordinate 800,596, forward strand.
CCTAAAATAATAGAGATACCTACGACTTAAGGGACAGGAGACATGAAGTCATAAACAAGATATTCTGCAATTACTTAAACATCAGAAGAGCCATTTTCCTGCACCTCCTCCTAAATTAATGGACCGACTGCAACCAAACTTTGTACACATACTGCTTACAATTAGACGAACAACCGCTGTCATGAATTAAACACCTGCAACTTACGCTACAGGAGACATGAAGTCATAAACATTGATATACTTGATTTACTGATACATCATGCGAGACATTTTCCTGCACCTCCTCCTAAATATATGGACTGACTGCAACCAAACTTGGTACACATACGGCGTATTATTAGGCGAAAAACCGCTGTCATGAATTAAACACCTACGACTTACGCTACAGGATACATGAAGCCATAAACAATGATATTCTTAATTTACTGCAACATCAAGCGAGACATTTTCCTGCACCGCCTCCTAAATAATGGGCCGACTGCAACCAAACTGGTACACATACTGCTTACTATTAGGCAAACAACCGCTGTCATGAATTAAACACCTACAACTTACGCTACAGGAGACATGAAGTCATAAAAAATGATATTCTCTAATTACGGCTATAACATGTGAGCCATTATCCTGCACCTCCATCTAAAATTATGGACTGACTGCAGGCAAACTTGGTAAACATACTGCTTACTATTAGGCGAACAGCTGCTGTCATGAATTAAACGCCTACGACTTACGCTAAAGAAGACATGAAGTCATAAACAACCATATACCTTGAATTACTGGTACATTACGTGAGCAATTTTCCTGCATCCCCTCTTAAAATTATGGACCGACTGCAACCAAACTTGGTACACATAGTGCTTACTATTAGGCGAACAACTGCTGTCATGAAACACCTAAGACTTACACTACAGGAGAGATGAAGCCATGAACAATGATATTCTAGAATTACTGCTACATCATGCAAGCGATTTTCCTGCACCTCCTCCTAAAATAATGGACTGACTGCAACCAAACAGGGTACACAAACTGCTTACTATTAGGCAAACAACCGCTGTCATGAATTAAACACCTACGCCTTACGCTACAGGAGACATGAAGTCATATACAAAGATATTCTTAAATTACCGCTACATCATGTGAGTCATTTTCCTGCACCTCCTCCTAAAATAATGGACCGACTACTACCAAACTTGGTACACATACTGCTTTCTATTAGGCGAAAAACCGCTGTCATGAATTAAACACCTCCAACTTACGCTACAGGAAACATGAAGTCATAACCAATGACATTCTTGAATAACTGCAACATCATGCGAGGCATTTTCCTTCACCTACTCCTAAAATAATGGAGGAACTGCAACCAAACTTGGTAGATATCCTGCTTACTATAAGGCGAACAACCCTGTCATGAATGAAACGCCAACGACTTAAGCGACAGGAGACATGAAGTCATAAATATGATATTCTTCATTTACTTCCACATCATGCGAGCCATTTTCCTTCACCTCCTCCTAAATTAATGGGCCAATTGCAACCAAACTTGGTACACACACTGCTTGCTATTAGGCGAACAACCGCTGTCATAAATTCAACACCTACGACTTACGCTACAGGAGACATGAAGTCATAAACGTTGATATTCTTGAATTACCGCTACATAATGTTAGCCAGTTTCCTGCACCTCCTCCTAAAATAATGGACCGACTGCAACCAAACGTGGTACACATATCGCTTTTTATCAGGCGAACTACCACTGTCATGAATGAAACACCTACGACTTACGCTACAGGAGACATTAAGTCATAAACAAAGACATTCTTGAATTACCGCTACATCATGTGAGTCATTTTCCTGCACCTCCTCCTAAAATAATGGACCGACTAATACCAAACTTGGTACACATACTGCTAACTATTAGGCGAACAACCGCTGTCATGAATTAAACACCTACAACTTACGCTACAGGAGACATGAAGTCATAAACAATGATATTCTCTAATTACGGCTACATTATGTGAGCCATTTTCCTTCACCTCCTCCTAAAATAATGGGCCGACTGAAACCAAACTTGGTACACATACGGCTTACTATTAGGCAAACAACCGCTGTCATGAATTATACCCATACGACTTACGCTACAGGAGACATGAAATCATAAACAATGATATTCTTGAATTACTGCTGCATCATGAGAGCCATTAATATGCACCTCCTCCTAAAATAATGGACCGACTGGAACCAAACTTGGTACACATACTGCGTACTATTAGGCGAACAACCGATGTCATGTATTAAACACATACGACTTACGCTAAAGGAGACATGAAAGCATAAACATTGATATTCTTGAATTACTGCTACATCATGTGAGCATTTTTCCTGCACCCCCTCCTAAAATAATGGACCGACTGCAACCAATCTTGGTATTCATACGGCTTACTATTAGACGAACAACTGCTGTCATGAATGAAACACCTAAGACTTACACTACAGGAGAGATGAAGACATGAACAATGATATTCATGAATTACTGCTACATCATGCAAGCGATTTTCCTGCAAATACTCCCAAAATAATGGACCGACTGCAACCAAACAGGGCACACAAACTGCTTACTATAAGGCGAACAACTGCTGTCATGAATTAAACACCTACGCCTTACGCTACAGGAGACATGAAGTCAGAAACAAAGATATTCTTGAATTACCGCTACATCAAGTGAGCAATTTTCCTGCACCCCCTCCTAAAATTATGGACCGACTGCAACCAAACTTGGTACACATACTGCTTACTACTAGGCGAACAACTGCTGTCATGAAACACCGAAGACTTACACTACAGGAGAGATGAAGACATGAACAACGATATTCTTGAATTACTGCTACATCATGCAAGCGATTTTCCTGCACCTCCTCCTACAATAATGGACCGACTGCAACCAAACAGGGTACACAAACTACTTACAATTAGGCGAACAACCGCTGTCATGAAATAAAGACCTGGGACTTACGCTACAGGAGACATGAAGTCATAAACATTGATATACTTGATTTACTGCTACATCATGCGAGCCATTTTCTTGCACCTCCTCCTAAAATTATGGTCTGACTGCAACCAAACTTGGTACACACACTGCTTACTATGAGGCGAACAACCGCTGTCATGAATTAAACACCTACGACTTACGCTACAGGAGACATGAAGTCATAAACAATGATATTCTTGAATAACTGCTACATCATGTGAGGCATTTTCCTTCAACTTCTCCTAAAATAATGGAGCAACTGCAACTAAACTTGGTAGATATCCTGTTTACTATAAGGCAAACAACCCTGTCATGAATGAAACACCTACGACCTAAGCGACAGGAGACATGAGGTCATAAACAATGATATTCTTCAATTACTTCCACATCATGCGAACCATTTTCCTGCACCTCCTCCTAAAATAATGGACCGACTGCAACCAAACTTGGTACACATACTGCTTACTATTAGGCGAACAACCGCTGTCATGACATAAGCATGTATGTCTTACGCTACAGGAGACATGAAGTCATAAACAATGACATTCTTGAATTACTGCTACATCATGCGAGCCATTTTCCTGCACCTCCTCCTAAAATAATAGAGATACCTACGACTTAAGGGACAGGAGACATGAAGTCATAAACAAGATATTCTGCTATTACTTAAACATCATAAGAGCCATTTTCCTGCACCTCCTCCTAAATTAATGGACCGACTGCAACCAAACTTTGTACACATACTGCTTACAATTAGACGAACAACCGCTGTCATGAATTAAACACCTGCAACTTACGCTACAGGAGACATGAAGTCATAAACATTGATATACTTGATTTACTGATACATCATGCGAGACATTTTCCTGCACCTCCTCCTAAATATATGGACTGACTGCAACCAAACGTGGTACACATACGGCGTATTATTAGGCGAAAAACCGCTGTCATGAATCAAACACTTACGACATACGCTACAGGACACATGAAGTCATAAACAATGATATTCTTAAATTACTGCATCATCAAGCGAGATATTTTCCTGCACCGCCTCCTAAAATAATGGACCGACGGCAACCAAACTTGGTACACATACGGCGTACTATTAGGCGAACAACCGCTGTCATGAATTAAACACTTACGACTTACGCTACAGGATACATGAAGCCATAAACAATGATATTCTTAATTTACTGCAACATCAAGCGAGACATTTTCCTGCACCGCCTCCTAAATAATGGGCCGACTGCAACCAAACTGGTACACATACTGCTTACTATTAGGCAAACAACCGCTGTCATGAATTAAACACCTACAACTTACGCTACAGGAGACATGAAGTCATAAAAAATGATATTCTCTAATTACGGCTATAACATGTGAGCCATTATCCTGCACCTCCATCTAAAATTATGGACTGACTGCAGGCAAACTTGGTAAACATACTGCTTACTATTAGGCGAACAGCTGCTGTCATGAATTAAACGCCTACGACTTACGCTAAAGAAGACATGAAGTCATAAACAACCATATACCTTGAATTACTGGTACATTACGTGAGCAATTTTCCTGCACCCCCTCTTAAAATTATGGACCGACTGCAACCAAACTTGGTACACATAGTGCTTACTATTAGGCGAACAACTGCTGTCATGAAACACCTAAGACTTACACTACAGGAGAGATGAAGCCATGAACAATGATATTCTAGAATTACTGCTACATCATGCAAGCGATTTTCCTGCACCTCCTCCTAAAATAATGGACTGACTGCAACCAAACAGGGTACACAAACTGCTTACTATTAGGCAAACAACCGCTGTCATGAATTAAACACCTACGCCTTACGCTACAGGAGACATGAAGTCATATACAAAGATATTCTTAAATTACCGCTACATCATGTGAGTCATTTTCCTGCACCTCCTCCTAAAATAATGGACCGAGTACTACCAAACTTGGTACACATACTGCTTTCTATTAGGCGAAAAACCGCTGTCATGAATTAAACACCTACAACTTACGCTACAGGAAACATGAAGTCATAACCAATGACATTCTTGAATAACTGCAACATCATGCGAGGCATTTTCCTTCACCTACTCCTAAAATAATGGAGGAACTGCAACCAAACTTGGTAGATATCCTGCTTACTATAAGGCGAACAACCCTGTCATGAATGAAACGCCAACGACTTAAGCGACAGGAGACATGAAGTCATAAATATGATATTCTTCATTTACTTCCACATCATGCGAGCCATTTTCCTTCACCTCCTCCTAAATTAATGGGCCAATTGCAACCAAACTTGGTACACACACTGCTTGCTATTAGGCGAACAACCGCTGTCATAAATTCAACACCTACGACTTACGCTACAGGAGACATGAAGTCATAAACGTTGATATTCTTGAATTACCGCTACATAATGTTAGCCAGTTTCCTGCACCTCCTCCTAAAATAATGGACCGACTGCAACCAAACGTGGTACACATATCGCTTTTTATCAGGCGAACTACCACTGTCATGAATGAAACACCTACGACTTACGCTACAGGAGACATTAAGTCATAAACAATGATTTTCTTGAATAACTGCTACATCATGCGAGGCATTTTCCTTCAGCTCCTCCTAATATAATGCAGCCACTGCAACCAAACTTGGTAGATATCCTGCTTACTATAAGGCGAACAACCCTGTCATGAATGAAACACCTACGACTTACGCTACAGGAGACATGATGTCATAAACAGTGATATTCTTGAATTGCTGCTACATCATGCGAGCAATTTTCCTGCACCTCCTCCTTAAAACAATGGACCGACTGCAACCAAACTTGGTACACATACCGCTTACTATTAGGCGAACAACCACTGTCATGACATAAGCACCTATGACTTACGCTACAGGAGACATGAAGTCATAAACAATGACAATCTTGAATTACTGCTACATCATGCGAGCCATTTTCCTGCACCTCCTCCTAAAATAATGGACCGACTGCAACAAAACTTGGTACACGTACCGCTTATCATTAGGCGAACAACTGCTGTCATGAAATAAACACCTACGACTTAAGCTACAGTAGACATGAAGTCATAAACAAATATATCCTAGAATTACTGGTACATCAAGTGAGCAATTTTCCTGCACCCCCTCCTAAAATTATGGACCGACTGCAACCAAACTTGGTACACAAACTGCTTACAATTAGGCGAACAACCGCTGTCATGAAATAAAGACCTGCGACTTACGCTGCAGGAGACATGAAGTCATAAACATTGATATACTTGATTTACTGCTACATCATGCGAGCCATTTTCCTGCACCTCCTCCTAAAATTAAGGACTGACTGCAACCAAACTTGGTACACATACTGCGTACTATTAGGCGAACAACCGCTGTCATGAATTAAACACCTACGCCTTAAGCTACAGGAGACTTGAAGTCATAAACGATATTCTTTAATTACCGCTACATCATGTGAGTCATTTTCCTGCACCTCCTCCTAAAATAATGGACCAACTAATACCAAACTTCGTACACATACTGCTAACTATTAGGCGAACGACTGCTGTCATGATTTAAACACCTACAACTTACGCACCAGGAGACATGAATTCATAAACAACGATATTCTCTAATTACGGCTACATCATGTGAGCCAGATTCCTGCACCTCCTCCTAAAATTATGGAAAGACTAATACCAAACTTAGTACACATACCGCTTTTTATTAGGCAAACAACCACTGTCATGAATGAAACACCTACGACTTACGCTACAGGAGACATGAAGTCATAAACAATGATATTCTTGAATAACTGCTACATCATGCGAGGCATTTTCCTTCAACTCCTCCTGAAATAATGGAGCAACTGCAACTAAACGTGGTAGATATCCTGCTTACAATAAGGCGAACAACCCTGTCATGAATGAAACACCTACGACTTAAGCGAAAGGAGACATGAAGTCATAAACAATGATATTCTTCATTTACTTCCAAATTATGCGAACCTTTTTCCTGCACCTCATCCTAAATTAATGGGCCAACTGCAACTAAACTTGGTACAAACACTGCTTGCTATTAGGCGAACAACCCCTGTTATGAATTCAACACCTACGACTTACGCTACAGGAGACATGAAGTCATAAACTTTGATATTCTTGAATTGCTGCTTCATCATGCGAGCCATTTTCCTGCACCTCCTCCTAAAATAATGGACGGACTGCAACCAAACTTGGTATACATACCGCTTATCATAACGCGAACAACTGCTGTCATGAAATAAACACCTACGACATAAGCTACAGGAGGCATGAAGTCATAAACATTGATATTCTTGAATTACTGCTACATCATGTGAGCAATTTTCCTGCACCTCCTCCTAAAATAATAGACCGACTGCAACCAAACTTGGAACACATACTGCTTACAATTAGGCGAACAACCGCTGTCATGAATTAAACACCTGCGACTTACGCTACAGGAGACATGAAGTCAAAAACATTGATATACTTGATTTACTGCTACATCATGCGAACCATTTTCCTGCACCTCCTCCAAAAATTATGGACTGACTGCAACCAAACTTGGTGCACATACTGCGTACTATTAGGCAAACAACCGCTGTCATGACATAAGCACCAATGACTTACGCTACAGGAAACATGAAGTCATAAACAATGACATTCTTGAATTACTGCTACATCATGCGAGCCATTTTCCTGCACCTCCTCCTAAAATAATGGACCGACTCCAACAAAACTTGGTACACGTACCGCTTATCATAACGCGAACAACTGCTGTCATGAAATAAACGCCTACGACTTAAGCGACAGGAGACATGAAGTCATAAACAATGATATTCTTCAATTACTTCCACATTATGCGAGCCATTTTCCTGCACCTCCTCCTAAATTAATTGGCCAACTGCAACCAAACTTGGTACACACACTGCTTACAATTAGGCGAACAACCGCTGTCATGAATTAAACACCTGCGACTTACGCTACAGGAGACATGATGTCATAAACATTGATATTCTTGAATTGCTGCCACATCATGCGAGCCGTTTTCCTGCACCTCCTCCTAAAACAATTGATCGACTGCAACCAAACTTGGTACATATACTGCATACTATTAGGCGAACAACCACTGTCATGACATAAGCACCTATGACTTATGCTACAGGAGACATGAAATCATAAACTATGATAATCTTGAATAACTTCTACATCTTGTGAGCCATTTTCGTGAACCTGCTCCTGAAATATTGGATCGACTGCAACCAAACTTGGTACACATACTGCTTACTATTAGGCGAACAACCGCTGTAATGAATTAAGCACTTACGACTTACGCTACAGGAGACATGAAGTCATAAACATTGATATTCTTGAATTGCTGCTTCATCATGCGAGCCATTTTCCTGCACCTCCTCCAAAAATAATAGACCGACTGCAACCAAATTTGGTACAAATACTGCTTACTATTAGGCGAACAACCGCTGTCATGACATAAGCACCTATGACTTACGCTACAGGAGACATGAAGTCACAAACAATGACATTCTTAAATTACTACTACATCATGTGAGCCATTTTCCTTCACCTCCTCCTAAAATAATGGACCGACTGCAACAAAACTTGGTATACGTACCGCTTATCATTAGGCGAACAACTGCTGTCATGAAATAATCACCTACGACATAAGCTACAGGATACATGTAGTCATAAACAATGATATTCTTGAATTACTGCTACATCATGTGAGCAATTTTCCTGCACCTCCTCCTAAAATAATAGACCGACTGCAACCAAACTTGGAACACATACTGCTTACAATTAGACGAACAACCGCTGTCATCAATTAAACACCTGTGACTTACGCTACAGGAGACATGAATTCATAAACATTCATATACTTGATTTACTGATACATCATGCGAGGCATTTTCCTTCAACTCCTCCTGAAATAATGGAGCCACTGCAACCAAACGTGGTAGATATCCTGCTTACTATAAGGCGAACAACCCTGTCATGAATGAAACACCTACGACTTACGCTACAGGACACATGAAGTCATAAACTTTGATATTCTTGAATTGCTGCTTCATCATGCGAGCCATTTTCCTGCACCGCCTCCTAAATAATGGGCCGACTGCAACCAAACTTGGTACACATACTGCTTACTATTAGGCAAACAACCGCTGTCATGAATTAAACACCTACAACTTACGCTACAGGAGACATGAAGTCATAAACAATGATATTCTCTAATTACGGCTATATCATGTCAGCCATTATCTTGCACCTCCTCCTATAATCATGGACCGACTGAAGTCAAACTTGGTACTGCTTACTATTAGGCGAACAGCTGCTGTCCTGAATTAAACACCTACGACTTACGCTAAAGGAGACATGAAGTCAGAAACAACCATATCCTTGAATAGCTGCTACATCATGGGAGGCATTTTCCTTCACCTCCTCCTAAAAATAATGGAGCAACTGCAACCAAACATGGTAGATATCCTGCTTACTATAAGGCGAACAACCCTGTCATGAAAGACACACCTACGACTTAAGCGACAGGAGACATGAAGTCATAAACAATGATATTCTTCAATTACACCATGCAAGCGATTTTCCTGCACCTCCTCCTAAAATAATGGACCGAATGCAACGAAACAGGGTACACAAACTGCTTACTATTAGGCCAACAACCGCTGTCATGAATTAAACACCTACGCCTTACGCTACAGGAGACATGAAGTCATAAACAAAGAAATTCTTGAATTACCACTACATCATGTGAGTCATTTTCCTGCACCTCCGCCTAAAATAATGGACCGACTAATACCAAACTTGGTACACATACTGCTCACTATTAGGCGAACAACCGCTGTCATGAATTAAACACCTACAACTTACGCTACAGGAGACATGAAGTCATAAACAATGATATTCTTGAATAACTGCTACATCATGCGAGGCACTTTCCTTCACCTCCTCCTAAAATAATGGAGCAACTGCAACCAAACATGGTAGATATCCTGCTTACTATAAGGCGAACAACCCTGTCATGAAAGAAACACCTACGACTTAAGCGACAGGAGACATGAAGTCATAAACAATGATATTCTTCAATTACTTCCACATTATGCGATCCATTTTCCTGCACCTCCTCCTAAAACAATAGATCGACTGCAAACAAACTTGGTACATATACTGCATACTATTAGGCGAACAACCACTGTCATGACATAAGCACCTATGACTTGCGCTACAGGAGACATGAAGTCATAAACATTGATATATTGTTGAATTGCTGCTTCATCATGCGAGCCATTTTCCTGCACCTCCTCCTAAAATAATCGACCGACTGACACAAAACTTGGTACACGTACCGCTCATCATTAGGTGAACAACTGCTGTCATGAAATAATCACCTACGACTTAAGCTACAGGAGACATGTAGTCATAAACAATGATATTCTTGAATTACTGCTCCATCATGTGAGCAATTTTCCTGCACCTCCTCCTAAAATAATAGACCGACTCCAACCAAACTTGTTACACATACTGCTTACAATTAGACGAACAATCGCTGTCATCAATTAAATACCTGTGACTTACGCTACAGGAGACATGAAGTCATAAACATTGATATACTTGATTTACTGATACATCATGCCAGGCATTTTCCTGCACCTCCTCCTAAAATAATGAACTGACTGCAACCAAACTTGGTACACATACTGCGTACTATTAGGAGAACAACCGCTGTCATTAATTAAACACTTACGACTTACGCTACAGGATACATGAAGTCATAAACAATGATATTCTTAAATTACTACTACATCAAGCGAGACATTTTCCTGCACCGCCTCCTAAATAACGGGCCGACTGCAACCAAACTTGGTACACATACTGCTTACTATTAGGCGAACAACTGCTGTCATGAAACACCTAAGACTTACACTACACGAGAGATGAAGACATGAACAATGATATTCTTGAATTACAGCTACATCATGCAAGCGATTTTCCTGCACCTCCTCCTAAAATAATGGACCGACTGAAACCAAACTTGATACACATACTGCTTACTATTAGGCGGACTACCGCTGTCATGACATAAGCACCTATGACTTACGCTACACGAGACATGAAATCATGAACAATGACCTTCTTGAGTTACTGCTACATCATGCGAGCCATTATCCTGCACCTCCTCCGAAAATTATGGACTTACTGCAAAAAAACTTGGTACACATACTGCGTACTATTAGTCGAACAACCGCTGTCATGAATTAAACACCTACGACTTACGCTACAGGATACATGAAGTAATAAACAATGATATTCTGAAATTACAGCTACATCAAGTGAGACATTTTCCTGCACCTCCTCCTAAATAATGGGCCGACTGCAACCAAACTTGGTACACACACTGCTTGCTATTAGGCGAACAACCGCTGTCATAAATTCAACACCTACGACTTACGCTACAGGAGACATGATGTCATAAACATTGATATTCTTGAATTGCTGCTACATCATGCGAGCCATTTTCCTGCACCTCCTCAAAAACAATGGACCGACTGCAACCAAACTTTGTACACATACTGCTTACTATTAGGCGAACAACCACTGTCATGACATAAGCACCTATGACTTACGCTACAGGAGACATGAAGTCATAAACAATGACATTCTTGAATTACCGCTACATCATGCGAGCCATTTTCCTACACCTCCTCCTAAAATAATGGACCGACTGCAACAAAACTTGGTACATGTACCGCTTATCATTAGGCAAACAACTGCTGTCATTAAATAAACACCTACGACTTCAGCTACAGGAGACATGAAGACATAAAGAATGATATTCTTGAATTACTGCTACATCATGTGAGCCATTTTCCTTCACCTCCTCCTAAAATAATAGACCGACTGCAACCAAACTTGGTACACATGCTGCTTACAATTAGGCAAACAACCGCTGTCATGAATTAAACACCTACAACTTACGCTACAGGATACTTGAATTCATAAACAATGATATTCTTCAATTACTTCCACATCATGCAAGCCATTTTCCTGCACCTCCTCCTAAATTAATGGGCCAACTGCAACCAAACTTGGTACACACTCTGCTTGCTATTAGGCGAACAAGCGCTGTCATAAATTCAACACCTACGACTTACGCTACAGGAGACATAAAGTCATAAACATTGATATTCTTGAATTGCTGCTTCATCATGCGAGCCATTTTCCTGCACCTCCTCCTAAAATAATGGACCGACTGCAACAAAACTTGGTACACGTACCGCTTATCATAACGCGAACAACTGCTGTCATGAAATAAACACCTACGACTTAAGCTACAGGAGACATGAAGTCATAAACATTGATATTCTTGAATTACTGCTACATCTGTGAGCCATTTTCCTGCACCTCCTCCTAAAATAATAGACCGACTGCAACCAAACTTGGAACACATTCTGCTTACAATTAGGCGAACAACCGCTGTCATGAATTAAACACCTACGACTTACGCTACAGGAGACATGTTGTCATAAACATTGATATTCTTGATTTGCTGCTACATCATGCGAGCCATTTTCCTGCACCTCCTCTAAACTAATGGACAGACTGCAACCAAACGTGGTACACATACTGCTTACTATTAGGCGAACTACCACTGTCATGACATAAGCACATATGACTTACGCTACAGGAGACATGAAGTCATAAACAATGACTTTCATGAATTACTGCTACATCATGCGAGCCATTTTCCTGCACCTCCTCCTAAAATAATGGACCGACTGCAACCAAACTTGGTACACATACTGCTTACTATCAGGCGAAGAACCACTGTAATGAATTAAACACATAAGACTTACGCTACACGAGACATGAAGTCATAAAGAATGATATTCTTGAATTACTGCTACATCATGTGAGCCATTTTCCTTCACCTCCTCCTAAAATAATAGACCAACTGCAACCAAACTTGGTACACATGCTGCTTACAATTAGGCGAACAACCGCTGTCATGTATTAAACACCTGCGACTTACGCTACAGAAGACACGAATTCATAAACATTGATATACTTGATTTACTGCTACAACCTGCGAGCCATTTTCCTGCACCTCCTCCTAAAATTATGGACTGACTGCAACCAAACTTGGTACACATACTGCTTTCTATTAGGCAAAAAACCACTGTCATTATTTAAACGCTTACGACTTACGCTACAGGAGACATGAAGTCATAAACAACGATATCCTTAAATTACTGGTACATCATGTGAGCAATTTTCGTTCACCTCCTCCTAAAATTATAGACCGACTGACACCAAACTTGGTACACATACTGCTTACTATTAGGCGAACAACTGTTGTCATGAAACAGCCTATGTCTTACACTACAGGAGAGATGAAGACATGAACAATAATATTCTTGAATTACTGCTACATCCTGCAAGCGTTTTTCCTGCACCTCCTCCTAAAATAATGGACCGACTGCAACCAAACAGTTTACACAAACTGTTTACTATTAGGAGAACAACCGCTGTCATAAATTAATCACCTACGCTTTACGCTACAGGAGACATGAAGTCATAAACAAAGATATTCTTGAATTACCGCTACATCATGTGAGTCATTTTCCTGCAGCTCCTCCTAAAATAATGTACCTACTAATTTCAAACTTCGTACACATACTGCTAACTATTAGGTGAACAACCGCTATCATGAATTAAACACCTACAACTTACGCTACAGGAGACATGTAGTCATAAACAATAATATTCTCTAATTACGGCTACATCATGTGAGCCAGTTTCCTGCACCTCCTACTAAAATAATGGACCGACTAATACGAAACTTGGTACACATACCGCTTTTTAATAGGCGAACAACAACTGTTATGAATGAAACACCTACGACTATCGCTACACGAGACATGAAGTCATAAACAATGATATTCTTGAATAACTGCTACATCATGCGAGGCATTTTCCTTCAACTCCTCCTAAAATAATGGACCGACTGCAACCAAGCTTGGTACACATAATGCTTGCTATTGGGCGAACAAACGCGGCCATGAATGAAACTCCTACGACTTACGCTACAGTGGACTTGAAGTCATAAACTTTGATATTCTTGAATTGCTGCTACATCATGCAAGCCATTTTCCTGCACATCCTCCTAAAATAATGGACCGACTGCAACCACACTTGGTACACGTACCGCTTTTTATTAGGCGAAAAACCACTGTCATGAATGAAACACCTACGACTTACGCTACAGGAGACATGAAGTCATAAACAATGATAATCTTGAATAACTGCTACATCATGCGAGGCATTTTCCTTCACCTCCTCCTAAAATAATGGAGCAACTGCAACCAAACTTGGTAGATATCCTGCTTACTATAAGGCGAACAACCATGACATGAATGAAACACCTACGACTTAAGCGACAGGAGACATGAAGTCATAAACAATGATATTCTTCAATTACTTCCACATCATGCGAGCAATTTTCCTGCACCTCCTCCTAAATTAATGGGCCAACTGCAACCAAACTTGGTACACACACTGCTTACTATTAGGCGAACAACCGCTGTCATATATTCAACACCTACGACTTACGCTACAGGAAACAAGAAGTCATAAACATAGATATTCTTGAATTGCTGCTACATCATGCGAGCCATTTTCCTGCACATCCTCCTAAAATAATGGACCGACTGCAACCAAACTTGGTACACATACTGCTTACTATTAGGCGAACAAACGCGGTCATGAATGAAACACCTACGGCTTACGCTACAGTAGACATGAAGACATACACAATGATATTCTTGAATTCCTGCTACATCATGTGGGACATTTTTCTGCACCTCCTGCTAAAGTAATGGACCGACTGCAACCAAACTTGGTACACATACTGCTTGCTATTAGGCGAACAACCGCTGTCATAAATTCAACACCTACGACTTACGTTACAGGAGACATGAAATCATAAACTATGATATTCTTGAATAACTTCTACATCATGCGAGCCATTTTCCTAAACCTCCTACTAAATTAATGGGCCAACTGCAACCAAACTTGGTACACACACTGCTTGCTATTAGGCGAACAACCACTGTCATGAATTAAACTCCTACGCCATACGCTACAGGAGACATAAAGTCATAAACACTGATATTCTTGAATAAGTGCTACAACATGTGAGCAGTTTTCCTGCACCTCCTCCTAAAATAATGGACTGACTGCAACCAAACTTGGTACACATACTGCCTACTATCAGGCTAACAACCGCTGTCAAAGATTTAACACCTGCGACTTACGCTACAGGAGACATGAAGTCATAAACAATGATACTCTTGAGTAACTGCTACAACATGCGAGCCATTTTCCTGCACCTCCTCTTAAAATAATGCACCGACTGCAACCAAACTTGGTACACATACTTCGTACTATCAGGCGAAGAACCGCTGTCATCATTTAAACACCTACAATTTACGCTACAGGAGTCATGAAGTCATAAACAATCATATTCTTGAATTACTGCTATATCATGTGAGCAGTTTTCCTGCCCCTCCTCCCAAATTAATGGACCGACTGCACCCAAACATGGTACACATACTGCTTACTATAAGGTGAACAACCGCTGTCATGAATTAAACACATACGACTTACGCTACAGGACACATGAAGTAATAAACAGTGATGTTCTTGAGTTACTGCTACATATTGTGAGCCATTTCCTGCACCTCCTCCTAAAATAATGGACCGTCTGCAACAAAACTTGGAACACATACCGCTTATTATTAGGCGAACACCCGCTGTCAGGAATTAAACACCTACGACTTACGCAACAGGAGACATGAAGTCATAAACAATGATATTCTTGAATTACTGCTACATCATGCAAACCATATTCCTGCACCTCCTACTAAAATAATGGACTGACTACAACCAAACTCGGTACACATACTGCTTACTATTAGGCGAACAACCGCTGTCATGAATTAAACACCTACGACTTAAGCTACAGGAGATATGAAATCATAAACAATGATATTCTTGAATAACTGCTACATCATGAGAGCCATTTTCCGGCACCTCCTCCTAAAATAGTGGACCGACTGCAACAAAACGTGGTACACATAACGCTTATCATTTGGCGAACAACTGCTGTCATGAATTAAACACCTACGTCTTACGCTTGAGGAGACATGAAGTCAAAAACACTGATTGTCTTTAACTACTGCTACCTCATGTGAGCCATTTTCCTGCGACTCCTCGTAAAATAATGAACCGACTGCAACCATACTTGGTACACATACTGCTTTCTATAAGGCGAACAACCGCTGTCATGAATTAAACACCTACTCCTTACGCTACATGAGACATGAAGTCATAACCAAAGATATTCTTGAATTACCGCTACATCATGTGAGTCATTTTCCTGCACCTCCGCCTAAAATAATGGACCGACTAATACCAAACTTGGTACACATACTGCTTACTATTAGGCGAACAACTGCTGTCATGAATTAAACACCTACAACTTACGCTACAGGAGACATGAAGTTATAAGCAATGATATTCTTGAATTACTGCTACATAACGTTAGCAATTTATCCTGCACCTCCTCCTAAAATAATAAACCGACTGCAACCAAACTTGGTACACATACTGCTTACTATTAGTCGAACAACCGCTGTCATGAATTGGACCCCTACGACTTACGCTACAGGAGACATGAAGTTATAAGCAATGATATTCTTGAATTACTGCTACATAACGTTAGCAATTTTTCCTGCACCTCCTCCTAAAATAATGGACCGACTGAAACCAAACTTGGTACACATACTGCCTACTATCAGGCTAACAACCGCTGTCAAAGATTTAACACCTACGACTTACGCTACAGGAGACATGAAGTCATAAACAATGATACTCTTGAGTAACTGCTACAACATGCGAGCCATTTTCCTGCACCTCCTCTTAAAATAATGCACCGACTGCAACCAAACTTGGTACACATACTTCGTACTATCAGGCGAAGAACCGCTTTCATCATTTAAACACCTACAATTTACGCTACAGGAGTCATGAAGTCATAAACAATCATATTCTTGAATTACTGCTATAACATGAGAGCAGTTTTCCTGCCCCTCCTCACAAATTAATGGACCGACTGCACCCAAACATGGTACACATACTGCTTACTATAAGGTGAACAACCGCTGTCATGAATTAAACACATACGACTTACGCTACAGGACACATGAAGTCATAAACAGTGATATTCTTGAGTTACTGCTACATATTGTGAGCCATTTCCTGCACCTCCTCCTAAAATAATGGACCGTCTGCAACAAAACTTGGAACACATACCGCTTATTATTAGGCGAACACCCGCTGTCAGGAATTAAACACCTACGACTTACGCAACAGGAGACATAAAGTCATAAACAATGATAGTCTTTAACTACTGCTACCTCATGTGAGCCATTTTCCTGCGACTCCTCATAAAATAATGAACCGACTGCAACCATACTTGGTACACATACTGCTTTCTATAAGGCGAACAACCGCTGTCATGAATTAAACACCTACTCCTTACGCTACATGAGACATGAAGTCATAGCCAAAGATATTCTTGAATTACCGCTACATCATGTGAATCATTTTCCTGCACCTCCGCCTAAAATAATGGACCGAATAATACCAAACTTGGTACACATACTGCTTACTATTAGGCGAACAACCGCTGTCATGAATTAAACACCTACAACTTACGCTACAGGAGACATGAAGTTATAAGCAATGATATTCTTGAATTACTGCTACATAACGTTAGCAATTTATCCTGCACCTCCTCCTAAAATAATGGACCGACTGCAACCAAACTTGGTACACATACTGCTTACTATTAGCCGAACAACCGCTGTCATGAATTGGACCCCTACGACTTACGCTACAGGAGACATGAAGTCATAAACAATGATACTCTTGAGTAACTGCTACAACATGCGAGCCATTTTCCTGCACCTCCTCTTAAAATAATGCACCGACTGCAACCAAACTTGGTACACATACTTCGTACTATCAGGCGAAGAACCGCTGTCATCATTTAGACACCTACAATTTACGCTACAGGAGTCATGAAGTCATAAACAATCATATTCTTGAATTACTGCTATAACATGTGAGCAGTTTTCCTGCCCCTCCTCCCAAATTAATGGACCGACTGCACCCAAACATGGTACACATACTGCTTACTATAAGGTGAACAACCGCTGTCATGAATTAAACACATACGACTTACGCTACAGGACACATGAAGTCATAAACAGTGATATTCTTGAGTTACTGCTACATATTGTGAGCCATTTCCTGCACTTCCTCCTAAAATAATGGACCGTCTGCAACAAAACTTGGAACACATACCGCTTATTATTAGGCGAACACCCGCTGTCAGGAATTAAACACCTACGACTTACGCAACAGGAGACATGTAGTCATAAGCAATGATATTCTTGAATTACTGCTACATCATGCAAACCATATTCCTGCACCTCCTACTAAAATAATGGACTGACTACAACCAAACTCGGTACACATACAGCTTACTATTAGGCGAACAACCGCTGTCATGAATTAAACACCTACGACTTACGCTACAGGAGATATGAAATCATAAACAATGATATTCTTGAATAACTGCTACATCATGAGAGCCATTTTCCGGGACCTCCTCCTAAAATAGTGGGCCGCCTGCAACAAAACGTGGTACACATACCGCTTATCATTTGGCGAACAACTGCTGTCATGAATTAAACACCTACGACTTACGCTACAGGAGACATGAAGTCAAAAACAATGATAGTCTTTAACTACTGCTACCTCATGTGAGCCATTTTCCTGCGACTCCTCGTAAAATAATGAACCGACTGCAACCATACTTGGTACACATACTGCTTTCTATAAGGCGAACAACCGCTGTCGTGAATTAAACACCTACTCCTTACGCTACATGAGACATGAAGTCATAACCAAACATATTCTTGAATTACCGCTACATCATGTGAGTCATTTTCCTGCACCTCCGCCTAAAATAATGGACCGACTAATTCCAAACTTGGTACACATACTGCTTACTATTAGGCGAACAACCGCTGTCATGAATTAAACACCCACAACATACGCTACAGGAGACATGAAGTTATAAGCAATGATATTCTTGAATTACTGCTACATAATGTTAGCAATTTATCCTGCGACTCCTCCTAAAACAATGGACCGACTGGAACCAAACTAGGTACACATACTGCTTATTTTAGGCGAACAACCGCTGTCATGAATTAAACCCCTACGACTTACGCGACAGGAGACATGAAGTCATATACAATGATACTCTTGAATAACTGCTACAACATGAGAGCCATTTTCCTGCACCTCCTCTTAAAATAATGGACCGACTGCAACCAAACTTGGTACACATACTTCGTATTATCAGGCGAACAACTGCTGTCAAGATTTAAAAACCTACAATTTACGCTATAGGAGACATGAAGTCATAAACAATCATATTCTTGAATTACTGCTACAACATGTGAGCAGTTTTCCAGCACCTCCTCCTAAATTTGATGGACCGACTACAACCAAACATGGTTCACATACTGCTTACTATAATGTGAACAACTGCTGTCATGAATTAAACACTTACGACTTACGCTACAGGACACATGAAGTCATAAACAGTGTTATTCTTGAGTTACTGCTACATATTGTGAGCCATATCCTGCACCTCCTCCTAAAATAATGGACCGTCTGCAAAAAAAAAATTGGAACACATAATGCTTTTCATTAGGCGAACAACCGCTGTCATGAATTAAACACCTACGACTTACGCTACAGGAGACATGAAGTTATAAACAATGATATTCTTGAATTACAGCAACATCACGTGTGCAATTTTCCTGCACCTCCTCCTAAAAAAATGGACTGACCGCAACCAAACATGGTACACATTCTGCTTACTATCAGGTGAACAACCGCTGTCATGAATCAAACTCCTACGACTTACGCTACAGGAGATATGAAATTATAAACAATGATATTCTTGAATAACTGCTACATCATGAGAGCCATTTTCCTCCACCTCCTCCTAAAATAATGGACCGACTGCAACAAAACTTGGTACACATACCGCTTATGATTAGGCGAACAACCGCTGTAATGAATTAAACACCTACGACTTTCGCTACAGGAGACATGAAGTCATAAACAATTATAGTCTTTAATTACTGCTACATCATGTGAGCCATTTTCCTGCGACTCGTCCTTAAATAATGGACCGACTGCAACCAAACTTGGTACACACACTGCTTTCTATAAGTCGAACAACCGCTGTTATGAATTAAACACTTACCTTTTACGCTACAGGAGACATGAAGCATAAACAATGATATTCTTGAGTTACTGCTACAATATGTGAGCCATTTTCCTGCACCTCCTCCTAAAATAATGGACCGACTGCAACCAAACTTGATACACACACTGCTTACTATTAGCCGAACAACCGCTGACATGAATTAAACACCTACGACTTTCGCTACAGGAGACATGAAATCATAATTAATGATATTCATGAATTACTGCTACATCATGCAAACAATTTTCCTGCACCTCCTACTAAAATAATGGACCGACTGCAACCAAACTTTTTACACATACTGCTTACTATCAGGCGAACAAACGCGGTCATGAATTAAACACCTACGACTTACGCTACAGTAGACATGAAGTCAGAAACAATGATATTCTTGATATCTGCTACATCATGTGAGCCATTTTCCTGCACCTCCTCCTAAAATAATGGACCGACTGCATCCAAACTTGGTACACATACTGCCAACTATCAGGCTAACAACTGCTGTCATGAATTAAACACCTACGACTTACGCTACAGGAGACATGAATTCATAAACAATGATATTCCTGATTTACTGCTACATCATGCGAGCCATTTTCCTTCACCTCCTCCTAAAATAATGGACCGACTGGAACCAAACTTGGTACACATACTGCCTACTATCAGGCTGTACAGCTCTGTCAAAGATTAAACACCTACGACTTACGCTACAGGAGACATGAAGTCATAAACAATGATATTCTTGAATTACTGCTACTTCATGTGTGCCATTTTCCTGCACCTCCTCCTAAAATAATGGACCGACTGCAACCAAACTTGGTACACATACTGCTTACTATTAGGCGAACAACCGCTGTCATGAATTAAGCACCTACAACTTACGCTACAGGAGTCATGAAATCATAAACAATGATATTCTCTAATTACGCCTACATCATGTCAGCCATTTTCCTGCACCTCCTCCTAAAATAATGGACCGACTGGAACCAAACTTGGTACACATACTGCCTACTATCAGGCTGTACAGCTCTGTCAAAGATTAAACACCTACGACTTACGCTACAGGAGACATGAAGTCATAAACAATGATATCCTTGAATTACTGCTACACCATGTGAGCAGTTTTCCTGCACCTCCTCCCAAATTAATGGACCGACTGCAACCAAACATTGTACACATACTGCTTACTATAAGGTGAACAACCGATGTCATGAATTAAACACTTACGACTTACGATACAGGACACATGAAGTCATAAACTGGGTTATTCTTGAGTTACTGCTACATATTGTGAGCCATTTCCTGCACCTCCTCCTAAAATAATGGACCGACTGCAACCAATGTTGTTACACATACTGCGTAATATTAGGCGAACAACCGCTGTCATGAATTAAACACATACGATTTACGCTACTGGAAATATGAAGTCACTAACAATGCTATTCTTGAATTACTGCTACTTCATGTGTGCCGTTTTCCTGCACCTCCTCCTAAAATAATGGACCGACTGCAACCAAACTTGGTACACATACTTCTTACTATTAGACGAACAACCGCTGTCATGAATTAAACCCCTACGACTTATGTGACAGGAGACACGAAGTCATAAACAATGATATTCTTGAATAAATGCTACATCATGTGAGAAACCTTCCTGCACATCCTCCTAAAATAATGGAGCGACTGCAACCAAACTTGGTACACATACTGCTTACTATTAGGCTAACAACTGCTGTCATGAATTAAACACCTACGACTTACGGTGTAGGAGACATTAATTCATAAACAATGATATTCTTGAATTACTGCTACATCATGCGAGCCTTTGTCTTGCACCTTCTTTTAAAATACTGGAAAGACTGCAACTAAACTTGGTACACATACTGCTTACTATTAGTCGAACAACCGCTGTCATGAATTAAACACCTAGGACTTATGCGACAGGAGACATGAAGTCATAAACAATGATATTCTTGAATAACTGCTACATCATGCGAGCCATTTTCCTGCACCTCCTCTTAAAATAATGAACCGGCTGCAACCAAATTTGGTTCACATACTTCGTACTATCAGGCGAACAACCGCTGTCATGAATTAAACACTTACGACGTACGCTACAGGAGACATGAATTCATAAACAATGATATTCTTGAAGTACTGCTACATCATGTGAGCCATTTTCCTGCGCCTCCTCCTAAAATACTGTACCGACTGTAACCAAATTTTGTACACATACTGCTTTCTTTTAGGCGAACAAACGCGGTCATGAATGAAACACCTACGACTTACGCTACAGGAGACATGAAGTCATAAACAATGATATTCTTGAATTGCTGCTACACCATGCGAACCATTTTCCTGCACCTCCTCCTAAAATAATGGACCGACTGCAACCAAACTTGGTACACATAATGCTTACTATTAGGCGAACCACCGCTGCCATGAATTAAACCCCTACGACTTACGCGACAGGAGACATGAAGTTATAAACAATGATATTCTTGAATAACTGCTAAAACATGGGAGCCATTTTCCTGCACCCCCTCTTAAAATAATGGACCGACTGCAGCCAAACTTGGTACATATACTTCGTACTTTCAGGCGAACAGCCGCTGTCATGAATTAAACACCGACGACTTACGCTACAGGAGTCTTGAAGTCATAAACAGTGTTATTCTTGAATTACTGCTACATCATGTGAGCAATTTTCCTGCGACTCCCCCTAAAATAATGGACCGAATGGAACCAAACGTGGTACACATACTGCTTACTTTAGGCAAAGAACCGCTGTCATGAATTAAAACCCTACGACTTATGCGACAGGATACATGAAGTCATAAACAATGATATTCCTGAATAACTGCTACACCATGCGAGCCATTTTCCTGCACCTCCTCTTAAAATAATGGTCTGACTGCAACCAAACTTGGAACACATACTTCGTACTATCAGGCGAACAACCGCTGTCATGTATTAAACACTTACGACGTACGCTACAGGAGACATGAATTCATAAACAATGATATTCTTGAATTACAGCTACATAACGTTAGCAATATTTCCTGCGACTCCTCCTAAAATAATGTACCGACTGGAACCAAACTTGGAAAACTTACTGCTTACTTCAGGCGAACAACCGCTGTCATGAATTAAACCCCTACGACTTACGCGACAGGAGACATGAAGTCATAAACAATGATATTCTTGAATTACTGCAACATCACGTGTGCAATTTTCCGGCACCTCCTCCTAAAAAATGGACTGGCCGCAACCAAACATGGTACACATACTGCTAACTATCAGGTGAACAACCGCTGTCATCAATCAAACACCTACGACTTACGCTACAGGAATTATGAAATTATAAACAATGATACTCTTGAATAACTGCTACAACACGAGAGCCATTTTCCTGCACCTCCTCTTAAAATAATGGACCGACTGCAACCAAACTTGGTACACAGACTTCGTACTATCAGGCGAACAACCGCTGTCATGATTTATACACCTACAATTTACGCTACAGGAGGCATGAAATCATAAACAAACATATTCTTGAATTACTGCTACATCATGTGAGCAGTTTTCCTGCACCTCCTCCCAAATTAATGGACCGACTGCAACAAAACTTGGTACACATACTTCGTACTATCAGGCGAACACCCGCTGTCATGATTTAAACACCTACAATTTACGCTACAGGAGACATGAAGTCATAAACAATGATATTCTTGAATTACTGCTACATCATGCGAGACATTTTCCTGCACCTCCTACTAAAATAATGGACCGACAGCAACCAAACTCGGTACACATACTGCTTACTATTAGGCGAACAACCGCTGTCATGAATTAAACACCTACGACTTACGGTGTAGGAGACATTAATTCATAAACAATGATATTCTTGAATTACTGCTACATCATGCGAGCCTTTGTCTTGCACCTTCTTTTAAAATACTGGAAAGACTGCAACTAAACTTGGTACACATACTGCTTACTATTAGGCGAACAACCGCTGTCATGAATTAAACACCTACGACTTATGCGACAGGAGACATGAAGTCATAAACAATGATATTCTTGAATAACTGCTACACCATGCGAGCCATTTTCCTGCACCTCCTCTTAAAATAATGAACCGGCTGCAACCAAACTTGGTTCACATACTTCGTACTATCAGGCGAACAACCGCTGTCATGTATTAAACACTTACGACGTACGCTACAGGAGACATGAATTCATAAACAATGATATTCTTGAAGTACTGCTACATCATGTGAGCCATTTTCCTGCGCCTCCTCCTAAAATACTGTACCGACTGTAACCAAATTTGGTGCACATACTGCTTTCTTTTAGGCGAACAAACGCGGTCATGAATGAAACACCTACGACTTACGCTACAGGAGACATGAAGTCATAAACAATGATATTCTTGAATTGCTGCTACACCATGCGAACCATTTTCCTGCACCTCCTCCTAAAATAATGGACCGACTGCAACAAAACTTGGTACACATACTTCGTACTATCAGGCGAACACCCGCTGTCATGATTTAAACACCTACAATTTACGCTACAGGAGACATGAAGTCATAAACAATGATATTCTTGAATTACTGCTACATCATGCGAGACATTTTCCTGCACCTCCTACTAAAATAATGGACTGACTGCAACCAAACTCGGTACACATACTGCTTACTATTAGGCGAACAACCGCTGTCATGATTTATACACCTACAATTTACGCTACAGGAGGCATGAAATCGTAAACAAACATATTCTTGAATTACTGCTACATCATGTGAGCAGTTTTCCTGCACCTCCTCCCAAATTACTGGACCGACTGCAACAAAACTTGGTACACATACTTCGTACTATCAGGCGAACACGCGCTGTCATGATTTAAACACCTACAATTTACGCTACAGGAGACATGAAGTCATAAACATTGATATTCTTGAATTACTGCTACATCATGCGAGACATTTTCCTGCACCTCCTACTAAAATAATGGACCGACTGCAACCAAACTCGGTACACATACTGCTTACTATTAGGCGAACAACCGCTGTCATGAATTAAACACCTACGACTTACGCTACAGGAGACATGAAGTCATAAACAATGATAATCTTGAATTACTGCAACATCACGTATGCAATTTTCCTGCACCCCCTCCTAAAAAAATGGACTGGCCGCAACCAAACATGGTACACATACTGCTTACTATCTGGTGAACAACCGCTGTCATCAATCAAACTCCTACGACTTACGCTACAGGAGCCATGTAGTCATAAACAATGATATTCTTGAATAACTGCTACATCATGAGAGCCATTTTCCTGCACTTCCTCCTAAAATAATGGACCGACTGCAACAAAACTTTTTACACATACCGCTTATCATTAGGCGAACAACTGCTGTCATGAATTAAACACCTACGACTTACGCTACAGGAGACATAAAGTCATAAACAATGATATTCTTGATAACTGCTACATCATGCGAGCCATTTTCCTGACACTCCTCCTAAAATAATGGACCGACTGCAACCAAACTTGAAACACATACTGCTTACAATTAGGAGAACAACCGCTGTCATGAATTAAACACCTGCAACTTACGCTACAGGAGACATGAATTCATGAACAATGATATTCTTGATTTACTGCTACATCATGCGAGCCATTTTCCTTCACCTCCTCCTATAATAATGGACCGACTGCAACCAATGATGTTACACATACTGCGTAATATTAGGCGAACAACCGCTGTCATGAATTAAACACCTACGATATACGCTACAGGAGATATGAAGTCACTAACAATGATATTCTTGAATTACTGCTACTTCAAGTGTGCCATTTTCCTGCACCTCCTCCTAAAATATTGGACCGACTGCAACCAAACTTGGTACACATACTTCTTACTATTAGACGAACAACCGCTGTCATGAATTAAACCCCTACGACTTATGCGACAGGAGACATGAAGTCATAAACAATGATATTCTTGAATAACTGCTACATCATGTGAGAAACTTTCCTGCACATCCTCCTAAAATAATGGAACACATGCAACCAAACTTGGTACAAATACTGCTTACGATTAGGCTAACAACTGCTGTCTGAATTAAACACCTACGACTTACGGTATAGGAGACCATAATTCATAAACAATGATATTCTTGAATTACTGATCCATCATGCGAGCCTTTGTCTTGCACCTTCTTTTAAAATAATGGACCGACTGCAACTAAACTTGGTACACATACTGCATACTATTAGGCGAACAACCGATGTCATAAATTAAACACCTTCTACTTATGCGACAGGCGACATGAAGTCATAAACAATGATATTCTTGAATAACTGCTACATAATGCGAGACATTTTCCTGCACCTCCTCCTAAAATAAAGGACCGACTGCAACCAAACTTGGTACACATACTTCGTACTATCAGGCGAACAGCCGCTGACATGAATTAAACACCTACGACTTACGCTACAGGAGACATGAATTCATAAACAATTATATTCTTGAATTACTGCTACATCATGTGAGCCATTTTCCTGCGCCTCCTCCTAAAATACTGTACCGACTGTAACCAAACGTGGTACACATACTGCTTTCTATTAGGCGAACCACCGCTGAAATGAGTTAAACCCCTACGCCTTACGCTACAGGAGACATGAAATCATAAACAATGATATTCATGAATATCTGCTACAACATGCGAGCCATTTTCCTGCACCCCCTCTTAAAATAATGGACCGACTGCAACCAAACTTGGTACACATACTTCGTACTATCAGGCGAACAGCTGCTGTCATGAATTAAACACCTACGACTTACGCTACAGGAGACTTGAAGTCATAAACAATGATATTCTTGAATTACTGCTACATCATGTGAGTCATTTTCCTGCGACTCCCCCTAAAATAATGGACCGAATGGAACCAAACTTGGTACACATACTGCTTACTTAAGGCGAAGAAGCGCTGTCATGAATTAAACCCCTACGTCTTATGCGACAGGAGACATGTTGTCATAAACAATAATATTCTTGAATAACTGCTACACCATGCGAGCCATTTTCCTGCACCTCGTCTTAAAATAATGGTCCGACTGCAACCAAACTTGGAACACATACTTCGTACTATCAGGCGAACTACCGCTGTCATGAATTAAACACCAACGACTTACGCTACAGGAGACATGAAGTCATAAACAATTATATTCTTGAAACAGTGCTACATCATGTGAGCAGTTTTCCTGCACCTCCTCCCAAATTAATGGACCGACTGCAACCAAACATTCCACACATACTGCTTACTATACGGCGAACAACCGCTGTCATTAATTAAACACTTATGACTTACGCTACAGGAGACATGAAGTCATAAACAACGATATTCTTGATTTTCTGCTACAACATGCGAGCAATTTTCCTGCATCTCCTCCTAAAATAATGGACCGACTGCAACCAAACTTGGTACACATACTGCGTACTATTAGGCGAACAACCGCTCTCATGAATTAAACACCTACCACTTACGCTACAGGGACATGAAGTAATTAACAATGATATTCTTTAATTACCGTTCCACCATGTCAGCAATTTTCCTGCTCCTCCTCCTAAAATAATGGACCGACTGCAACCAAACTTGGTACACATACTGCCTACTACTAAGCGAACAACCACTGTCATGAATTATACACCTACGACTTACGCTACAGGAGACATGAAGTTATAAACTATGATACTCTTGAATTACTGCTACATCTTGCGAGCCATTTTCCTGCACCTCCTCCTAAAATAATGGACCGACTGCAACCAAACTTGGTACACATACTTCCTACTATTAGGCGAACAACCGCTGTCATGAATTAAACACCTACGACTTACGCTACAGGAGACATGAGGTCATATACAATGATTTTTCTTAATTACCGTTATATCATGTGAGCAATTTTCCTGCTCCTCCTCCTAAAATAATGGACCGACTGCAACCAAACTTGGTACACATACTGCTTACTATTAGGCGAAAAACCGCAGTAATGTATTAAACACCTACGACTTACCCTACAGGAGACATGAAGTATTAAACAATGATATTCTTGAATTACTGATACAACATGTGAGCCATTATCCTGCAACACCTCCTATAATAATGTGCCGACTGCAAACACATTTGGTACACATACTGCGTACTATTAGGCGAACAACCGCTGTCATGAATTAAACAGATACGACTTACACTACAGGAGACATGAAGTCATAAACCATGATATTCTTGACTCACTGTTACATCATGTGAGCAATTTTCTAGCACCTCCTCCTAAAATAATAGTGCAACTGGAACCAAACTTGGTACACATACTGCTT
The DNA here is from genome assembly GCA_026315105.1 of Locusta migratoria. Classification (NCBI taxonomy): domain Eukaryota; kingdom Metazoa; phylum Arthropoda; class Insecta; order Orthoptera; family Acrididae; genus Locusta; species Locusta migratoria. Next base: position 829,494 of record JAOYRU010000211.1, read on the forward strand.
ACAATTAGGCAAACAAACCGCTGTCATGAATTAAACCTCTACGACTTACGCTACAGGAGACATGAAGTCATAAACAATGATATTCTTGAATTACTGCTACATCATGTGAGCCATTTTCCTGCACCTCCTCCTAAAATAATAGACCGACTGCAACCAAACTTGGTATACATACTGCTTACTATTAGGCGAAACACCGCTGTCATGAATTAAACACCTGCAACTTACGCTACAGGTGACATGAATTCATAAACAATGATATTCTTGAATTACTGCTACATCAAGCGAGCCATTTTCCTTCACCTCCTCCTAAAATAATGGACCGTCTGCAACCAATGTTGGTACACATACTGCGTAATATTAGGCGAACAACCGCTGTCATGAATTAAACACCTACGATTTACGCTACAGGAGATATGAAGTCATAAACAATGATATTCTTGAATTACTGCTACTTCAAGCGAGCCATTTTCCTTCACCTCCTCCTAAAATAATGGACCGTCTGCAACCAATGTTGGTACACATACTGCGTAATATTAGGCGAACAACCGCTGTCATGAATTAAGCACCTACAACTTACGCTACAGGAGTCACGAAATCATAAACAATGATATTCTCTAATTACGCCTACATCATGTCAGCCATTTTCCTGCACCTCCTCCTAAAATAATGGACCGACTGGAACCAAACTTGGTACACATACTGCCTACTATCAGGCTGTACAGCTCTGTCAAAGATTAAACACCTACGACTTACGCTACAGGAGACATGAAGTCATAAACAATGATATTCTTGAATTACTGCTACACCATGTGAGCAGTTTTCCTGCACCTCTTCCCAAATTAATGGACCGACTGCAACCAAACATGGTACACATACTGCTTACTATAAGGTGAACAACCGATGTCATGAATTAAACACTTACGACTTACGATACAGGACACATGAAGTCATAAACTGGGTTATTCTTGAGTTACTGCTACATGTTGTGAGCCATTTCCTGCACCTCCTCCTAAAATAATGGACCGACTGCAACCAATGTTGTTACACATACTGCGTAATATTAGGCGAACAACCGCTGTCATGAATTAAACACATACGATTTACACTACTGGAAATATGAAGTCACTAACAATGCTATTCTTGAATTACTGCTACTTCATGTGTGCCGTTTTCCTGCACCTCCTCCTAAAATAATGGACCGACTGCAACCAAACTTGGTACACATACTTCTTACTATTAGACGAACAACCGCTGTCATGAATTAAACCCCTACGACTTATGTGACAGGAGACACGAAGTCATAAACAATGATATTCTTGAATAAATGCTACATCATGTGAGAAACTTTCCTGCACATCCTCCTAAAATAATGGAGCGACTGCAACCAAACTTGGTACACATACTGCTTACTATTAGGCTAACAACTGCTGTCATGAATTAAACACCTACGACTTACGGTGTAGGAGACATTAATTCATAAACAATGATATTCTTGAATTACTGCTACATCATGCGAGCCATTTTCCTGCGCCTCCTCCTAAAATACTGTACCGACTGTAACCAAATTTTGTACACATACTGCTTTCTTTTAGGCGAACAAACGCGGTCATGAATGAAACACCTACGACTTACGCTACAGGAGACATGAAGTCATAAACAATGATATTCTTGAATTGCTGCTACACCATGCGAACCATTTTCCTGCACCTCCTCCTAAAATAATGGACCGACTGCAACCAAACTTGGTACACATAATGCTTACTATTAGGCGAACCACCGCTGCCATGAATTAAACCCCTACGACTTACGCGACAGGAGACATGAAGTTATAAACAATGATATTCTTGAATAACTGCTAAAACATGGGAGCCATTTTCCTGCACCCCCTCTTAAAATAATGGACCGACTGCAGCCAAACTTGGTACATATACTTCGTACTTTCAGGCGAACAGCCGCTGTCATGAATTAAACACCGACGACTTACGCTACAGGAGTCTTGAAGTCATAAACAGTGTTATTCTTGAATTACTGCTACATCATGTGAGCAATTTTCCTGCGACTCCCTTTAAAATAATGGACCGAATGGAACCAAACGTGGTACACATACTGCTTACTTTAGGCAAAGAACCGCTGTCATGAATTAAAACCCTACGACTTATGCGACAGGATACATGAAGTCATAAACAATGATATTCCTGAATAACTGCTACACCATGCGAGCCATTTTCCTGCACCTCCTCTTAAAATAATGGTCTGACTGCAACCAAACTTGGAACACATACTTCGTACTATCAGGCGAACAACCGCTGTCATGAATTAAACACCTACGACTTACGCTACAGGAGACATGAAGTCATAAACAATGATATTCTTGATTACCGTTACATCATGTGAGACAATTTCCAGCACCTCCACCTAAATAATGGACCGACTGCAACCAAACTTGAAACACATACTGCTTACAATTAGGCGAACAACCGCTGTCATGAATTAAGCAGCTGCAACTTACGCTACAGGAGACATGAATTCATAAACAATGATATTTTTGATTTACTGCTACATCAAGCGAGCCATTTTCCTTCACCTCGGCCTAAAATAATGCACCGTCTGCAACCAATGTTGGTACACATAATGCGTAATATCAGGCGAACAAACGATGCCATGAATTAAACACCTACGTTTACGCTACAGGAGATATGAAGTCATAAACAATGATATTCTTGAATTACTGCTACTTCAAGCGTGCCATTTTCCTGCACCTCCTTCTAAAATAATGGACCGACTGCAACATATATTGGTACAGATACTGCTTACTATTAGCCGAACGACCGCTGTCATGAATTAAACCCCTACGACTTACGCGACAGGAGACATGAAGTCATAAACAATGATATTCTTGAATTACTGCAACAACACGTGTGCAATTTTCCGGCACCTCCTCCTAAAAAAATGGACTGGCCGCAACCAAACATGGTACACATACTGCTTACTATCAGGTGAACAACCGCTGTCATCAATCAAACACCTACGACTTACGCTACAGGAATTATGATATTATAAACAATGATACTCTTGAATAACTGCTACAACACGAGAGCCATTTTCCTGCACCTCCTCTTAAAATAATGGACCGACTGCAACCAAACTTGGTACACAGACATCGTACTATCAGGCGAACAACCGCTGTATGATTTATACACCTACAATTTACGCTACAGGAGGCATGAAATCGTAAACAAACATATTCTTGAATTACTGCTACATCATGTGAGCAGTTTTCCTGCACCTCCTCCCAAATTACTGGACCGACTGCAACAAAACTTGGTACACATACTTCGTACTATCAGGCGAACACCCGCTGTCATGATTTAAACACCTACAATTTACGCTACAGGAGACATGAAGTCATAAACATTGATATTCTTGAATTACTGCTACATCATGCGAGACATTTTCCTGCACCTCCTACTAAAATAATGGACCGACTGCAACCAAACTCGGTACACATACTGCTTACTATTAGGCGAACAACCGCTGTCATGATTTAAACACCTACAATTTACGCTACAGGAGACATGAAGTCATAAACAATGATATTCTTGAATTACTGCTACTTCAAGCGTGCCATTTTCCTGCACCTCCTTCTAAAATAATGGACCGACTGCAACATATATTGGTACAGATACTGCTTACTATTAGCCGAACGACCGCTGTCATGAATTAAACCCCTACGACTTACGCGACAGGAGACATGAAGTCATAAACAATGATATTCTTGAATTACTGCAACATCACGTGTGCAATTTTCCGGCACCTCCTCCTAAAAAAATGGACTGGCCGCAACCAAACATGGTACACATACTGCTTACTATCAGGTGAACAACCGCTGTCATCAATCAAACTCCTACGACTTACGCTACAGGAGCCATGTAGTCATAAACAATGATATTCTTGAATAACTGCTACATCATGAGAGCCATTTTCCTGCACTTCCTCCTAAAATAATGGACCGACTGCAACAAAACTTTTTACACATACCGCTTATCATTAGGCGAACAACTGCTGTCATGAATTAAACACCTACGACTTACGCTACAGGAGACATAAAGTCATAAACAATGATATTCTTGATAACTGCTACATCATGCGAGCCATTTTCCTGACACTCCTCCTAAAATAATGGACCGACTGCAACCAAACTTGAAACACATACTGCTTACAATTAGGAGAACAACCGCTGTCATGAATTAAACACCTGCAACTTACGCTACAGGAGACATGAATTCATGAACAATGATATTCTTGATTTACTGCTACATCATGCGAGCCATTTTCCTTCACCTCCTCCTATAATAATGGACCGACTGCAACCAATGATGTTACACATACTGCGTAATATTAGGCGAACAACCGCTGTCATGAATTAAACACCTACGATATACGCTACAGGAGATATGAAGTCACTAACAATGATATTCTTGAATTACTGCTACTTCAAGTGTGCCATTTTCCTGCACCTCCTCCTAAAATATTGGACCGACTGCAACCAAACTTGGTACACATACTTCTTACTATTAGACGAACAACCGCTGTCATGAATTAAACCCCTACGACTTATGCGACAGGAGACATGAAGTCATAAACAATGATATTCTTGAATAACTGCTACATCATGTGAGAAACTTTCCTGCACATCCTCCTAAAATAATGGAACACATGCAACCAAACTTGGTACAAATACTGCTTACGATTAGGCTAACAACTGCTGTCTGAATTAAACACCTACGACTTACGGTATAGGAGACCATAATTCATAAACAATGATATTCTTGAATTACTGATCCATCATGCGAGCCTTTGTCTTGCACCTTCTTTTAAAATAATGGACCGACTGCAACTAAACTTTGTACACATACTGCATACTATTAGGCGAACAACCGATGTCATAAATTAAACACCTTCGACTTATGCGACAGGCGACATGAAGTCATAAACAATGATATTCTTGAATAACTGCTACATAATGCGAGCCATTTTCCTGCACCTCCTCCTAAAATAAAGGACCGACTGCAACCAAACTTGGTACACATACTTCGTACTATCAGGCGAACAGCCGCTGACATGAATTAAACACCTACGACTTACGCTACAGGAGACATGAATTCATAAACAATTATATTCTTGAATTACTGCTACATCATGTGAGCCATTTTCCTGCGCCTCCTCCTAAAATACTGTACCGACTGTAACCAAACTTGGTACACATACTGCTTTCTATTAGGCGAACCACCGCTGAAATGAATTAAACCCCTACGCCTTACGCTACAGGAGACATGAAATCATAAACAATGATATTCATGAATATCTGCTACAACATGCGAGCCATTTTCCTGCACCCCCTCTTAAAATAATGGACCGACTGCAACCAAACTTGGTACACATACTTCGTACTATCAGGCGAACAGCTGCTGTCATGAATTAAACACCTACGACTTACGCTACAGGAGACTTGAAGTCATAAACAATGATATTCTTGAATTACTGCTACATCATGTGAGTCATTTTCCTGCGACTCCCCCTAAAATAATGGACCGAATGGAACCAAACTTGGTACACATACTGCTTACTTAAGGCGAAGAAGCGCTGTCATGAATTAAACCCCTACGTCTTATGCGACAGGAGACATGTTGTCATAAACAATAATATTCTTGAATAACTGCTACACCATGCGAGCCATTTTCCTGCACCTCGTCTTAAAATAATGGTCCGACTGCAACCAAACTTGGAACACATACTTCGTACTATCAGGCGAACTACCGCTGTCATGAATTAAACACCAACGACTTACGCTACAGGAGACATGAAGTCATAAACAATGATATTCTTGAATTACTGCAACATCACGTGTGCAATTTTCCGGCACCTCCTCCTAAAAAAATGGACTGGCCGCAACCAAACATGGTACACATACTGCTTACTATCAGGTGAACAACCGCTGTCATCAATCAAACTCCTACGACTTACGCTACAGGAGCCATGTAGTCATAAACAATGATATTCTTGAATAACTGCTACATCATGAGAGCCATTTTCCTGCACTTCCTCCTAAAATAATGGACCGACTGCAACAAAACTTTTTACACATACCGCTTATCATTAGGCGAACAACTGCTGTCATGAATTAAACACCTACGACTTACGCTACAGGAGACATAAAGTCATAAACAATGATATTCTTGATAACTGCTACATCATGCGAGCCATTTTCCTGACACTCCTCCTAAAATAATGGACCGACTGCAACCAAACTTGAAACACATACTGCTTACAATTAGGAGAACAACCGCTGTCATGAATTAAACACCTGCAACTTACGCTACAGGAGACATGAATTCATGAACAATGATATTCTTGATTTACTGCTACATCATGCGAGCCATTTTCCTTCACCTCCTCCTATAATAATGGACCGACTGCAACCAATGATGTTACACATACTGCGTAATATTAGGCGAACAACCGCTGTCATGAATTAAACACCTACGATATACGCTACAGGAGATATGAAGTCACTAACAATGATATTCTTGAATTACTGCTACTTCAAGTGTGCCATTTTCCTGCACCTCCTCCTAAAATATTGGACCGACTGCAACCAAACTTGGTACACATACTTCTTACTATTAGACGAACAACCGCTGTCATGAATTAAACCCCTACGACTTATGCGACAGGAGACATGAAGTCATAAACAATGATATTCTTGAATAACTGCTACATCATGTGAGAAACTTTCCTGCACATCCTCCTAAAATAATGGAACACATGCAACCAAACTTGGTACAAATACTGCTTACGATTAGGCTAACAACTGCTGTCTGAATTAAACACCTACGACTTACGGTATAGGAGACCATAATTCATAAACAATGATATTCTTGAATTACTGATCCATCATGCGAGCCTTTGTCTTGCACCTTCTTTTAAAATAATGGACCGACTGCAACTAAACTTTGTACACATACTGCATACTATTAGGCGAACAACCGATGTCATAAATTAAACACCTTCGACTTATGCGACAGGCGACATGAAGTCATAAACAATGATATTCTTGAATAACTGCTACATAATGCGAGCCATTTTCCTGCACCTCCTCCTAAAATAAAGGACCGACTGCAACCAAACTTGGTACACATACTTCGTACTATCAGGCGAACAGCCGCTGACATGAATTAAACACCTACGACTTACGCTACAGGAGACATGAATTCATAAACAATTATATTCTTGAATTACTGCTACATCATGTGAGCCATTTTCCTGCGCCTCCTCCTAAAATACTGTACCGACTGTAACCAAACTTGGTACACATACTGCTTTCTATTAGGCGAACCACCGCTGAAATGAATTAAACCCCTACGCCTTACGCTACAGGAGACATGAAATCATAAACAATGATATTCATGAATATCTGCTACAACATGCGAGCCATTTTCCTGCACCCCCTCTTAAAATAATGGACCGACTGCAACCAAACTTGGTACACATACTTCGTACTATCAGGCGAACAGCTGCTGTCATGAATTAAACACCTACGACTTACGCTACAGGAGACTTGAAGTCATAAACAATGATATTCTTGAATTACTGCTACATCATGTGAGTCATTTTCCTGCGACTCCCCCTAAAATAATGGACCGAATGGAACCAAACTTGGTACACATACTGCTTACTTAAGGCGAAGAAGCGCTGTCATGAATTAAACCCCTACGTCTTATGCGACAGGAGACATGTTGTCATAAACAATAATATTCTTGAATAACTGCTACACCATGCGAGCCATTTTCCTGCACCTCGTCTTAAAATAATGGTCCGACTGCAACCAAACTTGGAACACATACTTCGTACTATCAGGCGAACTACCGCTGTCATGAATTAAACACCAACGACTTACGCTACAGGAGACATGAAGTCATAAACAATTATATTCTTGAAACAGTGCTACATCATGTGAGCAGTTTTCCTGTACCTCCTCCCAAATTAATGGACCGACTGCAACCAAACATTCCACACATACTGCTTACTATACGGCGAACAACCGCTGTCATTAATTAAACACTTATGACTTACGCTACAGGAGACATGAAGTCATAAACAACGATATTCTTGATTTTCTGCTACAACATGCGAGCAATTTTCCTGCATCTCCTCCTAAAATAATGGACCGACTGCAACCAAACTTGGTACACATACTGCGTACTATTAGGCGAACAACCGCTCTCATGAATTAAACACCTACCACTTACGCTACAGGGACATCAAGTCATTAACAATGATATTCTTTAATTACCGTTCCACCATGTCAGCAATTTTCCTGCTCCTCCTCCTAAAATAATGGACCGACTGCAACCAAACTTGGTACACATACTGCCTACTACTAAGCGAACAACCACTGTCATGAATTATACACCTACGACTTACGCTACAGGAGACATGAAGTTATAAACTATGATACTCTTGAATTACTGCTACATCTTGCGAGCCATTTTCCTGCACCTCCTCCTAAAATAATGGACCGACTGCAACCAAACTTGGTACACATACTTCCTACTATTAGGCGAACAACCGCTGTCATGAATTAAACACCTACGACTTACGCTACAGGAGACATGAAGTCATATACAATGATTTTTCTTAATTACCGTTATATCATGTGAGCAATTTTCCTGCTCCTCCTCCTAAAATAATGGACCGACTGCAACCAAACTTGGTACACATACTGCTTACTATTAGGCGAAAAACCGCAGTAATGTATTAAACACCTACGACTTACGCTACAGGAGACATGAAGTATTAAACAATGATATTCTTGAATTACTGATACAACATGTGAGCCATTATCCTGCAACACCTCCTATAATAATGTGCCGACTGCAAACACATTTGGTACACATACTGCGTACTATTAGGCGAACAACCGCTGTCATGAATTAAACAGATACGACTTACACTACAGGAGACATGAAGTCATAAACCATGATATTCTTGAATCACTGTTACATCATGTGAGCAATTTTCTAGCACCTCCTCCTAAAATAATAGTGCAACTGGAACCAAACTTGGTACACATACTGCTTACAATTAGGCAAACAAACCGCTGTCATGAATTAAACCTCTACGACTTACGCTACAGGAGACATGAAGTCATAAACAATGATATTCTTGAATTACTGCTACATCATGTGAGCCATTTTCCTGCACCTCCTCCTAAAATAATAGACCGACTGCAACCAAACTTGGTATACATACTGCTTACTATTAGGCGAAACACCGCTGTCATGAATTAAACACCTGCAACTTACGCTACAGGTGACATGAATTCATAAACAATGATATTCTTGAATTACTGCTACATCAAGCGAGCCATTTTCCTTCACCTCCTCCTAAAATAATGGACCGTCTGCAACCAATGTTGGTACACATACTGCGTAATATTAGGCGAACAACCGCTGTCATGAATTAAACAGATACGACTTACACTACAGGAGACATGAAGTCATAAACCATGATATTCTTGAATCACTGTTACATCATGTGAGCAATTTTCTAGCACCTCCTCCTAAAATAATAGTGCAACTGGAACCAAACTTGGTACACATACTGCTTACAATTAGGCAAACAAACCGCTGTCATGAATTAAACCTCTACGACTTACGCTACAGGAGACATGAAGTCATAAACAATGATATTCTTGAATTACTGCTACATAACGTTAGCAATTTTTCCTGCGACTCCTCCTAAAATAATGGACCGACTGGAACCAAACTTGGTACACATACTGCCTACTTTAGGCGAACAACCGCTGTCATGAATTAAACCCCTACGACTTACACGACAGGAAACATGAAGTCATAAACTATGATACCCTTGAATAACTCCTACAACATAAGGGCCATTTTCCTGAACCTCCTCTTAAAATAATGGACCGACTGCAACCAAACTTGGTACACATACTTCGTACTATCAGGCGAACAACCGCTGTCATCATTTAAATACCTACAATTTACGCTACAGGAGACATGACGTCATAAATAATCATATTCTTGAATTACTGCTACATCATGTGAGTAGTTTTCCTACACCTCCACCCAAATTAATGGACCGACTGCAACCAAACATGGTACACATACGGCTTACTATAAGGTGAACAACCGCTGTCATGAATTAAACACTTACGACTTACGCTACAGGAGACATGAAGTCATAAACAATGATATTCTTGAATTACTGCTACATGATGCGAGACATTTTCCTGCACCTCCTCCTAAAATACTGTGCCGACTGCTACCAAACTCGGTACACATACTGCTTACTATAAGGCCAATAACCGCTGTCATGAATTAAACACCTACGACTTACGCTACAGGAGACATGAAGTCATAGACAATGATATTATTGAATTACTGACGCATCACGTGTGCAATTTTCCTGCACCTCCTCCAAAAAAAATGGACTGACCGCAACCAAACATGGTACACATACTGCTTACTATCAGGTGAACAACCGCTGTCATCAATCAAACTCCTACGACTTACGCTACAATAGATATGAAATTATAAACAATGATAATCTTAAATAACTGCTACATCATGAGAGCCATTTTCCTGCACCTCCTCCTAAAATAATGGACCGACTGAAACAAAACCTGGTACACATACCGCTTATCATTAGGCGAACAACCGCTGTCATGAATTAAACACCTACGACTTACGCTACAGGAGACATGAAGTCATAAACAATGATAGCTTTAATTACTGCTACATCATGTGAGCCATTTTCCTGCTAATCGTCCTAAAATAATGGACCGACTGCATCCAAACTTGGTACACATACTGCTTTCTATAAGGCGAACAACCGCTGTCATGAATTAAACACTTACGACTTACGCTACAGGACACATGAAGTCATAAACAAAGATGTTCTTGAGTTACTGCTACAATATGTGAGCCATTTTCCTGCACCTCCTCCGAAAATAATGGACCGACTGCAACCAAACTTGGTACACATACTGCTTACTATTAGCCGAACAACCGCTGTCATGAATTAGACACCTACGACTTTCGCAACAGGAGATATGAAATCATAATTAATGATATTCTTGATTTACTGCTACATCATGCAAACCATTTTCTTGCACCTCTTACTAAAATAATGGACCGACTGCAACCAAACTTTTTACACATACTGCTTACTATTAGGCGAACAAACGCGGTCATGAATTACACACCCACGACTTACGCTACTGGAGACATGAAGTCAGAAACAATGATATTCTTGATAACTGCTACAACATGTGAGCCTTTTCCTGCACCTCCTCCTAAAATAATGGACTGACTGCAACCAAACTCGGTACACATAATGCCTACTATCAGGCTAACAACTGCTGTCATGAAATTAACACCTACGACTTACGCTACAGGAGACATGAAGTCATAAACAATGATATTCTTGATAACTGCTACATCTTGCGAGCCATTTTCCTGCAACTCCTCCTAAAATAATGGACCGACTGAAACCAAACTTTACACACATACTGCTTACAATTAGGCGAACAACCGCTGTCATGAATTAAACACCTGCAACTTACGCTACAGGAGACATGAATTCATAAACAATGATATTCTTGATTTACTGCTACATAATGCGAGCCATTTTCCTTCACCTCCTCCAAAAATAATGGACCGACTGCAACTAATGATGTTACACATACTGCGTAATATTAGGCGAACAACCGCTGTCATGAATTAAACACCTACGATTTACGCTACAGGAGATATGATCTCACTAACAAAGATATTCTTGAATTACTGCTACTTCAAGTGTGCCATTTTCCTGCACCTACTCCTAAAATAATGGACCGACTGCAGCCAAACTTGGTACACATACCTCTTACTATTATTACATAGAACAACCGCTGTCATGAATTAAACCCCTACGTCTTACGCGACAGGAGACATGAAGTCATAAACAATGATATTCTTGAATAACTGCTACAGCATATGAGAAACTTTCCTGCACATCCTCCTAAAATAATGGAACGACTGCAACCAAACTTGGTACACATACTGCTTTTTATTAGGCTAACAACTGCTGTCATGAATTAAACACCTACGACTTACGGTATTGCAGACATTATTCATAAACAAAGATATTCTTGAATTACTGCTACATCATGCGAGCCTTTGTCTTGCACCTTCTTTTAAAATAATGGACCGACTGCAACTAAACTTGGTACACATACTGCTTTCTATTAGGCGAACAAACGTGGTTATGAATGAAACACCTACGACTTACGCTACAGGAGACATGAAGTCATAAACAGTGATATTCTTGAATTGCTGCTACATCATGCGAGCCATTTTCCTGCACCTCCTCCTAAAATACTGTACCGACAGCAACCAAACTTGGTACACATAATGCATACTATTGAGCGAACCAACGCTGTCATGAATTAAACCCCTACGACTTACGCGACAGGAGACATGAAGTCATAAACAATGATATTCTTGAATAACTGCTACAACATGCGAGCCATTTTCCTGCACCTCCTTTTAAAATAATGGTCCGACTGCAACCAAACTTGGAACACATACTTCGTACCATCAGGCGAACGCCTGCTGTCATGAATTAAACCCCTACGACTCACGTGACAGGAGACCTGAAGTCATAAACAATGATATTCTTGAATAACTGCTACAACATGCGAGCCATTTTCATGTACCTCCTCCTAAAATAATGGACCGACTGCAACCAAACTTGGTACACATACTGCCTACTATTAGGCGAACAACCGCTGTCATGAACTAAACACCTACGACTTACGCTACAGGAGACATGAGGTCATAAACAATGATATTCCTTAATTACTGTTACATCATGTGAGCAATTTTCCTGCTCCTGCTCCTAAAATAATGGACCGACTGCAACCAAACTTGGTACACATACTGCTTACTATTAGGTGAAAAACCGTTGTAATGTATTAAACACCTACGACTTACGCTACAGGAGACATGAAGTAATAAACAATGACATTCTTGAATTACTGATACAACATGTGAGCCATTATCTTGCAACACCTCGTAAAATATTATACCGACTGCAAACACACTTGGTACACATACTGCGTACTATTAGGCGAACAACCTCTGTCATGAATTAAACAGATACGACTTATGCTACAGGAGACCAGAAGTCATAAACAATGATGTTCTTGAATCACTGCTACATCATGTGAGCCATTTTCAAGCACCTCCTCCTAAAATAATGGTGCAACTGGAAACAAACTTGGTACACATACTGCTTACAATTAGGCGAACAACCGCTGTCATGAATTAAACACCTACGACTTACGTGACAGGTTACATGAAGAAGTCATAAACAATGATGATCTTCATTTACTGCCACATCATGTGAGCCATTTTCCGGCACCTCTTCCTAAAATAATGGACCAACTGCAGCCAAACTTAATACACATACTGCATACTATTAAGCGAACAACCGCTGTCATGAATTAAACACCTACGACTTACGCTACAGGAGACATGAAGTCATAAACTATGACATTCTTGAATTACTGCTAGATCATGCGAGTCATTTTCCTGCATCTCCTCCTAAAATAATGGACCGACTGCAACCAAACTTGGTACACATACTGCTTACTATTAGGCGAAAGACCGCCGTAATGTATTATACACCTACGATTTACGCTACAGGAGACATGAAGTAATAATCAACGAAATTCCTGAATTACTGCTACATAATGTGAGCCATTATCCTCCACCTCCTCCTACAATAATGGACCGACTATAACCAAACTTGGTACGCATACTGCTTACTATTAGGCGAACAACCTCTGTCATGAATGAAACACCTACGACCTATGCTAAAGGAGACATGAAGTCATAAACAATTATATTCTTGAAGTACTGCTACATCATGCGTGCTTTTTTTCTGCAACTCCTCCTAAAATACTGGACTGACTGCAACGACACTACGTACACATACTGCGTACTATGAGGCGAACAACCGCTGTCATGAATTAAACAGCTACGACTTACGCTACAGGAGACCTGAAGTCATAAACAATGATATTCTTGAATCACTGCTACACCATGTGAGCCATTTTCCTGCACCTCCTCCTAAAATAATGGTCCAACTGCAACCAAACTTGGTATACATACTGCTTACAATTAGGCAAACAACCGCTGTCATGAATTAAACCTCTACGACTTACGCTACAGGAGACATGAAGTCATAATCAATGATATTCTTGAATAACTGCTACATCATGCGAGCCATTTTCCTGCACCTTGTAACGTTTCTGCTATGTTGTGCACTCCTAAAAAATCAGTTGCCAACATTGAAACACGAAATATCTGATACCTAAAGTAAAACTTCATTACCAGACATGTGATATTTCACATTTTCGCCTTCTGTTTGGAATTCTATTAACACTACTAGTAAAATGCTTTTAAGAAATAGTACACTGATTTAAATATAACTTTGCCTGACCTTTTACGTAATTTTCAGTTTTTTATACTTTCGTAAAAATAGCTGCAAACACTAAAAATGCATTACAATTAGTTTTAGAAATTGCTGAACCTAAATAGATACTAATTTGTATAGAAACAACAATGCTACATGTTATAAACTATTGCACCACATGATTTCATATATACCTTTTGTTTAAATAAATTAGGGCAGACCATGTTTTATATATCACTGGATCCTAAATTAAATAATGATAATTTTTCATGCACTAAAATTAATAATCCATTTCGTACTAGGAAACTATCTTCGAAATTAACAAAACTACGACAACCATATACAAATCCGTATTAATAAATAATTTGACCGCAAACCGAAACACATTAAAATTATATGTTACAATAATAATGCGCCTACACACTATTGGCAAAGCAGGTATGTGTGCATTTCGTAAACACACATAATGTAAATAATTTGAGCACTGTAAACACTAGTCAAAAGGATGACGTTAAATTTGTGCACTACATTTAAATACAAATTTCGTGAAACAAATACATACATTAACATAAATGGTCAGAGCTTAAATGTAATATTTTAATTTCTGTATTTTGGCATATTTGATGTAAAAGAATATTGTTTAATTGTGAATTACAAAACTTTGTCATCATTTTTAATACGTGGTTAAGCAGAAAGATGTTGGAGAGAAACCATTGTTTGTTGAGTCGGTGATAGAGTCGTGGATGGAGTTTGTGAGTGGCCAGAAACCTGTAAGCAGCTTTGTTAGCTTGCTGCTGCATTTCTTGATTGTGCAATGTTTAAGTGGAAATAAAATTGTTTCCATATCAACTAAAATGGATTTACTTTATGAAAATATCCTGTAAAATCAATTTCTTTAGTGAATGCCGAAGACAACTCACAACGCAATGGACTTCAGCCAGCATATAAGATAAGTTCAACTTCACCTACAGTGGAATGATTTCGTTATAGACTGAGAACTAATAAACATTTCCGTTATTTAGGAATATATTAGGGCTCAGTTTGAGTCATTCCGAAAAGAGGTGATGGACGTTAGATGTGGTGCCGCGTGACCAGGATTTTAAAAGCGTATTCACTAATGTAAAGTGTTAAAAGTGGTGACGACCAAACTATTTTAATGAGCATTCGCTAATATAAGAATGTGTTTCAGGATAACAAGGAAAATAATGTATATGATGGATGTGCAGTAAAACCATCATAAAAGTGCAGAATTCGACTACAATACTATCCACACCTACGATGTCGAAATTTAATGGAGGAAGATGGCAATAATTTGGACTACTAGATTCCTGTATCGCCGCATCCTTGTGTGAAGTTAAGTACTCATTTTTTTTTATTATTTTTTTTTTAGATCTTTTGTAGTGACTGTTTGTGTGATAGGGGTTTTATGTGGACTGAAAACTTATTTTAAAATGGATACATTAAGAAAGGAGGGAGATGATAGTACTCAAGTTTCGGACTTTGACAGTGGAGTAGAAGGTTCTGGTATCGCGAGTTCTACACCGATTACAAGAAAGCAGCAGGTCCCATTTTCTAGTGATTTACAAGAGACTGGACAACAGATTAGTAATATGGCAGCAAATGCGGAAATAGAAAGAAAATCAATCTTGGAACTTATATTAGAATCGAACTCCAAACTTTCATTACAAATGGAAACTATGAAAACCGAACTTTCATTACAAACGGAAACCACGAACTCCAAACTTTCATTACAAATGGAAACTATGGAAACCATGAAAACCGAACTATCTGACATAAAATCTCAAACAAATGACTCAATGACCGATTTAAATCAATACATTGGAAGTCTAGTGACAAATTTTAGTACCGGTAGATTCAATAGTGTAGAAAAAACTGTTGTGGTAGCCACTACTTCAGTAGTTTCTCAGACGAGTGACAATGTTGAAGAAATAGATGACAGTTCATGTAATGTAAATTCTCAGAGCCAGGATACTAAAACAGAGTTAACTGGAAAGATTCGCGATGTTGAAAAATGTAATAGCAAACTTGATAGTTCTGATTTTAAAGTAGAAACTGAATGTAACTGTGTTATAGATAACCTTGAGCAAGAAGTCGAAAGTAATTGTACAGTCACAGAATTACCACAGTGTGTAGACGAAATTCCAGAAAAGTCACATGCTGAAACTTTGAGTATTCCTAGACGTACTACTGTAATTTGTTTACCAGTAGTGAAGTTACCTGGTAGGCCTAAAAAGAAATTTCATCCTATTTATTTTATGCCACAGGACAATGATTGTTTTTCGTCAGATTTGGATGACACTTCTGAAATTATGTTGCTTAAGCAAAGTCTAAGGAGTAAAGTAGGTTCTTGGGCAAACCAGACCCAACTGTTTGCATTTAATTTTGGACCTAATTGTAATCTACTACTACCTATTCTACCTGATGACAGACAAAATGAGATGCATCAGGCTATGTACTGATGTAATACCTTAGGGGCATAATTACTCTTTAGTTATGAAACTGCTGACAACAGTTCAGGTCCCCAGTCGTGTGCTGTGTACTTCTATTAATCATTTTCACAGTACAGAAAAAATTGTAGTATATAAGTTTTCCTTCAGTGTAAATATTTATGATTATTTGACAAAATGTTTTAATTACCACTGACAAGTGAAAACAGCTGAGACATACCTTTTGATATATACATTTTTGCTATATGCTTATTGAAACTTAAAATATGTGAAGCCTAAACTTTATTACCAGTAAGAATTTTAGAGAAAATATGAACAAAAAATATGTAGGTGGATGTTAACCATCAGTTCAGAAGAACTTTATACCAAATAATAATACTGTACCTAATATGATATACCAGTTGGGGGTTTTTCAATAAGAATTTTTTTTTACTTATGCCAATGTATAGGCCAATGGACTTCGTTCTTAAGAAAAGTAAATATACCGGTACTGAAATACAGTTTCAACCGAATAGTGAATTCATGTTTACAGTTAATACAGTTACAATGAATAACAAATATTGAGAAAGATTTATGAATAAAAATACTATGTGGATTTAAGTACAGAAAAAGAAAATAGGTAGATGATGGGGGTTTATTTAATATGTTTGACAGGAATTTTGGAGTTTTATGTTATGATGTTTATAAACCACTAGCTAATGTGGAAGTCTTTGTGTAGTCATCAAAAGATATGACAGGTTAGACAAATGTTAACAGCTGTTCATGAGAAATTTAAGTTAGGTTAAGAATTGTCAGTGAAAGTACTGAACAAATAGTTATTAAGTTACTGAAATGGAAGTGAAAAATGCTCCATATATTGAAAAGAAAGAATTAATATGTCATAAAGAAAATGACTATGAAAATAATGAATACTTAAATGAAAAATATTGATATAGGATTAAGATTAGTGTAGTCTCTGAACAGATGCTTTACTTGAAGTCTAAGATGTTGAATTGCTTGATACTGCTGAGGAAATCTCAAAATGATAGTGTTAAATGTACTGAGAAATGTTAGCTCCAAACCCTGATGTAAATGTTAAGTCATCTACCGAATTAATTGAAAGCAAATATGAAAGTATACCTTCTGTCAATGTCAACTTAAGTTGTGATTCTAGTAACATGAACATGAATAATTTTGAGGAAGTTTAAAAAAATCTAGTAACTGAACCTGGAAACCAAGTACTATTTCACTATGTTAGTAGTCCATTTGTTAAGATCTTGAGTTGAAGTTTTTCTACATACATACATTGAGTTACTTGAAGTAACTGAAACCCTTAGCTGTATGCTTATAGTTTTGTTTATCCACGATCCATAAAGTTGATCGGTCTCAGAATGTTAATGCATTTAAATCCTACCTACAGAAAGTTAATTTAAGTCTTCAAATTTTTATCTTGCTCTTACTCTGAAACCTACAAGGAAGATATTTGTTGATACCTACTATGAATATGGCACATAGATAGTGCGTATACCGTATCTGCATGTACAGATTTACACACCAAAAAATTATTTATTAACCTTATATGCATAGTCAAAGGTATGTTGCAGTGTTCATTATTTGTTTATGGCTTGAAATGTCATTGTATATACGAGAAAATGCTTACTTCAGTTATGTACTGCGATTTTTCTATTAATCACGTCCACAGTGCATTACAATTCAAAGTCTTTAATTCTTTTCACTCTTGTTAGTCATTCATTAGTATTTTTTGTGTTGTTGGTTGAATTTTGTGTTGTACTTTGATGTGTCAAGAGGGACTTGCTAACAATTAGTACAAAAGTGACTATAAGCATGGGAGGACACACAGACCACACAAGTGTTGACCAATGTAAAACTCAATTGCTATCCTTGAGCTTACAGCTTCATAGGAAAATATTTAATACTGGTTTAAGATGACCATATTATAGTATATTGTACATATGACAGTTTTGGCTGATACAAAGTTTAATTTTCATTTTTATTCTTAAAGTTTACAATGAAACAATTGATGTTTTACAAGTTACATACTTGGAATTTTTTTATCATGCATACTTGCACATACTCATGATGTAAGGTCATATGTAGCCGTTTGCGAGTCAGTTACCTGCCCTGGCCGTGGACGTAATTTAATGGCAGTGTATTTTTCCGCCCTATCTTGTTTACTGCCTTGAGAGTGGGTGTATTTTGGCAGTTAAAACAAAAACTTTTTCATTTTTCTTTAAATTTTTCCAAGATGGGAAAAATTTGACACTTTGGTGGATCAGTTGAGAACTGACACTTATTACTTTAATTTCCGTGCTTGATTTGAGCTATGTGATTAACCATTGCCACTGCTAACTACTCGCAGGGGGGTTAATTTTTGATTTTTTATTAATGCATATGTTTTTTCAATAATTGTTTATACTCTTTACTACTACTCATACTAACCTCTAACTGTGTGAGAAATATTCAATACCTACAATACTTGAAAAAGTATAAAAACCATGATTACATTTTCTGTCTATATAACCATTTTAACTATACTATAATTTTGAACGATAAATGTTTGATGTGCTCACTGAGAGTTTGTTTCTATCCACTGTTTTACTATTTAATTATGTCTTTCTTTCACTTAGTAAATTGACTATAAATTGTGAAGTTATTACAGTGTACAACACCCTTTCTAGAGGAATTAGGAGCTTAGTACTCACATAATGGCATTTACATACATGTACACATAGAAGAAAATTGAGAAAAAATACTTTTTTATATGAATTAACACCAAACATAACTGTTTACAATATGAATATCAATGCTCTTAAAAAAAAAAAGTTGTAAAAGCTTGCTATTTCATTATTCAAACTAAAGTAAATGAGAGAAATTTCTCGTTAATTTTCAGTAACATTTAAGGGTTAATTTGAACCCATAATTTTGTTTGTTTACAATACCGTATTGCGAAAATTGATTACTCTTTCCAATAACCTGATAACAGTATACTTATTTATGTATGTAGTTAGGGAAAATAGTATGTGGTTCTGAGAAAGATACAACCATGTTATAGGAATGCCTGTATCTACAGTCAGCTGAAGCTGCGAGACACTACATTACCAACAGCAGTTTGCAGATACACCACTGTCGGCGCATCATGCAACATCAACCACCACCGGCATTCGCAAGACTACAATCAACATATAACCTTTTTATTTTAGCTTAAACTAATACCGATTCACTATGAACACTTAAATCACAACATATTGAAACGATAGTACATAGTGAACCCTACATTACATTTCAGGTACACTATGTAGGGGGGTGTGTAACGTTTCTGCTATGTTGTGCACTCCTAAAAAATCAGTTGCCAACATTGAAACACGAAATATCTGATACCTAAAGTAAAACTTCATTACCAGACATGTGATATTTCACATTTTCGCCTTCTGTTTGGAATTCTATTAACACTACTAGTAAAATGCTTTTAAGAAATAGTACACTGATTTAAATATAACTTTGCCTGACCTTTTACGTAATTTTCAGTTTTTTATACTTTCGTAAAAATAGCTGCAAACACTAAAAATGCATTACAATTAGTTTTAGAAATTGCTGAACCTAAATAGATACTAATTTGTATAGAAACAACAATGCTACATGTTATAAACTATTGCACCACATGATTTCATATATACCTTTTGTTTAAATAAATTAGGGCAGACCATGTTTTATATATCACTGGATCCTAAATTAAATAATGATAATTTTTCATGCACTAAAATTAATAATCCATTTCGTACTAGGAAACTATCTTCGAAATTAACAAAACTACGACAACCATATACAAATCCGTATTAATAAATAATTTGACCGCAAACCGAAACACATTAAAATTATATGTTACAATAATAATGCGCCTACACACTATTGGCAAAGCAGGTATGTGTGCATTTCGTAAACACACATAATGTAAATAATTTGAGCACTGTAAACACTAGTCAAAAGGATGACGTTAAATTTGTGCACTACATTTAAATACAAATTTCGTGAAACAAATACATACATTAACATAAATGGTCAGAGCTTAAATGTAATATTTTAATTTCTGTATTTTGGCATATTTGATGTAAAAGAATATTGTTTAATTGTGAATTACAAAACTTTGTCATCATTTTTAATACGTGGTTAAGCAGAAAGATGTTGGAGAGAAACCATTGTTTGTTGAGTCGGTGATAGAGTCGTGGATGGAGTTTGTGAGTGGCCAGAAACCTGTAAGCAGCTTTGTTAGCTTGCTGCTGCATTTCTTGATTGTGCAATGTTTAAGTGGAAATAAAATTGTTTCCATATCAACTAAAATGGATTTACTTTATGAAAATATCCTGTAAAATCAATTTCTTTAGTGAATGCCGAAGACAACTCACAACGCAATGGACTTCAGCCAGCATATAAGATAAGTTCAACTTCACCTACAGTGGAATGATTTCGTTATAGACTGAGAACTAATAAACATTTCCGTTATTTAGGAATATATTAGGGCTCAGTTTGAGTCATTCCGAAAAGAGGTGATGGACGTTAGAACCTCCTCCTAAAATAATGACCGACTGCAACCAAACTTGGTACACACACTGCTTACTATTAGTCAAACAACCGCTGTCATGAATTAAACTCCTACGACTTACGCGACAGGTTACATGAAGTCATAAACAATGATGATCTTCATTTACTGCCACATCATGTCAGCCATTTTCCTGCACCTCCTCCTAAAATAATGGACCAACAGCAGCCAAACTTAATACACATACTGCATACTATTAAACGAACAACCGCTGTCATGAATTAAACACCTACGACTTACGCTACAGGAGACATGAAGTCATAAACAATGATATTCTTGAATGACCGTTATATCATGTGAGGCATTTTCTGCACCTCCTCCTAAAATAATGGACTGACTGCAACCAAACTTGGTACACATACTGTGTACTATTAGGCGAACAACCGCTGTCATGTATTAAACACCTACGACTTACGCGACAGGAGACATGAAGTCATAAACAATGATAGTCTTGAATTACTGCTACATCATGCGAGCCATTTTCCTGCACCTCCTACTAAAATAATGTACCGACTGCAACCAAACTTGGTGCACATAGTGCTTACTGTTAGGCGAACAACCTCTGTCATCAATTAAATACATAAGACTTACGCTACAGGAGACATAAATTCATAAACAATGATAGTCTTGAATTACTGCTTCATCATGCGAGCCATTTCCTGCATCTCTTCCTAAAATAATGGACCAACTGCAACAAAACTTGGTCCACATAACTGCGTACTAATAGGAGAACAGCCGCTCTCATGAATGAAACACCTACGACTTACGCTACAGGATACATGAGGTCATAAACAATGACATTCTTGAAGTACTGCTACATCATGTGTGCCATTTTCCTGCACCTCCACCTAAAATAATGGACCGACTGCAACCAAACTTGACACACATACTGCATACTATTAGGCGAACAACCGCTGTCATGAATTAAACTCATACGACGTACGCTACAGTTGACATGAAGTCATAAACAATGATATTCTTGAATTACTGCTACATTATGCAAGACATTTTCCTGCTCCTCCTCCTAAAATAATGGACTGACTGCAACCAAACATGGTACACATACTGCTTACTATTAGGCGAACAACCGCTGTAATGAATGAAACACCCACGACCTATGCTAAAGGAGACATGAAGTCATAAACAATTATATTCTTGAAGTACTGCTACATCATGCGTGCTTTTTTTCTGCAACTCCTCCTAAAACAATGGACTGACTGCAACGACACTACGTACATACTGCGTACTATTAGGCGAACAACCGCTGTCATGAATTAAACAGCTACGACTTACGCTACAGGAGACCTGAAGTCATAAACAATGATATTCTTGAATCACTGCAACACCATGTGAGCCATTTTCCTGCTCCTCCTCCTAAACTAATGGACCGACTGCAACCAATGATGTTACACATACTGCGTAATATTAGGCGAACAACTGCTGTCATGAATTAAACACCTACGATTTACGCGACAGGAGACATGAAGTCATAAACAATGATATTCTTGAATAACTGTTACATCATGTGAGAAACTTTCCTGCACATCTTCCTAAAATAATGGAACGACTGCAACCAAACTAGGTACACATATTGCTTACTATTAGGCTAACAACTGCTGTCATGAATTAATGCTACAGCATGTGAGAAACTTTCCTGCACATCCTCCTAAAATAATGGAACGACTGCAACCAAACTTGGTACACATACTGCTTACTATTAGGCTAACAACTGCTGTCATGAATTAAACACCTACGACTTACGGTATAGCAGTCATTAATTCATAAACAATGATATTCTTGAATTACTGCTACATCATGCGAGCATTTGTCTTGCACCTTCTTTTAAAATAATGGACCGACTGCAACTAAACTTGGTACACATACTGCTTTCTATTAGGCGAACAAACGCGGTCATGAATGAAACACATACGACTTACGCTACAGGAGACATGAAGTCATAAACAGTGATATTCTTGAATTGCTGCTACATCATGCGAGCCATTTTCCTGCACCTCCTCCTAAAATAATGGACCGACTGCAACCAAACTTGCTACACATAGCGCATACTATTAGGCGAACCAACGCTGTCATGAATTAAACCCCTACGACTTACGCGACAGGAGACTTGAAGTCATAAACAATGATATTCTTGAATTACTGCTACATCATGTGAGCCATTTTCCTTTGACTCCCCCTAAAATAATCGACCGACTGGAACCAAACTTGGTACACATACTGCTTACCTTAGGCGAAGAACCCCTGTCATGAATTAAACCACTACGACTTATGCGACAGGAGACATGAAGTCATAAACAATTATATTCTTGAAATAGTGCTACATCATGTGAGCAGTTTTCCTGCACCTCCTCCCAAAGTAATGGACCGATTGCAACCAAACATTGTACACATACTGCTTACTATAAGGCGAATAACCGCTGTCATGAATTAAACATTTACGACTTACGCTACAGGAGACTTGAAGTCATAAACAATGATATTCTTGAATTACTGCTACATCATGTGAGCCATTTTCCTTTGACTCCCCCTAAAATAATGGAACGACTGCAACCAAACTTGGTACACATACTGCTTTTTATTAGGCTAACAACTGCTGTCATGAATTAAACACCTACGACTTACGGTATTGCAGACATTAATTCATAAACAAAGATATTCTTGAATTACTGCTACATCATGCGAGCCTTTGTCTTGCACCTTCTTTTAAAATAATGGACCGACTGCAACTAAACTTGGTACACATATTGCTTTCTATTAGGCGAACAAACGCGGTCATGAATGAAACACCTACGACTTACGCTACAGGAGACATGAAGTCATAAACAGTGATATTCTTGAATTGCTGCTACATCATGCGAGCCATTTTCCTCCTCCTAAAATACTGTACCGACAGCAACCAAACTTGGTACACATAATGCATACTATTGAGCGAACCAACGCTGTCATGAATTAAACCCCTACGACTTACGGGACAGGAGACATGAAGTCATAAACAATGATATTCTTGAATAACTGCTACAACATGCGAGACATTTTCCTGCACCTCCTCTTAAAATAATGGTCCGACTGCAACCAAACTTGGAACACATACTTCGTACCATCAGGCGAACAACTGCTGTCATGAATTAAACCCCTACGACTTACGCGACAGGAGACCTGAAGTCATAATCAATGATATTCTTGAATAACTGCTACAACATGCGAGCCATTTTCCTGTACCTCCTCCTAAAATAATGGACCGACTGCAACCAAACTTGGTACACATACTGCTTACTATTAGGCGAACAACCTCTGTCATGAATGAAACACCTACGACCTATGCTAAAGGAGACATGAAGTCATAAACAATTATATTCTTGAAGTACTGCTACATCATGCGTGCTTTTTTTCTGCAACTCCTCCTAAAATACTGGACTGACTGCAACGACACTACGTACACATACTGCGTACTATGAGGCGAACAACCGCTGTCATGAATTAAACAGCTACGACTTACGCTACAGGAGACCTGAAGTCATTTTCCTGTACCTCCTCCTAAAATAATGGACCGACTGCAACCAAACTTAATACACATACTGCATACTATTAAGCGAACAACCGCTGTCATGAATTAAACACCTACGACTTACGCTACAGGAGACATGAAGTCATAAACTATGACATTCTTGAATTAATGCTAGATCATGCGTGTCATTTTCCTGCATCTCCTCCTAAAATAATGGACCGACTGCAACCAAACTTGGTACACATACTGCTTACTATTAGGCGAAAGACCGCCGTAATGTATTATACACCTACGATTTACGCTACAGGAGACATGAAGTAATAATCAACGATATTCCTGAATTACTGCTACATAATGTGAGCCATTATCCTCCACCTCCTCCTACAATAATGGACCGACTGCAACCAAACTTGCTACACATAGTGCATACTATTAGGCGAACCAACGCTGTCATGAATTAAACCCCTACGACTTACGCGACAGGAGACTTGAAGTCATAAACAATGATATTCTTGAATTACTGCTACATCATGTGAGCCATTTTCCTTTGACTCCCCCTAAAATAATGGACCGACTGGAACCAAACTTGGTACACATACTGCTTACCTTAGGCGAAGAACCCCTGTCATGAATTAAACCACTACGACTTATGCGACAGGAGACATGAAGTCATAAACAATTATATTCTTGAAATAGTGCTACATCATGTGAGCAGTTTTCCTGCACCTCCTCCCAAAGTAATGGACCGATTGCAACCAAACATTGTACACATACTGCTTACTATAAGGCGAATAACCGCTGTCATGAATTAAACACTTACGACTTACGCTACAGGAGACATGAAGTCAGAAAAAATGATATTCTTTATTTACGGCTACATCATGCGTGCCATTTTCCTGCTCCTCCTCCTAAAATAATGGACTGCATGCAACCTAACTTGGTACACATACTGCGTACTATTAGGCGAAGAACCGCTCTCATGAATTAAACACCTACGACTTACGCTTCTGGAGACATGAAGTCATAAACAATGATATTCTTGAATTACTGCTACATCAAGCGGACTATTTTCCTGCACCCCCTACTAAAATAATAGACCGACTGCAACCAAACTTTGTACTCATACTTCTTAATATTAGGCGAACAACTGCTGTCATGATTTAAACACCTACGTCTTACGCTACAGGAGACATGATGTCATAAACAATGATATTCCTTAATTACCGTCCCATCATGTGAGCAATTTTCCTGCCCCTCCTCCTGAAATAATGGACCGACTGCAGCCAAACTTGGTACACATACTGCTTACTATTAGGCGAAAAACCGCCGTAATGTATTAAACACCTACGACTTACGCTACAGGAGACATGAAGTAATAAACAATGATATTCTTGAGTTACTGATACAACATTTGAGCAATTTTCCTGCACCTCCTCCTAAAATAATGGACCGACTGCAACCAAACTTGGTACACATACTGCCTACTATTAAGCGAACAACCACTGTCATGAACTAAACACCTACGACTTACGCTACAGGAGACATGAAGTCATAAAAAATGATATTCCTTAATTAGCGTTCCATCATGTAAACAATTTTCCTGCTCCTCCTCCTAAAATAATGGACCGACTGCAACCAAACTTGGTACACATACTGCCTACTATTAAGCGAACAACCACTGTCATGAACTAAACACCTACGACTTACGCTACAGGAGACATGAAGTAATAAACAATGATATTCTTGAATTACTGATACAACATGTGAGCCATTATCCTGCACCTCCTCCTAAAATAATGGACCGACTGCAACCAAACGTGGTACACATACTGCCTACTATTAGGCGAACCACTTCTGTCATGAATTAAACAGATACGACTTACGCTACAGGAGACCTGAAGTCATAAACAATGATACCCTTGAATCACTGCTACATCATGTGAGCCATTTTCAAGCACCTCCTCCTAAAATAATGGTGCAACTGGAACCAAACTTGGTACACATACTGCCTACTATTATGCAAACAACTGCTGTCATGGATTAAACACCTACGACTTACGCTACAGGACACATGAAGTCATACACAATGATATTCTTGAATGACCGGTATACAATGTGAGCCATTTTCTGCACCTCCTCTTAAAATAATGGACTGACTGCAACCAAACTTGGAACACATACTGCCTACTATTAGGCGAACAACCGTTGTCATGAATTAAACACCTACAACTTACGAAACAGGAGACATGATATCGTAAACAATGATATTCTTGAATTACTGCTACATCATGTCAGCCAATTTCCTGCACCTCCTCCTAAAATAATGGACCGACTGCAACCAAACTTGGTACACACACTGTTTACTATTAGTCAAACAACCGCTGTCATGAATTAAACACCTACGTCTTACGCGACAGGTTACATGAAGTCATAAACAAAGATGATCTTCATTTACTGCCACATCATGTGAGCCATTTTCCTGCACCTCCTACTAAAATAATGGACCAACTGCAGCCAAACGTAATACACATACTGCATACTATTAAACGAACAACCGCTGTCATGAATTAAACACCTACGACTTACGCTACAGGAGACATGAAGTCATAAACAATGGTATTCTTGAATGACCGTTATATCATGTGAGGCATTTTCTGCACCTCCTCCTAAAATAATGGACTGACTGCAACCAAACTTGGTGCACATACTGCTTACTATTAGGCGAACAACCGCTGTCATGAATTAAATACTTACTACTTACGCCACAGAAGATATGAAGTGGTAAACAATGATATTCTTCAATTACTGCTACATCATGTGAGCCATTTTCCTGCACCTCCTCCTAAAATAATGGACCGACTGCAACTAAACTTGTTACACATACTGCTTACTATTAGGCGAACAACCGCTGTCTAGAATTAAATCCCTACGACTTACGTTACAACAGACATGAAGTAATAATCAATGATATTCTTGAATTACAACTACATCATGTGTGCCATTTTCATGCACCTCCTCCTAAAATAATGGACCGACTGCAATCAAACTTGACACACATACTGCATACTATTAGGCGAACAACCGCTGTCATGAATTAATCTCATACGACGTACGCTACAGGAGACACGAAGTCATAAACAATGATATTCTTGAATTACTGGTACATCATGTGAGCCATTTTGCTGCACCTCCTCCTAAAATATTGGACCGACTGCAACGCAACTTGGTACACTTACTGCCTACTGTTAAGCGAAGAATCGCTGTCTTGAATTAAACACCTACGACTTACGCTAGAGCAGATATGTAGTCATAAACAAAGATATTCTTGAATTACTGCTACAGCATGTGAGACATTTTCCTGCACTTCCTCCTAAAACAATGGACTGACTGCAACCAAACTTGGTACACATACTGCGTACAATTTGACGAACAACCGCTGTCATGAATTAAATACCTACTACTTACGCTACAGGAGACATGAAGTGATAAACAATGATATTCTTGAATTACTGTTACATCATGTGGCAAATTTTCCTGCACCTCCTCTTAAAATAAAGGACCGACTGCAACCAAATTCGGTACACATACTTCTTACTATTAGGCGAACAACCGCTGTCATGAATTAAACACCTACGACTTACGCTACAGGAAACGTGAAGTCATAAACAAAGATATTCTTGAATTACTGCTACAGCATGTGAGACATTTTCCTGCACTTCCTCCTAAAACAATGGACTGACTGCAACCAAACTTGGTACACATACTGCTTACTGTTAGGCTAACAACCGCTCTCATGAATTAAACACCTACGTCTTACGCTACAGGAGACATGAAGTCATAAAGATTTGTATTCCTGAGTTGCTGCTACAACATGTGAACAATTTTCCTGCACCTCCCCCTAATATAATGGACTGACAGCAACCAAAGTAGGTACACATACTGCTTACTATTAGGGGAAAAACTGCTGTAATGAATTAAACACCTACGACTTACGCTACAGGAGACATGAAGTCATAAACAATGATATTCTTGGATGACCGTTACATCATGTAAGCCATTTTCTGTACCTCCTCCTTAAATAATGGACTGACTGCAACCAAACTTAGTGCACATACTGCTTACTATTAGGCGAACAACCGCTCTCATGAATTAAACACCTACGTCTTACGATACAGGAGACATGAAGTGATAAACAATGATATTCTTCAATTACTTCTACATTATGTGAGCCATTCTCCTGCACCTCCTCCTAAAATAATGGACCGACTGCAACCAAACTTGGTACACATAGTGCTTATTATTAGGCGAACAACCGCTGTCATGAATTAAACCCCTACGACTTACACTACAGGAGACATGAAGTCATAAACAATGATATTCTTGTATTACTGCAACTTCATGAGAGCAATTTTCCTGCACCTCCTCCTAAAATAATGGACCAACGGCAACCAAATATGGTACACATACTGCTTACTATTAGGCGAACAACCGCTGTTATGAATGAAATCCCTACGACTTACGCTACAGGGGACATGAAGTCATAAACAATGATATTCTTGAGTTACTGCTACATCATGTGAGCCAATTTCCTGCACCTCCTCCTAAAATAATGGACCGACTGCAACCAAACTCGGTACACATACTGCTCACTATTAGGCGAACAACCGCTGTCATGAATTAAACACCTACGACTTACGCTACAGGAGACATGAAGTCATAAACAATGATATTCTTGAATTACTGTTACATCATGTGGCAAATTTTCCTGCACCTCCTCTTAAGATAATGGACCGACTGCAACCAAACTTGGTACAAATACTGCTTACTATTAGGCGAACAACCGGTGTCATGAATTAAACACCTACGACTTTCGCTAGAGCAGATATGTAGTCATAAACAATGATAGTCTTGAATTACTGCTACATCATGCGAGCCATTTTCCTGCACCTCCTCCTAAAATAAAGGACCGACTGCAACCAAGTTTGGTACAAACACTGCTTACTATTAGGCGAACAACCGGTGTCATGAATTAATCACCTACGACTTACGCTACAGGAGACATGAAGTCATAAACAATGATATTCTTGAATTACCGCGACATCATGAGAGCTATTTTCCTGCACCTCCACCTAAAATAATGGACCGACTGAAACCAAACTTGGTACACATACTGCCTACTATTAGGCGAACAACCGCTGTCATGAATTAAACACCTACGACTTACGCTACAGGAGACTTGAAGTCATAAACAATGATATTCTTGAATTACTGCCCCATCATGCGAGCCATTTTCCTCCACCTCCTCCTAAAATAATGGACCTACTGCATTCAAACTTAGCACACATACTGCTTACTATTAGGCGAAGAACCGCTGTCATGAATTAAACACCCACGACTTTCGCTAAAGGAGACATGAAGTCATAAACAATGATATTCTTGACTTACTGTTACAACATGTGGCAAATTTTCCTGCACCTCCTCTTAAAATAATGGACCGACTGAAACGAAACTTGGTACACGTACTGCTTACTATTAGGCAAACAACCGGTGTCATGAATTGAAACCCTACGACTTACGCTACAGGAGACATGACGTCATAAACATTGATTTTCTTGAATTACTGCTACATCATTCGAGCCATTTTCCTCCACCTCCAGCTAAAATAATGGACCGACTGCAACCAAACTTGGTACAAATACTGCTTACTATAAGGCGAATAACCGCTGTCATGAATTAAACACTTACGACTTACGCTACAGGAGACATGAAGTCATAAACAACGATATTCTTGATTTTCTGCTACAACATGCGAGTAATTTTCCTGCAGCTCCTCCTAAAATAATGGACCGACTGCAACCAAACTTGGTAAACATACTGCTTACTATTAGGCGAACAACCGCTGTCATGAATTAAACACCTACGACTTACGCTACAGGAGACATCAAGTCAGAAAAAATGATATTCTTTATTTGCGGCTACATCATGCGTGCCATTTTCCTGCTCCTCCTCCTAAAATAATGGACTGCATGCAACCTAACTTGGTACACATACTGCGTACTATTAGGCGAACAACCGCTCTCATGAATTAAACACCTACGACTTACGCTTCTGGAGACATGAGGTCATAAACAATGATATTCTTGAATTACTGCTACATCAAGCGGACTATTGTCCTGCACCTCCTCCTAAAATAATGGACCGACTGCAACCAAACTTTGTACTCTTACTTCTTAATATTAGGCGAACAACTGCTGTCATGAATTAAACACCTACGACTTACGCTACTGGAGACATGATGTCATAAACAATGATATTCCTTAATTACCGTCCCATCATGTGAGCAATTTTCCTGCCCCTCCTCCTGAAATAATGGACCGACTGCAACCAAACTTGGTACACATACTGCTTACTATTAGGCGAAAAACCGCCGTAATGTATTAAACACCTACGACTTACGCTACAGGAGACATGAAGTCATAAACAATGATATTCCTTAATTAGCGTTCCATCATGTAAACAATTTTCCTGCTCCTCCTCCTAAAATAATGGACCGACTGCAACCAAACTTGGTACACATACTGCCTACTATTAAGCGAACAACCACTGTCATGAACTAAACACCTACGACTTACGCTACAGGAGACATGAAGTAATAAACAATGATATTCTTGAATTACTGATACAACATGTGAGCCATTATCCTGCAACACCTCCAAAAATATTATACCGACTGCAAACACACATGGTACACATACTGCGTACTATTAGGCGAACAACCTCTGTCATGAATTAAACAGATACGACTTACGCTACAGGAGACCTGAAGTCATAAACAATAATACTCTTGAATCACTGCTACATCATGTGAGCCATTTTCAAGCACCTCCTCCTAAAATAATGGTGCAACTGGAACCAAACTTGGTACACATACTGCTTACAATTAGGCGAACAACCGCTGTCATGAATTAAACACCTACGACTTACGTGACAGGTTACATGAAGAAGTCATAAACAATGATGATCTTCATTTACTGCTACATCATGCGAGCCATTCTCCTCAACCTCCTCCTAAAATAATGGACCAACTGCAGCCATACTTAATCCACATACTGCATACTATTAAGCGAACAACCGCTGTCATGAATTAAACACCTACGACTTACGCTACAGGAGACATGAAGTCATAAACTATGAGATTCTTAAATTACTGCTAGATCATGCGAGTCATTTTCCTGCACCTCCTCCTAAAATAATGGACCGACTGCAACCAAACTTGGTACACATACTGCCTACTATTAGGCGAACAACTGCTGTAATGAATTAAACACCTACGACTTACGCTACAGGACACATGAAGTCATAAACAATGATATTCTTGAATGACCGTTACATCATGTGAGCCATTTTCTGCACCTCTTCCTAAAATAATGGACTGACTGCAACCAAACTTGTAACACATACTGCCTACTATTAGGCGAACAACCGTTGTCATGAATTAAACACCTACGACTTACGAAACAGGAGACATGATATCGTAAACAATGATATTCTTGAATTACTGCTACATCATGTCAGCAAATTTCCTGCACCTCCTCCTAAAATAATGGACCGACTGCAACCAAACTTGGTACACACACTGTTTACTATAAGTCAAACAACCGCTGTCATGAATTAAACACCTACGTCTTACGCGACAGGTTACATGAAGTCATAAACAATGATATTCTTGAATTACTGGTACATTATGTGAGCCATTTTCCTGCACCTCCTCCTAAAATATTGGACCGACTGCAACGCAACTTGGTACACTTACTGCCTACTGTTAAGCGAACAATCGCAGTCTTGAATTAAACACCTACGACTTACGCTAGAGCAGATATGTAGTCATAAACAATGATAGTCTTGAATTACTGCTACATCATGCGAGCCATTTTCCTGCACCTCCTCCTAAAATAAAGGACCGACTTCAACCAAACTTGGTACACATACTGCGTACTATTTGACGAACAACCGCTGTCATGAATTAAATACCTACTACTTACGCTACAGGAGACATGAAGTGATAAACAATGATATTCTTGAATTACTGCTATATCATGTGGCAAATTTTCCTGCACCTCCTCTTAAAATAATGGACCGACTGCTACCAAACTTGGTACACATATGCTTACTATTAGGCGAACAACCGCTGTCATGTATTAAACACCTACCACTTACGCTACAGCAGCCATGAAGTCATAAACAATGATATTCTTGAATTACTGCCACATCATGCGAGCCATTTTCCTCCACCTCCTCCTAAAATAATGGACCTACTGCATTCAAACTTAGCACACATACTGCTTGCTATTAGGCGAACAACCGTTGTCATGAATTAAACACCTACGACTTACGAAACAGGAGACATGATATCGTAAACAATGATATTCTTGAATTACTGCTACATCATGTCAGCCAATTTCCTGCACCTCCTCCTAAAATAATGGACCGACTGCAACCAAACTTGGTACACACACTGTTTACTATTAGTCAAACAACCGCTGTCATGAATTAAACACCTACGTCTTACGCGACAGGTTACATGAAGTCATAAACAATGATGATCATCATTTACTGCCACATCATGTGAGCCATTTTCCTGCACCTCCTCCTAAAATAATGGACCAACTGCAGCCAAACTTAATACACATACTGCATACTATTAAACGAACAACCGCTGTCATGAATTAAACACCTACGACTTACACTACAGGAGACATGAAGTCATAAACAATGATATTCTTGAATGACCGTTATATCATGTGAGGCATTTTCTGCACCTCCTCCTAAAATAATGGACTGACTAAAGGAGACATGAAGTCATAAACAATGATATTCTTGACTTACTGTTACAACATGTGGCAAATTTTCCTGCACATCCTCTTAAAATAATGGACCGACTGAAACGAAACTTGGTACACGTACTGATTACTATTAGGCGAACAACCAGTGTCATGAATTAAACCCATACGACTTACGCTACAGGAGACATAAAGTCATAAACAATGATATTCTTGAATTACTGTTACATCATGTGGCAAATTTTCCTGCACCTCCTCTTAAGATAATGGACCGACTGCAACCAAACTTGGTACAAATACTGCTTACTATTAGGCGAACAACCGGTGTCATGAATTAAACACCTACGACTTACGCTACAGGAGACATGAAGTCATAAACAATGATATTCTTGAATTACCGCGACATCATGAGAGCTATTTTCCTGCACCTCCACCTAAAATAATGGACCGACTGCAACCAAACTTGGTACACATACTGCGTACTACTTGACGAACAACAGCTGTCATGAATTAAATACCTACTACTTACGCTACAGGAGACATGAAGTCATAAACAATGATATTCTTGAATTACTGCCCCATCATGCGAGCCATTTTCCTCCACCTCCTCCTAAAATAATGGACCTACTGCATTCAAACTTAGCACACATACTGCTTACTATTAGGCGAAGAACCGCTGTCATGAATTAAACACCCACGACTTTCGCTAAAGGAGACATGAAGTCATAAACAATGATATTCTTGACTTACTGTTACAACATGTGGAAAATTTTCCTGCACCTCCTCTTAAAATAATGGACCGACTGAAACGAAACTTGGTACACGTACTGCTTACTATTAGGCGAACAACCGGTGTCATGAATTAAACCCCTACGACTTACGCTACCGGAGACATGACGTTATAAACATTGATTTTCTTGAATTACTGCTACATCATTCGAGCCATTTTCCTCCACCTCCTGCTAAAATAATGGACCGACTGCAACCAAACTTGGTACAAATACTGCTTACTATAAGGCGAATAACCGCTGTCATGAATTAAACACTTACGACTTACGCTACAGGAGACATGAAGTCATAAACAACGATATTCTTGATTTTCTGCTACAACATGCGAGTAATTTTCCTGCAGCTCCTCCTAAAATAATGGACCGACTGTAACCAAACTTTGTACTCATACTTCTTAATATTAGGCGAACAACTGCTGTCATGAATTAAACACCTACGACTTACGCTACAGGAGACATTATGTCATAAACAATGATATTCCTTAATTACCGTCCCATCATGTGAGCAATTTTCCTGCCCCTCCTCCTGAAATAATGGACCGACTGCAGCCAAACTTGGTACACATACTGCTTACTATTAGGCGAAAAACCGCCGTAATGTATTAAACACCTACGACTTACGCTACAGGAGACATGAAGTCATAAAATATGATATTCCTTAATTAGCGTTCCATCATGTAAACAATTTTCCTGCTCCTCCTCCTAAAATAATGGACCGACTGCAACCAAACTTGGTACACATACTGCCTACTATTAAGCGAACAACCACTGTCATGAACTAAACACCTATGACTTACGCTACAGGAGACATGAAGTAATAAACAATGATATTCTTGAATTACTGATACAACATGTGAGCCATTATCCTGCAACACCTCCAAAAATATTATACCGACTGCAAACACACATGGTACACATACTGCGTACTATTAGGCGAACAACCTCTGTCATGAATTAAACAGATACGACTTACGCTACAGGAGACCTGAAGTCATAAACAATAATACTCTTGAATCACTGCTACATCATGTGAGCTATTTTCAAGCACCTCCTCCTAAAATAATGGTGCAACTGGAACCAAACTTGGTACACATACTGCTTACAATTAGGCGAACAACCGCTGTCATGAATTAAACACCTACGACTTACGTGACAGGTTACATGAAGAAGTCATAAACAATGATGATCTTCATTTACTGCTACATCATGCGAGCCATTCTCCTCAACCTCCTCCTAAAATAATGGACCAACTGCAGCCAAACTTAATCCACATACTGCATACTATTAAGCGAACAACCGCTGTCATGAATTAAACACCTACGACTTACGCTACAGGAGACATGAAGTCATAAACTATGACATTCTTAAATTACTGCTAGATCATGCGAGTCATTTTCCTGCACCTCCTTCTAATATAATGGACCGACTGCAACCAAACTTGGTACACATACTGCCTACTATTAGGCGAACAAATTCTGTAATGAATTAAACACCTACGACGTACGTTACAGGACACATGAAGTCATAAACAATGATATTCTTGAATGACCGTTACATCATGTGAGCCATTTTCTGCACCTCCTCCTAAAATAATGGACTGACTGCAACCAAACTTGTAACACATACTGCCTACTATTAGGCGAACAACCGTTGTCATGAATTAAACACCTACGACTTACGAAACAGGAGACATGATATCGTAAACAATGATATTCTTGAATTACTGCTACATCATGTCAGCCAATTTCCTGCACCTCCTCCTAAAATAATGGACCGACTGCAACCAAACTTGGTACACACACTGTTTACTATAAGTCAAACAACCGCTGTCATGAATTAAACACCTACGTCTTACGCGACAGGTTACATGAAGTCATAAACAATGATATTCTTGAATTACTGGTACATCATGTGAGCCATTTTCCTGCACCTCCTCCTAAAATATTGGACCGACTGCAACGCAACTTGGTACACTTACTGCCTACTGTTAAGCGAACAATCGCTGTCTTGAATTAAACACCTACGACTTACGCTAGAGCAGATATGTAGTCATAAACAATGATAGTCTTGAATTACTGCTACATCATGCGAGCCATTTTCCTGCACCTCCTCCTAAAATAAAGGACCGACTTCAACCAAACTTGGTACACATACTGCGTA
The DNA here is from genome assembly GCA_026315105.1 of Locusta migratoria. Taxonomy (NCBI): domain Eukaryota; kingdom Metazoa; phylum Arthropoda; class Insecta; order Orthoptera; family Acrididae; genus Locusta; species Locusta migratoria. The sequence continues at coordinate 866,414 of JAOYRU010000211.1, forward strand.
CTATTTGACGAACAACCGCTGTCATGAATTAAATACCTACTACTTACGCTACAGGAGACATGAAGTGATAAACAATGATATTCTTGAATTACTGCTATATCATGTGGCTAATTTTCCTGCACCTCCTCTTAAAATAATGGACCGACTGCTACCAAACTTGGTACACATATGCTTACTATTAGGCGAACAACCGCTGTCATGTATTAAACACCTACCACTTACGCTACAGCAGACATGAAGTCATAAACAATGATATTCTTGAATTACTGCCACATCATGCGAGCCATTTTCCTCCACCTCCTCCTAAAATAATGGACCTACTGCATTCAAACTTAGCACACATACTGCTTACTATTAGGCGAACAAACGTTGTCATGAGTTAAACACCTACGACTTACGAAACAGGAGACATGATATCGTAAACAATGATATTCTTGAATTACTGCTACCGCATGTCAGCCAATTTCCTGCACCTCCTCCTAAAATAATGGACCGACTGCAACCAAACTTGGTACACACACTGTTTACTATTAGTCAAACAACCGCTGTCATGAATTAAACACCTACGTCTTACGCGACAGGTTACATGAAGTCATAAACAATGATGATCATCATTTACTGCCACATCATGTGAGCCATTTTCCTGCACCTCCTCCTAAAATAATGGACCAACTGCAGCCAAACTTAATACACATACTGCATACTATTAAACGAACAACCGCTGTCATGAATTAAATACTTACTACTTACGCCACAGGAGATATGAAGTGGTAAACAATGATATTCTTCAATTACTTCTACATCATGTGAGCAATTTTCCTGCACCTCCTCCTAAAATAATGGACCGACTGCAACTAAACTTGTTACACATACTGCTTACTATTAGGCGAACAACCGCTGTCTAGAATTAAATCCCTACGACTTACGTTACCACAGACATGAAGTAATAATCAATGATATTCTTGAATTACAACTACATCATGTGTGCCATTTTCATGCACCTCCTCCTAAAATAATGGACCGACTGCAACCAAACTTGACACACATACTGCATACTATTAGGCGAACAACCGCTGTCATGAATTAATCTCATACGACGTACGCTACAGTTGACATGAAGTCATAAACAATGATATTCTTCAATTACTGCTACATGATGCAAGATATTTTCCTACACTTCCTCCTAAAATAATGGACCGACTGCAACCAAACTTAGTACACATACTGCTTACTATTAGGCAAAAAACCGCCGTAATGAATAAAACACCTACGACGTACGCTACAGGAGACATGAAGACATAAACAATGATATTCTTGAATTACTGGTACATCATGTGAGCCATTTTGCTGCACCTCCTCCTAAAATATTTGACCGACTGCAACGCAACTTTGTACACTTACTGCCTACTGTTAAGCGAACAATCGCTGTCTTGAATTAAACACCTACGACTTACGCTAGAGCAGATATGTAGTCATAAACAATGATAGTCTTGAATTACTGCTACATCATGCGAGCCATTTTCCTGCACCTCCTCCTAAAATAAAGGACCGACTGCAACCAAACTTGGTACACATACTGCGTACTATTTGACGAACAACCGCTGTCATGAATTAAATACCTACTACTTACGCTACAGGAGACATGAAGTGATAAACAATGATATTCTTGAATTACTGCTATATCATGTGGAAAATTTTCCTGCACCTCCTCTTAAAATAATTTACCGACTGCTACCAAACTTGGTACACATATGCTTACTATTAGGCGAACAACCGCTGTCATGTATTAAACACCTACCACTTACGCTACAGCAGACATGAAGTCATAAACAATGATATTCTTGAATTACTGCCACATCATGCGAGCCATTTTCCTCCACCTCCTCCTAAAATAATGGACCTACTGCATTCAAACTTAGCACACATACTGCTTACTATTAGGCGAAGAACCGCTGTCATGAATTAAACACCCACGACTTACGCTAAAGGAGACATGAAGTCATAAACAATGATATTCTTGACTTACTGTTACAACATGTGGCAAATTTTCCTGCACATCCTCTTAAAATAATGGACCGACTGAAACGAAACTTGGTACACGTACTGCTTACTATTAGGCAAACAACCAGTGTCATTAATTAAACCCCTACGACTTACGCTACAGGAGACATAAAGTCATAAACAATGATATTCTTGAATTACTGTTACATCATGTGGCAAATTTTCCTGCACCTCCTCTTAAGATAATGGACCGACTGCAACCAAATTCGGTACACATACTTCGTACTATTAGGCGAACAACCGCTGTCATGAATTAAACACCTACGACTTACGCTACAGGAGACATGAAGTCTTAAACAATGATATTCTTGAAATACTGCTACAGCATGTGAGACATTTTCCTGCACTTCCTCCTAAAACAATGGACTGACTGCAACCAAACTTGGTACACATACTGCTTACTGTTAGGCTAACAACCGCTCTCATGAATTAAACACCTACGTCTTACGCTACAGGAGACATGAAGTCATAAAAATTTGTATTCCTGAGTTACTGCTACAACATGTGAACAATTTTTCTGCACCTCCCCCTAATATAATGGACTGACAGCAACCAAAGTAGGTACACATACTGCTTACTATTAGGCGAACAACCGCTCTCATGAATTAAACACCTACGTCTTACGATACAGGAGACATGAAGTGATAAACAATGATATTCTTCAATTACTGCTACATTATGTGAGCCATTCTCCTGCACCTCCTCCTAAAATAATGGACCGACTGCAACCAAACTTGGTACACATAGTGCTTATTATTAGGCGAACAACCGCTGTCATGAATTAAACCCCTACGACTTACACTACAGGAGACATGAAGTCATAAACAATGATATTCTTGTATTACTGCAACATCATGAGAGCAATTTTCCTGCACCTCCTCCTAAAATAATGGACCAACGGCAACCAAACATGGTACACATACTGCTTACTATTAGGCGAACAACCGCTGTTAGGAATGAAACCCCTACGACTTACGCTACAGGGGACATGAAGTCATAAACAATGATATTCTTGAGTTACTGCTACATCATGTGAGCCAATTTCCTGCACCTCCTCCTAAAATAATGGACCGACTATAACCAAACTTGTTACACATATAACTTACTATTTGGCGAAAAACCGCCGTAATGAATTAAATACCTGCAAGTTACGCTACAGGAGACATGAAGTCATAAACAATTATATTCTTGAATTACTGCTGCATCATGCGAGTCATTTTCCTGCACCTCCTCCTAAAATAATGGACCGACTGCAACCAAACTCGGTACACATACTGCTCACTATTAGGCGAACAACCGCTGTCATGAATTAAACACCTACGACTTACGCTACAGGAGACATGAAGTCATAAACAATGATATTCTTGAATTACTGTTACATCATGTGGCAAATTTTCCTGCACCTCCTCTTAAGATAATGGACCGACTGCAACCAAACTTGGTACAAATACTGCTTACTATTAGGCGAACAACCGGTGTCATGAATTAAACACCTACGACTTACGCTACAGGAGACATGAAGTCATAAACAATGATATTCTTGAATTACCGCGACATCATGAGAGCTATTTTCCTGCACCTCCACCTAAAATAATGGACCGACTGCAACCAAACTTGGTACACATACTGCCTACTATTAGGCGAACAACCGCTGTCATGAATTAAACACCTACGACTTACTCTACAGGAGACATGAAGTCATAAACAATGATATTCTTGAATTACTGCCCCATCATGCGAGCCATTTTCCTCCACCTCCTCCTAAAATAATGGACCTACTGCATTCAAACTTAGCACACATACTGCTTACTATTAGGCGAAGAACCGCTGTCATGAATTAAACACCCACGACTTTCGCTAAAGGAGACATGAAGTCATAAACAATGATAATCTTGACTTACTGTTACAAAATGTGGCAAATTTTCCGGCACCTCCTCTTAAAATAATGGACCGACTGAAACGAAACTTGGTACACGTACTGCTTAATATTAGGCGAACAACCGGTGTCATGAATTAAACCCCTACGACTTACGCTACAGGAGACATGAAGTCATAAACAATGATATTCTTGAATTACTGTTACATCATGTGGCAAATTTTCCTGCACCTCCTCTTAAAATAATGGACCGACTGCAACCAAATTCGGTACACATACTTCTTACTATTAGGCGAACAACCGCTGTCATGAATTAAACGCCTACGACTTACGCTGCAGGAGACATGAAGTCATAAACAATGATATTCTTGAATTACTGCTACAGCATGTGAGACATTTTCCTGCACTTCCTCCTAAAACAATGGACTGACTGCAACCAAACTTGGTACACATACTGCTTACTGTTAGGCTAACAACCGCTCTCATGAATTAAACACCTACGTCTTACGCTACAGGAGCCATGAAGTCATTAAAATTTGTATTCCTGAGTTACTGCTACAACATGTGAACAATTTTCCTGCACCTCCCCCTAAAATAATGGACCGACTGCAACCAAACTTGGTTCACATACTGCTTACTATTAGGCGAACAACCGCTGTTAGGAATGAAACCTCTACGACTTACGCTACAAGGGACATGAAGTCATAAGCAATGATATTCTTGAGTTACTGCTACATCATGTGAGCCAATTTCCTGCACCTCCTCCTAAAATAATGGACCGACTATAACCAAACTTGTTACACATACAACTTACTATTTGGCGAAAAGCCGCCGTAATGAATTAAACACCTGCAAGTTACGCTACAGGAGACATGAAGTCATAAACAATGATATTCTTGAATTACTGCTGCATCATGCGAGTTATTTTCCTGCACCTCCTCCTAAAATAATGGACCGACTGCAACCAAACTCGGTACACATACTGCTCACTATTAGGCGAACAACCGCTGTCATGAATTAAACACCTGCGACTTACGCTACAGGAGACATGAAGTCATAAACAATGATATTCTTGAATTACTGTTACATCATGTGGCAAATTTTCCTGCACCTCCTCTTAAGATAATGGACCGACTGCAACCAAACTTGGTACAAATACTGCTTACTATTAGGCGAACAACCGGTGTCATGAATTAAACACCTACGACTTACGCTACAGGAGACATGAAGTTATAAACAATGATATTCTTGAATTACCGCTACATCATGAGAGCTATTTTCCTGCACCACCTCCTAAAATAATGGACCAACTGCAACCAAACTTGGTACACATACTGCCTACTATTAGGCGAACAACCGCTGTCATGAATTAAACACCTACGACTTACGCTACAGGAGACAAGAAGTCATAAACATTAATATTCTTGAAATACTGCTACATCATGTGAGCAATTGTTCCTGCATGTCCTCCTAAAAAAATGGACCGAATGCAACCAAACTTGGTACACATACTGCTTACTATTAGGCTAACAACCGCTGTAATGAATTAAACACCTACGACTTACGCTACAGGATACATGAAGTCATAGAAAATGAAATTCTTGAATTACTGCTACATCCAGCAAGGTATTTTCCCCACATCTCCTCCTAAAATTGTGGACCGACTGCAGCCAAACTTGGTACACATACTGCTTACTATCTGGCGAAAACCGCTGTCATGTGAAGAAACCCCTACGACATTAGACATGATGGCGTAAACCATGAAATTCTTGAATAACTGCTACATAATGCGCTCCAGTTTCCTTCACCTCCTCCTAAAATAATGGACCAACTGCAACCAAACTTGGTACACATACTGCCTGCTATTAGCCAAAGAACCGCTGTCATGAATTCAACACCTACGACTTACGCTCCCGGAGACAAGAAGTCATAAACATTGATATTCTTCTGTTACTGCTACATCATTCGAGCCATTTTCCTCCACCTCCTCCTAAAATGATGGACCGACTGCAACCAAACTTGGTACACATACTGCTTACTATTAGGCGAACAACCTCCGTAGTGAACTAAACATCTATGACTTGCGCTACAGGACACATGAAGTCAAAAACAATGATATTCTTGAATTACTGCTACATCATGAGTGCCATTTTCCTGCTGCTCCTCGTCAAATAATTGACTGACTGCAAACAAACATGGTACACATACAGCTTACTATTAGGCGAACAACCACCGTAAAGAATTAAACACCTACGACCTACGGTACAGGAGACTTGAAGTCATAAACAACGTTATTCTTGAATTTCTGCTACATCATGCGAGCCATTTTCCTGCACCTCCTCCTAAATTAATCGACCGACTGCAAACAAACTTGGTCCACATACTGCTTACTATTAGGCGAACAACCTCCGTAGTGAACTAAACATCTATGACTTGCGCTACAGGACACATGAAGTCAAAAACAATGATATTCTTGAATTACTGCTACATCATGAGTGCCATTTTCCTGCACCTCCTCGTCAAATAAAAGTATGACTGCAAACAAACATGGTACACATACAGCTTACTATTAGGCGAACAACCACCGTAAAGAATTAAACACCTACGACCTACGGTACAGGAGACTTGAAGTCATAAACAACGTTATTCTTGAATTTCTGCTACATCATGCGAGCCATTTTCCTGCACCTCCTCCTAAGTTAATCGACCGACTGCAAACAAACTTGGTCCACATACTGCTTACTATTAGGCGAACAACCCCCGTAAAGATTTAAACACCTTCGACCTACGGTACAGGAGACATGAAGTCATAAACAATAATATTCTTGAATTTCTGCTACATCATGCAAGCCATTATCCTGCACCTCCTCCTAAAATAATAGACCAACTTCAACCAAACTTGGTACACATACTGTGTACTATTTGTCGAACAACCGCTGTCATGAATTAAACACCTACGACTTATGCTACTGGAGACATGAAGTCATAAACAATTATATTCTTGAATTACTGCTACATCATCTGAGCAATTTTCCTGCACCTCCTAATAAAATAATGGACCGACTGCAACCAAACTTGGTACACATACTGCTTCCTATTAGGCTAACAACCGCTGTCATGAATTAAACACCTACGTCTTACGCTACAGGAGACATGAAGTCAAAAACAATGATATTCTCAGATTACTGCTACATAATGAGAGCCATTTTCCTGCACCTCCTCCTAAAATAATGGACCAACTGCAACTGCATGATACAAACAATGATGCTCTTGAATTACTTCCACATCATGCCAGCCATTTCCCAGCACCTCCTCCTAAAATAATAGACTGACTGCAACCAAACTTGGTACACATACAGCTTGCTATTAGGCGAACAACCCCTGTCATAAATTCAACACCTACGACTTACGCTACAGGAGACATGTAGTCATAAACATTGACATTCTTGAATTACTGCTACATCATTCGAGCAAATTTCCTGCACCTCCTACCATAATAATGGTACACATACACGTACTGCTTATTATTAGGCGAACAACTGCTGTCATGAATTAAACACCTGCGAGTTACGCTACTGGAGACAAGAAGTCATAAATAATGATATTCTTGAATTACTGCTACATCATGCGATCCTTTTTCCTGCACCTCCTCCTAAATTAATCGACCGACTGCAAACAAACTTGGTCCACATACTGCTTAATATTAGGCGAACAACCGCTGTCATGAATTAAACACCTACGACTTACGCTACAGGAGGCATGAAGTCATAAACAATGATATTCTTAAATTTATCCATGTTATTTGGATTTTTTGATGTCTGCGACTGTATTATAATCTTTTTTTGAATGATTGACAGTGACCTTCAAATACAAAATGTCCACATGTGTTGTAAGTGTGTATGTAACTATGTGCTTGTGTTGTGTGTGCCAGACAACAAGTTTATCGAGATTAGCAAAACTCTATATCTTCTTAACAGGTTAAAACTGTACAAACATAACCTCACTGGCATCCACAACACAAAAAACAATACATCAAGAATGTAACCAGTAACTGTAAAAATGCACCTGATGATGGCAGCATGCTGCCGAAACGCGACGTGCGAATAAAAATATTTATAAACCGTGACTGCTGCAGCATAATAATTCAAAACAAAAAGATATTCTTGAATTACCCCTACACCATGTGAGCCATTTTCCTGCACCTCCTCCTAAAATAATGGACCAACTGCAACCAAACTTGGTACAGATACTGCTTACTATCTGGCGAGAACCGCTTTCAAGTGAAGAAACCCCTACGACATATGCGAAATGAGTCGTGAAGGCATAAACCATGAAATTCTTGAACAACTGCTACATCATGCGCGCCATTTTCCTGCACCTCCTCCTAAAATAATGGACCAACTGCAACCAACCTTGGTAGACATATTGCTTACAATTAGGCGAACAACCGCCGTCGTGAATTAAACACCTACGACTTACGCTACAGGAGACAAGTAGTCATAAACAATGATATTCTTGAATTACTGCTACATCATGCGAGCAATTTTCCTGCACCTCCTCCTAAAATAATGGACCGACTGCTACCAAACTTGGTACACATACTACTTGCTATTAGGTGAACAACCGCTGTCATTAATTAAACACCTACGACTTTCGCTAAAGGAGTTTGAGTTCATAAACGATGATATTCTTGAATTATTGCTACATCATGTGAGCAATTTTCCTGCACCTCCTAATAAAATAACGGACCGACTGCAACCAAACTTGATACACAAACTGCTAACTATTAGGCGAACAACCGCTGTCATGAATTAAACACCTATGACATATGCTACAGGAGACATGAAGTCATAAACAAAAATATTCTTGAATTACTGCTACATCATGTAAGCAATTTTCCTGCATCTCCTCCTAAAATAATGGTCCGAATGCAAACAAATTTGGTACACATAATGCTTACTACTAGGCGAACAACCGCTGTCATGAATTAAACACCTACGACTTACGCTACAGGAGATATGAAGTCGTAAACAATGATATTCTTGAATTACTACTACATCATGCGATCGATTTTCCTTCACCTCCTCCTAAAATAATGGACAGACTGCAACCAAACTTGGTACACATACTGCTTATTATTAGGCTAACAACCGCTGTCATGAATTAAACACCTACGTCTTACGCTACAGGAGACATGAGGTCATAAACAATGATATTCTTGAATTACTGCTACATCATGCGAGCCATTTTCCTTCACCTCCTCCTAATATAATGGACTGACTGCAACCAAACTTTGTACACATACTGTTTACTATTAGGCGAACAACCCGCTGTCATGAATTAAACACCTACGACAGACGCTACAGGAGACATGAATTCATAAACAATGATATTCTTGAATTACTGCTATATCATGTGAGCAATTTTCCTGCATGTCTTCCTAAAATAATGGACCGAATGCAACCAATCTTGGTACACATACTGCTTACTATTAGGCGAACAACCGCTGTCATGAATTAAACACTTACGACTAGCGGTAGAGGAGACATGAAGTCATAAACAATGATATTCTTGAATTACTGCTATATCATGTGAGCCATTTTCCTGCACATCCTCCTAAAATAATGGACCGACTACAACCAAACTTGGTACACATACTGCGTACTATTTGGCGAACAAGCGCTGTCATGAATTAAACACCTACGACTTAGGCTACAGGGGACATGAAGTCATAAACAATGATATTCCTGAATTACTGCTACATCATGTGTGCCATTTTCCTGCAGCACCTCTTAAAATAATGGACTGACTGCAACCAAACTTGGTACACATACTGCTTACTATTAGGCGAACAACCGCTGTCATGAATTAAACACCTACGAAGTTAGCAACTGGAGACATGTAGACATAAACAATGATATTCTTGAATTACCCCTACATCATGTGAGCCATTTTCTGCACCTCCTCCTTAAATAATGGACCGACTGCAACCAAACTCTGTACACATATTGCTTACTATTAGGCGAACAACCGCTGTCATGAATTAAACACCTACGACTTATGCTACAGGAGACATGACGTCATAAATATGAAATGCTTAAATTACTGTAACATCGTGCAAGGTATTTTCCCCACATCTCCTCCTAAAATAGTGGACCGACTGCAACCAAACGTGGTACACATACTGCTTACTATCTGGCGAAAACCGCTGTCATGTGAAGAAACCCCTACGACATATGCGAAATAAGACATGAAGGCGTAAACCATGAAATTCTTGAATAACTGCTACATCATGCACGCCATTTTCCTTCACCTCCTCCTAACATAATGGAGCAACTGCTACCAAACTAGGTAGAAATCCTGCTTACTATAAGGCGAACAACGCTGTAATGAATGAAACACCTACGACTTACACGACAGGAGACATGAAGTCATAAAAATGATGTTCTTCAAATACTGCTACATCATGTGAACCACTTTCCTGCACCTCCTCCTAAAATAATGGACGGATTGCAACCAAACATAGTACACATACTGCTTACTATTAGGCGAACAACCGCTGTCAGTAATTAAACACCTACGACTTATGCTACAGGAGACATGAAGTCATAAACATTGACATTCTTGAATTACTGCTAGATCATTCCAGCAAATTTCCTGCACCTCCTACTAAAATAATGGACCGACTGAAACCAAACTTGGTACTAGTACTGCTTACTATTAGGCGAACATCCGCTGTCATGAATTAAACACCTACGACGTACGCTACAGGGACATGAAGTCATAAACAACGATATTCTTGAATTACTGTTACATCATGTGAGCCATTTTCCTGCACCACCTCCTAAAATAATTGACCGACTGCAACCAACCTTCGTACACATACTGCTTACTATTAGGCGAACAACCGCTGTCATGAAATAAACACCTACGACTTACGCGACAGGAGACATAAAGTCATAAAAAAGATGTTCTTCAAATACTGCTACATCATGTGAGCCACTTTCCTGCACCTCCTCCTAAATTAATGGACCGAGTGCAACCAAACATAGTACACATACTGCTTACTATTAGGCGAACAACCGCTTTCATGAATTAAACACCTACGACATACGCGACAGGAGACATGAAGTCATAAACAATGATAGTCTTGAATTACTGCTGCTTCATGTGAGCCTTTTTCCTGCACCTCCTCCTAAAATAATGGACCGACTGCAACCAAACTTGGCACACATACTGATTACTATTAGGCGAACAACCGCTGTCATGAATTAAACACATACAACTCACGCTACAGGAGACATGAAGTGATAAACTGTGATATCCTTGAATTACTGCTACAGCATGTGAGCCATTTTCCTGCACGTTCTCCTAAAATAATGGACTGACTACAACCAAACTTGGTACTCATACTGCTTACTCTTAGGCGAACAACCGCTGTCATGAATTAAACACCGACGACTTACGCTACAGGAGACATGAAGTCAAATTAATGATATTCTTAGATTACTGCTACATCATGTGAGCCATTTTCCTCCACCTCCTCTTAAAATAATGGACCGACTGCAACCAAACTTGATACACATACTGCGTACTATTAGGCGAACAACTGCTGTCATGAATTAAACACCTACGACTTACGCGACATGTGACATGAAGTCATAAACAATGATGTTCTTAAATTACTGCTACATCATACGAGCCATTTTCCTGCACCTCCTCCTAATATAAATGACCGACATCAACCAAACTTGGTACACATACTGCTTACTATTAGGCGAACAACCGCTGTCATGAATTAAACACCTACGACTTACGCTGCAGGAGACATGAAGTCATAAACAATAATATTCTTCAATTAACGCTACATCATGTGAGCCAATTTCCTGCACCTCCTCCTAAAATAAAGGACCGACTGCAACCAAACTTGGTACACATACTGCTAACTATTAGCCGAATAACCGCTGTCATGAATTAAACACCTACGACTTATGTGACAGGAGACATGAAGGCATAAACCATTAAATTCTTGAATAACTGCTACATCATGCGAGCCATTTTCCAGCACCTCCTCCTAAAATAATGGACCGACTGCAACCAAACTTGGTACACATACTGCTTACTATTAGGCTAACAACCGCTTTCATGAATTAAACACCTACGTCTTACTTTACAGGAGACATGAAGTCATAAACAATGATATTCTTGAATTACTGCTACATCATGCGAGCCATTTTCCTTTACCTCCTCCTAATATAATGGACTGACTTCAACCAAACTTTGTACACATACTGTTTACTATTAGGCGAACAACCCGTTTTCATGAATTAAACACCTACGACTTACGCTACAGGAGACATGAATTCATAAACAATGATATTCTTGAGTTACTGCTATATAATGTGAGCAATTTTCCTGCATGTCCTCCTAAAATAACGGACCGAATGCAACCAAACTTGGTACACATACTGCTTACTATGAGGCGAAAAACCGCTGTCATGAATTAAACACTTACAAATAGCGGTAGAGGAGACATGAAGTCATAAACAATGATATTCTTGAATTACTGCTACATCATGTAAGCCATTTTCCTGCACCTCCTCCTAAGATAATGGACCGACTGCAACCAAACTTGGTACACATACTGCGTACTATCTGGCGAACAACCGCTGTCATGAATTAAACACCTACGACTTAGGCTACAGGAGACATGAAGTCATAAACAATGATATTCTTGAATTACTGCTATATCATGTGTGCCATTTTCCTGCAGCACCTCTTAAAATAATAGACCGACTGCAACCAAACTTGGTACACATACTGCTTATTATTAGGTGAACAACCGCTGTCATGAATTAAACACCTGGAGTTACGCTACAGGAGACAAGAAGTCATAAACAATGATATTTTTGAATTAACCCTACATCATGTGAGCCATTTTCTTGCACCTCCTCCTTAAATAATGAACCGACTGCCACCAAACTTGGTACACATATTGCTTCCTATTAGGCGAACAACCGCTGTCATGATTTAACACCTATGACTTACGCTACAGGAGACATGACGTAATAAATATGAAATTCTTGAATTACTGTTACCTCGTGCAAGGTATTTTCCCCACATCTCCTCCTAAAATAGTGGACCGACTGCAACCAATCGTGGTACACATACTGCTTACTATCTGGCGAAAACCGCTGTCATGTGAATCCACCCCTTACGACATATGCGAAATGAGACATGAAGGCGTAAACCATGAAATTCTTGAATAACTGCTACATAATGCGCGCCATTTTCCTTCACCTCCTCCTAAAATAATAAAGCAATTGCAACCAAACTAGGTAGAAATCCTTCTTACTATAAGGCGAACAACCCTGTCATGAATGAAACACCTACGACTTACGCGACAGGAGACATGACGTCATAAATATGAAATTCTTGAATTACTGTTACTTTGTGCAAGGTATTTTACCCACATCTCCTCCTAAAATAGTTGACCGACTGCAACCAAACGTGGTACAAATACTGCTTACTATTAAGCGAACAACCGCTGTCATGAATTAAAAACCTACGACTTACGCGACAGGAGACATGAAGTCATAAATAATGATAGTCTTGAATTACTGCTGCTTCATGTGAGCCATGTTCCTGCACCTCCTCCTAAAATAATTGACCGACTGCAACCAAACTTGGTACACATACTGCGTACTATTTGGCGAACAACCGCTGTCATTAATTAAACACCTACGACTTACGCTACAGGATACACGAAGTCATAAACATTGACATTCTTGAATAACTGCTACATCATTCGAGTCATTTTCCTGCACCTCCTACTAAAATAATGGACCGACTGCAACCAAACTTGGTACAAATACTGCTTACTATTAGGCGAACAAACGCTGTCATGAATTAAACAGCTACGACGTACGCTACAGGGACATGAATTCATAAACAATGATCTTCTTCAATTACTGCTACATCATGTGCACCATTTTCCATCCCCTCCTCCTAAAATACTTGGTAGTAATCCTGCTTATTATAAGGAGAACAACCCTGTCATAAATGAAACAACTACGACTTACGCTACAGGAGACATGAAGTCAAAAACAATGAAATTCTTCAATTACTGCTACATCATGCGAGCGATTTTCCTGCACCTCCTCCTAAAATAATGGACCGACTGCAACCTAACTTGGTACACATGCTGCTTACTATCTGGCGAAAACCGCTGTCATGTGAAGCAACCCCTACGACATATGCGAAATGAGACATGAAGGCGTAAACCATGAAATTCTTGAATAACTGCTACATCATTCGCGCCATTTTCCTTCACCTCCTCCTAAAATAATGGAGCAACTGCAACCAAACTTGGTAGAAATCCTGCTTACTATAAGGCGTACAACCCTTTCATGAATGAAACACCTATGTCTTACGCAACAGGAGACAAGAAGTCATAAACAATGATACTCTTGAATTACTTCCACATTATGCCAGCCAATTTCCTGCACCTCCTCCTAAAATAATAGACTGACTGCAACCAAACTTGGTACACATACAGCTTGCTATTAGGCTAACAACCCCTGTCATAAATTCAACACCTACGACTTACGCTACAGGAGACTTGAAGTCATAAACAGTGACATTCTTGAATTACTGCTACATCATTCGAGCAAATTTCCTGCACCTCCTACTAAAATAATGGACCGACTGCAACCAAACTTGGTACACATACTGCTTACTATTAGGTGAACAACCGCTGTCATGAATTAAACACCTACGACTTACGCTACAGGATACATGAAATCATAAACAATGATATTCTTGAATTACTGCTACATCATGTGAGCCATTTTCCTGCACCTCCTCCTAAAATAATTGACCGACTGCAACCAACCTTGGTACACATACTGCTTACTATTAGGCGAACAACCGCTGTCATGAATTAAACACCTACGACATACGCGACAGGAGACATGAAGTCATAAAAAATGATAGTCTTGAATTACTGCTGCTTCATGTGAGCCTTTTTCCTGCACCTCCTCGTAAAATAATGGACCGACTGCAACCAAACTTGGCACACATACTGATTACTATTAGGCGAACAACCGCTGTCATGAATTAAACACCTACGACTCACGCTACAGGAGACATGAAGTGATTAACTATGATATCCTTGAATTACTGCTACATCATATGAGACATTTTCCTGCACGTTCTCCTAAAATAATGGACCGACTACAACCAAACTTGGTACTCATACTGCTTACTATTAGGCGAACAACCGCTGTCATGAATTAAACACCGACGACTTATGCTACAAAAGACATGAAGTCATAAACAATGATATTCTTGAATTACTTCTACATAATTCGAGTCATTTTCCTGCACCTCCTCCTAAAATAATTGACCGACTGCAACCAAACTTTGTACATATACTGTGTAATATTATGCGAACAACCGCTGTCATGAATTAAACACCTACGACTTACGCTACAGGAGACATGAAGTCATATACAATGATATTCTTTAATTACAGCTACATCATGTGAGCAATTTTCTTGCACCTCCTTCTAAAATAATGGACAGACTGCAACGAAACTTGGTACACATACTGCTTACTATTAGGCGAACAACCGCTGTCATGAATTGAACACCTACAACTTACGCTACAGGAGACATGAAGTCATAATCAATGATATCCTTGAATTACTTCTACATCATGTGAGCCATTTTCCTGCACCTCCTCCTAAAATAATTGACTGACTGCAACCAAACATGGTACATATACTGTGTACTATTAGGCGAACAACCGCTGTCATGAATTAAACACCTACGACTTACGCTGCAGGAGACACGAAGTCATAAACATTGACATTCTTGAATAAATGCTACATCATTCGAGCCATTTTCCTGCACCTCCTACTAAAATAATGGACCGACTGCAACCAAACTTGGTACAAATGCTGCTTACTATTAGGAGAACAACCACTGTCATGAATTAAACACCTACGACGTACGCTACAGGGACATGAATTCGTAAACATTGATATTCTTGAATTACTGCTACATCAAGTGAGCAATTTTCCTGCACCTCCTCTTAAAATAATGGACTGAATGCAACAAGACTTGGTACACATACTGCTTACTATTTGGCGAACAACCGCTGTCTTGAATTAAACACCTACGACTTTCGCTACAGGAGACATGAACTCATAATTAAGGAACAAGAATGGCAGGATGTATATAGTGCTGATAACGCAAATGATAAATATAATGCTTTTCTGAACACATTTATTATGCTGTTTGAAATTTGCTTTCCGCTAGAACGCTCAAAACAGGGTACTTTCAGTAACAGACAGCCAGGGTGGCTGACAAAGGGGATAAGAGTATCATGTAGAACTAAGCGGGAGTTGTATCAAAATGTTAGAAGCAGTAAGAATGAAGATGCAGTAGCTCATTACAAACAGTACTGTAAGGTTCTGAAAAATGTCATTAAGAATGCCAAAAGTATGTAGTACGCAAAAAGAATAGCAAACTCTTGGGATAAAATTAAAACTATCTGGTCAGTCGTGAAGGAAGTGTCTGGTCAGGAGCAGCAGGTAGAAGATATAACGTCAGTGCGTAGTAGGAATATTTCTGTTACTGACAAGTTAGTTATATGTGCAATATTCAATAATCACTTTCTGAATATAGTGGAGTAACTAAACAAAACTCTAGTTCCTACAGTTAATCATATAACGTTTTTAGAAAATGCGTTACCGTGGCTGTTACCTGAAATGATCCTTGATGATACTTCCATAGGTGAGATTGAGTCAATATTTAAATCACTAAAGACTAAGGACTCTTGTGGATATGATGGGGTATCTAGCAGAATTCTAAAGAACTGTTCTCCATATGTTAGCCCAGTACTAAGCAATATTTGTAATTTTTCCTTTCCGAATGGTCAGTTTCCTAACAGATTAAAGTACTCAGTAGTGAAACCGCTTTATATAAAAGGAGAAAGGGATAATGTGGTCAACTATAGACCTATTTCTATGCCATCGGTTTTCTCCAAAGTTATTGAAAAGGCTGTATATTCAAAATTAATTGATCATTTCAGTTCACATAATTTCCTGTCAAACGTACAGGTTGGTTTTAGAAGTGGTTTAACGATTAAAAACGCTATATTTTCGTTTCTCTGTGAGGCACTTGATGGGTTAAATAAGAGACTACGGACATTAGGCGTCTTCTTTGATTTAACAAAAGCGTTTGATTGTGTTGATCACAAAATATTGTTTCAGAAGTTGGAACATTATGGAATACGGGGAGTAGCCCACAACTGGTTCACCTCTTACTTTAATAACAGACAACAGAAGGTAATTCTCCGCACTGTAGAAAATAGCTATGACGTGCAATCCCAATGGGGCACAAATAAGTATGGCGTGCCCCAGCGGTCTGTATTGGGACCATTGCTGTTTCTTATTTATGTAAATGATATGCCTTCGAGTATAACAGGTGATTGTCAAATATTTTTGTTTGCTGATGATACCAGCTTGGTAGTGAAGGATGTTGCTCGTAATATTGACACAGTATCAAATAATGCAGTTCAAGAGATAAGTTCATGGCTAATAGATAACAAGTTGATGTTAAATCACAGTAAAACTCAGTTTTTACAATTTCTAACACATAATTTGACGAAATCTGACATTATGATTACACATAATGGGCATGTGATAAGTCAGACTGAACAATTCAAATTTCTAGGTGTTCATATAGTCAGTAAGCTGTCATGGAAAGCCCATGTTCAGGATCTTGTTCCAAAACTAAATTCTGCTGTATTTACCATTAGAACAATATCTGAGATAAGTGATTTTTCAACACGAAAAGTAGTCTATTTCGCTTACTTTCACTCACTTACGACGTACGGCATTGTTTTTTGGGGTAACTCGCCTGATGCAAACAGGATATTTCTGGCTCAAAAACGGGCGGTTCGAGCAAAATCTGGTGTAAGTTCGCGAACGTCATGTCGAGCCCTTTCCAGTAGTCACGGAATTTTGACTCTGGCGTCACAATACGTTTTTTCTTTAATGTCGTTTGTTGTTAATAATATCAGCTTATTCCCACGAGTTAGTAGCTTTCACTCGGTGAATACTAGACAGATGTCTAATCTACATTTGCACCACACCACCTTAACACTTGTGCAGAAAGGGGTGCAGTATTCTGCGGCATCCATTTTCAATAAGATGCCACAAGAACTTAAGAATCTTAGCACTAATCCACATGCTTTCAAATCTAAATTGAAGAGTTACCTCATGGCTCACTCCTTTTATTCTGTCGAGGAACTCCTAGAAAAGTTAAACAATTAAGTTAATTCATTTTTTCTTTATTGATTCTTTTCACTTTGTCTTAAGATTGTCGTGTGCAAAGGACTACTAAATATTTTTCTATTACCATCCTTGTGTAACAAAGTATTGACTTCTTCCATGACAATGGAGTCTTACTCTTCAAGTGGGTCCTATGGAACAGAAAAAAACAAATAAAATAAAAATAATAAAAATATAAGGCGTAAACCATGAAATTCTTGAATAACTACTACATCATGCACGCAATTTTCCTTCACATCCTCCTAAAATAATGGAGCAACTGCAACCAAAATTTGTAGAAATCCTGTTACTATAAGGAGAACAACCCTGTCACAACTGAAACATCTACGACTTACGCAACAGTAGACATGAAGTCAAAAACAATGATACTCTTGAATTACTTCAACATCATGCCAGCCAATTTCCTGCACCTCCTCCTAAAATTATGGACCGACTGCTACCAAATTTGGAACACATACAGAGTACTATTAGGCGAACAAACGCTGTCATGAATTAAACACCTACGACTTACGCTACAGGTGTTTGAAGTCATAAACAATGATATTCTTGGATTACTGCTACACCATGTGAGCAATATTCCTGCTCCTCCTCCTAAAATAATGGACCGACTGCAACGAAACTTGGTACACATACTACTTTCTATTAGGCGAACAACCGCTGTCATGAATTAAACACCTACGACTTACGCTACAGGAGACATGACGTCATAAACAATGATATTCTTGAATTACTTCCACATCATGCGAGCAATTTTCCTGCACCTCCTCCTAAAATAGTAGACTGACTGCAACGAAACTTGGTACACATACAGCTTGCTATCAGGCGAACAACCGCTGTCATAAATTCAACACCTACGACTTACGCTACAGGTGACATGAAGTCATAAACATTGACATTCTTGAATTACTGCTACATCATGCGAGCCATTTTCCTGCACCTCCTCCTAAAATAATGGACTGACTGCAACCAAACTTAGTACACATACTGCTTACTATTAGGCGAACAACTGCTTTCATGAATTAAACACCTACGACATACGCTACAGGAGACATGAAGCCATAAATAAGGATAGTCTTGAATTACTGCTACATAATGTGAGCCATTTTCCTGCACCTACTCCTAAAATAATGTAACGACTGCAACCAAACTTAGTACACATACTGCTTACTATTAGGCGAACAACCGCTGTCATGAATTAAACACTTAAGACTTTCGCTACAGGAGACATGAAGTCATAAACAATGATATTCTTGAATTACTTCACATCATGCTAACAATTTTCCTGCACCTCCTCCCAAAATAGTGGACCTACTGCAACCAAACTTGATAAACAAACTATTTACTATTAGGCGAACAACCGCTGTCATGAATTAAACACCTATGACATACGTTACAAGAGACACGAAGTCATAAACAATGATATTCTTGAATTACTGCTACATCATGTGAGCAATTTTCCTGCACCTTCTTCTAAAATAATGGACCAAATGCAACCAATCTAGGTACACATACTGCTTACTATTAGGCGAACAACCACTGTCATGAATTAAACACCTACGACTTACGCTACAGGAGACATGAAGTCATAAACCATGAAAATCTTGAATAACTGATACAACATGCAAGCCATTTTCCTGATTTCCTCCTAAGATAATGGAATGACTGCAACCAAACTTGGTATACATACTGCTTACTATTAGTCGAACAACCGCTGTCATGAATTAAACACCTATGACTTACGCTACAGGAGACATGAAGTCATAAACAGTGATATTCTTGAATTACTGCTACAACATGCGAGACATTTCCTGCACCTCCTCGTAAAATAATGTACTGACAGCAACCAAACTTGGTACAGATACTGCGTACTATTAGCTGAACAACCGCTGTCATGAATTAAACACCTACGACTTACGCTACAGGAGACATGAAGTCATAAAAAATGATATTCTTGAATTACTGCTACACCATGCGAGACATTTCCTGCACCTCCTCCTAAAATAATGGACTGATTGCAACCAAACTTAGTACACATACTGCTTACTATTAGGCAAACAACCGCTGTCATGAATTAAACACCTACGACATAGGCGACAGGAGACAAGAAGTCATAAACAATGATAGTCTTGAATTACTGCTACGTCATGCGAGACATTTTCCTGCACCTCCTCCTGAAATAATCGACCGACTGCAACCAAAGTTGGCACACATACTGACTACTATTAGGCGAACAACCACTGTAATGAATTAAACTCCTACGACTTACGCTACAGGAGACATGAACAGATAAACAAAGATATTCTTGATTTACTGCTATATCATGTGAACCATTTTCCTGCATCTCCTCCCAAAATAATGGACCGACTGCACCCAAACTTGGTACACATACTGCTTACTATTACGCGAACAAAAGCAGTCATGAATTAAACACATACGAATTACGCGACAGGAAACATAAAGTCATACACAATGATGTTCTTCAATTACTGCTACATGTGAGCCATTTTCCTACAATTCCTCCTAAAATTATGGACTGACTGCAACCAAACTTACTACACATACTGCTTACTATTAGGCGAACAACCGCTGTCATGAATTGAACACCTATGACATACGCGACAGGATACATGAAGTCATAAACAATGATAGTCTTGAATTACTGCTACAACATGTGAGCCATTTTACTGCACCTCCGCCTAAAATAATGGACAACTGCAACAAAACTTGGCACACATACTGCTTACTATTGGGCGAAAGACCGCTGTCATGAACTGAACACCTACGACTTACGGTTCAGGAGACATGAAGTCATAAAAAATGATATTCCTGAATTAGAGCTACATCATGTGAGCCTCTTTCCTGCACCTCCTCCTAAGATAATGGACCGACTGCAACCAAACTTGGTACACAAACTGCTTACAATCTGGCGAAAACCGCTGTCTTGTGAAGAATCCCCTACCACATTTGCGAAATGAGACATGAAGGCGTAAACCATGAAATTCTAGAATAACTGCTACATCATGCGCGCCATTTTCCTTCACCTCCTCCTAAAAGAGTGGAGCAACTGCAACCAAACTTGGTAGAAATTCTACTTATGATATGGCGAACTACCCTGTCATGATTGAAACACCTACGACTTATGCTACAGCAGACATGAAGTCATAAACAATAATATTCTTCAATTACTGCAACATCATGCAAGCCATCTTCCTGCACCTCCTCCCAACATAATAGACCTACTGCAACCAAACGTGGTACACATACTGCTTACTATTAGGCGAACAACCGCTGTCATGAATTAAACACCTATGACTTACGCTACAGGAGACATGAAGTCATAAACATTGATATTCTTGAATTACTGCTACATCATTCGAGCCATTTTCCTGCAACTCCAGCGAAAATAATGGACGGACTGCAACCAAACATGGTACAAATACTGCTTACTATTAGGTGAACAAACGCTGTCATGAATTAAACACCTACGACTTACGCAATAGAGACATGGAGTCATAAACTATGATATTCTTGAATAACTGCTACATTATGTGAGCCATTTTCCTGCAGCTCCTCTTAAAATAATGGACCGACTGCAATTAAACTTGATACACATACTGTTTACTATTAGGCGAACAACTGCTGTCATGAATTAAACACATACGACTTACGCTACAGGAGACATGAATTCATAAACAATGATATTCTTGAGTTACTGCTACACCATGCGGGCCATTTTCCTGCACCTCATCCTAAAATAATGTACCGACTGCAACCAAACTTGGTACACGTACTGCGTACTATTAGCTGAACATCCGCTGTCATGAATTAAAAACCTTCGACTTACGGTACAGGAGACATGAAGTCATAAACAATGATAGTCTTGAATTATTGCTAAATCATGTGAGCAATTTTCCTCCACCTCCTCTTAAAATAATGGACCGACTGCAACCAAACTTGGTACACATACTGCTTACTATTAGGCAAACAACCGCTTTCATGAATTAAACACCTACGACTTACGCGACAGGAGACATGGAGTCATAAACCACGACATCCTTGAATTACTGCTATATCGTGCGGGCCATTTTCCTTCACCTCCTCCTAACAAAGATATTATTGAATTACTTCCACATCATGCGAGCAATTTTCCTGCACCTCCTCCTACATAATGGACCGACTGCAACCAAACTTGGTACAAATACTGCTTACTATAAGGGGTACAACCGCTGTCATGAATTGAACACCTACAAATTATGCTACAGGTGAAATGAATTCATAAACAATGATATTATTGAGTTACTGATACATCATGTGAGCCAGTTTCCTGCAGCTCCTCCTAAAATAATGGACCGACTGCACCCAAACTTGGTACACATACTGCTTACTATTAGACGAACAACTGTTGCAATGAATTAAACACCCACGACTTACGCGACAGGAGACATGAAGTCATAAACAATGATGTTCTTCAATTACTGCTACATCATGTGAGCCATTTTCCTGCAACTCGTCCTAAAATAATGGACTGACTGCAACCAAACTTAGTACACATACTGCGTACTATTAGGCGAAACACCGCTGTCATGAATTAAAGACCTACGACTTATGCTACAAAAGAAATGAAGTCATAAACAACGATATTCTTGAATTACTTCTACATCATTCGAGTCATTTTCCTGCACCTCCTCCTAAAATAATTGACCGACTGCAACCAAACTTCCTACATATACTGTGTAGTATTATGCGAACAACCGCTGTCATGTGTTAAACACCTACGACTTACGCTACAGGAGACATGAAGTCATAAACAATGATATTCTTTAATTACTGCTAAATCATGTGAGCAACTCATCCTAAAATAATGGACTGACGTCAACCAAACTTGGTACACATACTGCTTATGATTAGGGGAACAACCGCTGTCATGAATTAAACACCTACCACTTACCCAAAAGTAGACATGAAGTCATAATCAATGATATTCTTGAATTACTGCTACATCATGCTAGAAATTTTCCTGCAACTCCTCCTAAAATAATGGACCGACTGCAACCAAACTTGGTACACATACTGCTAACTATTTGGCGGACATACGCTGCCATGAATTAAACACCTAGGACTTACACTACAGGAGACATGAAGTAATAAACTATAATATTCTTCAACTACTGCAACATCATGCGAGCATTAGTCCTGCACCTACCTGCCAAAATAATGGACCGAATGACACCAAATTTGGTACACATACTGCTTACTATTAGGCGAACAACCGCTGTCATGAATTAAACACCTACGTCATGCGCGACAGGAGACATGAAGACATAAACAATGAAATTCTTGAATTACTACTACATCGTGCGAGGTATTTTCCCCACATCTCCTCCTAAAATAATGGACCAACTGCAGCCAAACTTGGTACACATACTGCTTACTATTATGCGAACAACCGCTGCCATGATAGACACACTTAGGGCTTACGCGACAGAAGACATGGAATCATAAACAATGAAATTCTTGAATTACTTATACATCGTGCGAACCATTTTCCCCACATCTCCTCCTAAAATAGTGGTCCGAAAGCAACCAAACTTGGTACCTATACCGCTTACTATTAGGCGAACTACCGCTGTCATGAATTAAACATCTACGTCTTACGCGACAGGAGACATGAGGACATAAACAATGAAATTCTTGAATTACTGCTACATCGTGCGAGGTATTTTCCCCACATCTCCTCCTAAGATAGTGGACTGACTGTAACTAAACTTGGCACACATACTGATTACTATTAGGCGAACAACCACTGTCATTAATTAAACACCTACGTCTTACCCTACAGGAGACATGAAGTGATAAACAATGATATCCTTGAATTACTTCTACATCATGCGAGCAATTTTCCTGCACCTCCTCTCAAAATAGTGGACCGACTGCAACCAATCTTGGTACACATACTGCGTACTATTAGGGGAAACACCGCTGTCAGGAATTAAACACCTACAACTTACGCTACAGGAGACATGAAGTCATAAACAATGATATTCTTCAATTACTGCAACATCATGCAAGCCATGTTCCTGCACCTCCTCCCTACATAATCGACCTACTGCAACCAAACGTGGTACACATACTGCTTACTATTAGACGAACAACCGCTGTCATGAATTAAACACCTACGACTTACGCTACAGGAGACATGAAGTCATAAACCATGAAAATCTTGAATAACTGATACAACATGCAAGCCATTTTCCTGATTTCCTCCTAAGATAATGGAATGACTGCAACCAAACTTGGTATACATACTGCTTACTATTAGTCGAACAACCGCTGTCATGAATTAAACACCTATGACTTACGCTACAGGAGACATGAAGTCATAAACAGTGATATTCTTGAATTACTGCTACAACATGCGAGACATTTCCTGCACCTCCTCGTAAAATAATGTACTGACAGCAACCAAACTTGGTACAGATACTGCGTACTATTAGCTGAACAACCGCTGTCATGAATTAAACACCTACGACTTACGCTACAGGAGACATGAAGTCATAAAAAATGATATTCTTGAATTACTGCTACACCATGCGAGACATTTCCTGCACCTCCTCCTAAAATAATGGACTGATTGCAACCAAACTTAGTACACATACTGCTTACTATTAGGCAAACAACCGCTGTCATGAATTAAACACCTACGACATAGGCGACAGGAGACAAGAAGTCATAAACAATGATAGTCTTGAATTACTGCTACGTCATGCGAGACATTTTCCTGCACCTCCTCCTGAAATAATCGACCGACTGCAACCAAAGTTGGCACACATACTGACTACTATTAGGCGAACAACCACTGTAATGAATTAAACTCCTACGACTTACGCTACAGGAGACATGAACAGATAAACAAAGATATTCTTGATTTACTGCTATATCATGTGAACCATTTTCCTGCATCTCCTCCCAAAATAATGGACCGACTGCACCCAAACTTGGTACACATACTGCTTACTATTACGCGAACAAAAGCAGTCATGAATTAAACACATACGAATTACGCGACAGGAAACATAAAGTCATACACAATGATGTTCTTCAATTACTGCTACATGTGAGCCATTTTCCTACAATTCCTCCTAAAATTATGGACTGACTGCAACCAAACTTACTACACATACTGCTTACTATTAGGCGAACAACCGCTGTCATGAATTGAACACCTATGACATACGCGACAGGATACATGAAGTCATAAACAATGATAGTCTTGAATTACTGCTACAACATGTGAGCCATTTTACTGCACCTCCGCCTAAAATAATGGACAACTGCAACAAAACTTGGCACACATACTGCTTACTATTGGGCGAAAGACCGCTGTCATGAACTGAACACCTACGACTTACGGTTCAGGAGACATGAAGTCATAAAAAATGATATTCCTGAATTAGAGCTACATCATGTGAGCCTCTTTCCTGCACCTCCTCCTAAGATAATGGACCGACTGCAACCAAACTTGGTACACAAACTGCTTACAATCTGGCGAAAACCGCTGTCTTGTGAAGAATCCCCTACCACATTTGCGAAATGAGACATGAAGGCGTAAACCATGAAATTCTAGAATAACTGCTACATCATGCGCGCCATTTTCCTTCACCTCCTCCTAAAAGAGTGGAGCAACTGCAACCAAACTTGGTAGAAATTCTACTTATGATATGGCGAACTACCCTGTCATGATTGAAACACCTACGACTTATGCTACAGCAGACATGAAGTCATAAACAATAATATTCTTCAATTACTGCAACATCATGCAAGCCATCTTCCTGCACCTCCTCCCAACATAATAGACCTACTGCAACCAAACGTGGTACACATACTGCTTACTATTAGGCGAACAACCGCTGTCATGAATTAAACACCTATGACTTACGCTACAGGAGACATGAAGTCATAAACATTGATATTCTTGAATTACTGCTACATCATTCGAGCCATTTTCCTGCAACTCCAGCGAAAATAATGGACGGACTGCAACCAAACATGGTACAAATACTGCTTACTATTAGGTGAACAAACGCTGTCATGAATTAAACACCTACGACTTACGCAATAGAGACATGGAGTCATAAACTATGATATTCTTGAATAACTGCTACATTATGTGAGCCATTTTCCTGCAGCTCCTCTTAAAATAATGGACCGACTGCAATTAAACTTGATACACATACTGTTTACTATTAGGCGAACAACTGCTGTCATGAATTAAACACATACGACTTACGCTACAGGAGACATGAATTCATAAACAATGATATTCTTGAGTTACTGCTACACCATGCGGGCCATTTTCCTGCACCTCATCCTAAAATAATGTACCGACTGCAACCAAACTTGGTACACGTACTGCGTACTATTAGCTGAACATCCGCTGTCATGAATTAAAAACCTTCGACTTACGGTACAGGAGACATGAAGTCATAAACAATGATAGTCTTGAATTATTGCTAAATCATGTGAGCAATTTTCCTCCACCTCCTCTTAAAATAATGGACCGACTGCAACCAAACTTGGTACACATACTGCTTACTATTAGGCAAACAACCGCTTTCATGAATTAAACACCTACGACTTACGCGACAGGAGACATGGAGTCATAAACCACGACATCCTTGAATTACTGCTATATCGTGCGGGCCATTTTCCTTCACCTCCTCCTAACAAAGATATTATTGAATTACTTCCACATCATGCGAGCAATTTTCCTGCACCTCCTCCTACATAATGGACCGACTGCAACCAAACTTGGTACAAATACTGCTTACTATAAGGGGTACAACCGCTGTCATGAATTGAACACCTACAAATTATGCTACAGGTGAAATGAATTCATAAACAATGATATTATTGAGTTACTGATACATCATGTGAGCCAGTTTCCTGCAGCTCCTCCTAAAATAATGGACCGACTGCACCCAAACTTGGTACACATACTGCTTACTATTAGACGAACAACTGTTGCAATGAATTAAACACCCACGACTTACGCGACAGGAGACATGAAGTCATAAACAATGATGTTCTTCAATTACTGCTACATCATGTGAGCCATTTTCCTGCAACTCGTCCTAAAATAATGGACTGACTGCAACCAAACTTAGTACACATACTGCGTACTATTAGGCGAAACACCGCTGTCATGAATTAAAGACCTACGACTTATGCTACAAAAGAAATGAAGTCATAAACAACGATATTCTTGAATTACTTCTACATCATTCGAGTCATTTTCCTGCACCTCCTCCTAAAATAATTGACCGACTGCAACCAAACTTCCTACATATACTGTGTAGTATTATGCGAACAACCGCTGTCATGTGTTAAACACCTACGACTTACGCTACAGGAGACATGAAGTCATAAACAATGATATTCTTTAATTACTGCTAAATCATGTGAGCAACTCATCCTAAAATAATGGACTGACGTCAACCAAACTTGGTACACATACTGCTTATGATTAGGGGAACAACCGCTGTCATGAATTAAACACCTACCACTTACCCAAAAGTAGACATGAAGTCATAATCAATGATATTCTTGAATTACTGCTACATCATGCTAGAAATTTTCCTGCAACTCCTCCTAAAATAATGGACCGACTGCAACCAAACTTGGTACACATACTGCTAACTATTTGGCGGACATACGCTGCCATGAATTAAACACCTAGGACTTACACTACAGGAGACATGAAGTAATAAACTATAATATTCTTCAACTACTGCAACATCATGCGAGCATTAGTCCTGCACCTACCTGCCAAAATAATGGACCGAATGACACCAAATTTGGTACACATACTGCTTACTATTAGGCGAACAACCGCTGTCATGAATTAAACACCTACGTCATGCGCGACAGGAGACATGAAGACATAAACAATGAAATTCTTGAATTACTACTACATCGTGCGAGGTATTTTCCCCACATCTCCTCCTAAAATAATGGACCAACTGCAGCCAAACTTGGTACACATACTGCTTACTATTATGCGAACAACCGCTGCCATGATAGACACACTTAGGGCTTACGCGACAGAAGACATGGAATCATAAACAATGAAATTCTTGAATTACTTATACATCGTGCGAACCATTTTCCCCACATCTCCTCCTAAAATAGTGGTCCGAAAGCAACCAAACTTGGTACCTATACCGCTTACTATTAGGCGAACTACCGCTGTCATGAATTAAACATCTACGTCTTACGCGACAGGAGACATGAGGACATAAACAATGAAATTCTTGAATTACTGCTACATCGTGCGAGGTATTTTCCCCACATCTCCTCCTAAGATAGTGGACTGACTGTAACTAAACTTGGCACACATACTGATTACTATTAGGCGAACAACCACTGTCATTAATTAAACACCTACGTCTTACCCTACAGGAGACATGAAGTGATAAACAATGATATCCTTGAATTACTTCTACATCATGCGAGCAATTTTCCTGCACCTCCTCTCAAAATAGTGGACCGACTGCAACCAATCTTGGTACACATACTGCGTACTATTAGGGGAAACACCGCTGTCAGGAATTAAACACCTACAACTTACGCTACAGGAGACATGAAGTCATAAACAATGATATTCTTCAATTACTGCAACATCATGCAAGCCATGTTCCTGCACCTCCTCCCTACATAATCGACCTACTGCAACCAAACGTGGTACACATACTGCTTACTATTAGACGAACAACCGCTGTCATGAATTAAACACCTACGACGTATGCTACAAAAGACATGAAGTCATAAACAATGATATTCTTCAATTACTTCTACATAATTCGAGTCATTTTCCTGCACCTCCTCCTAAAATAATTGACCGACTGCAAGCTAACTTTGTACATACACTGTGTAATATTATGCGAACAACCGCTGTCATGAATTAAACACCTACGACTTACGCTACAGGAGACATGAAGTCATATACAATGTTATTCTTTATTTACAGCTACATCATGTGAGCAATTTTCTTGCACCTCCTTCTAAAATAATGGACAGACTGCAACGAAACTTGGTACACATACTGCTTACTATTAGGCGAACAACCGCTGTCATGAATTGAACACCTATGAATTACGCAATAGAGACATGAAGTCATAAACTATGATATTCTTGAATAACTGCTACATCATGTGAGCCATTTTCCTGCAGCTCCTCTTAAAATAATGGACCGACTGCAATTAAACTTGATACACATACTGTTTACTATTAGTCGAACAACCGCTGTCATGAATTAAACACCTACGACTTACGCTACAGGAGACATGAAGTCGTAAACAACGATATTCTTGAATTACCGCTACATCATTCGAGCTATTTTCCTGCACCTCCTGCTAAAATAATGGACCGACTGCAACCAATCTTGGTACACGTACTGCTTACTATTAGGCGAACAACCGCTGTCATGAATTAAACACTTACGACTTAAGCTACAAGAGACATGAAGTAATAAACAATGATATTCTTGAATTACCGCTACATCAAGTGAGCCATTTTCCTGCATCTCCTCCTAAAATAATGTACCGACTGCAACCAAACTTGGTACACGTACTGCGTACTATTAGCCGAACAACCGCTGTCATGAATTAAAATCCTACGACTTACGCTACAGGAGACATGAAGTCATAAACAGTGATATTCTTTAATTACCGCTACATCATGTTAGCAATATTCCTTCACCTCCTCCTAAAATAATGGACCGACTGCAACCAATCTAGGTACACATACTGCTTACTATTAGGAGAACAACCACTGTCATGAATTAAACAACTGCGACTTACGCTACAGAAGACATGATGTCATAAACCATGAAAATCTTGAATAACTGATACATCATGCGAGGCATTTTCCTGATCTCCTCCTAAAATAATGGAATGACTGCAACCAAACTTGGTATACATACTGCTTACTATTAGTCGAACAACCTCCTGTCATGATTTAAACACCTACGACTTACGCTACAGGAGACATGAAGTCATAAACAGTGACATTCTTGATATACTGCTACACCATGCGAGACATTTCCTGCACCTCCTCCTAAAATAATGGACTGATTGCAACCAAACTTAGTACACATACTGCTTACTATTAGGCAAACAACCGCTGTCATGAATTAAATACCTACGACATACGCGACAGGAGACAAGATGTCATAAACAATGATAGTCTTGAATTACTGCTACATCATGTGAACCATTTTCCTGCATCTCCTCCCAAAATAATGGACCGACTGCACCCAAACTTGGTACACATACTGCTTACTATTACGCGAACAAAAGCAGTCATGAATTAAACACCTACGAATTACGCGGCAGGAGACATAAAGTCATACACCATGATGTTCTTCAATTACTGCTACATGTGAGCCATTTTCCTACAATACCTCCTAAAATAATGGACTGACTGCAACCAAACTTACTACACATACTGCTTACTATTAGGCGAACAACCGCTGTCATGAATTAAACACCTATGATATACGCGACAGGATACATGAAGTCATAAACAATGATAGTCTTGAATTACTGCTACAACATGTGAGCCATTTTAGTGCACCTCCGCCTAAAATAATGGACAACTGCAACCAATCTTGGCACACATACTGCTTACTATTGGCGAAAGACCGCTGTCATGAATTGAACACCTACGACTTACGGTACAGGAGACATGAAGTCATAAAAAATGATATTCTTCAATTACTGCAACATCATGCAAGCCATCTTCCTACACCTCCTCCCTACATAATCGACCTACTGCAACCAAACGTGGTACACATACTGCTTACTATTAGGCGAACAACCGCTGTCATGAATTAAACACCTACGACTTATGCTACAAAAGACATGAAGTCATAAACAATGATATTCTTCAATTACTTCTACATAATTCGAGTCATTTTCCTGCACCTCCTCCTAAAATAATTGACCGACTGCAAGCAAACTTTGTACATACACTGTGTAATATTATGCGAACAACCGCTGTCATGAATTAAACATCTACGACTTACGCTACAGGAGACATGAAGTCATATACAATGATATTATTTATTTACAGCTACATCATGTGAGCAATTTTCTTCCACCTCCTTCTAAAATAATGGACAGACTGCAACGAAACTTGGTACACATACTGCTTACTATTAGGCGAACAACCGCTGTCATGAATTGAACACCTATGACTTACGCAATAGAGACATGAAGTCATAAACTATGATATTCTTGAATAACTGCTACATCATGTGAGCCATTTTCCTGCAGCTCCTCTTAAAATAATGGACCGACTGCAATTAAACTTGATACACATACTGTTTACTATTAGGCGAACAAACGCTGTCATGAATTAAACACATACGACTTACGCTACAGGAGACATGAATTCATAAACAATGATATTCTTGAGTTACTGCTACACCATGCGGGCCATTTTCCTGCACCTCATCCTAAAATAATTTACCAACTGCAACCAAACTTGGTACACATACTGCGTACTATTAGCTGAACATCCGCTGTCATGAATTAAAAACCTACGACATACGCTACAGGAGACATGAAGTCATAAGCAATGATATTATTGAATACCTTGAACTTCATGCGAGCAATTGTCCTCTGCCTAGTTCTAAAATAATGGACCGACTGAAACCAAACTTGGTACACATACTGCTTACTATTAGGCGAGCAACTGCTGTAATGAATTAAGCACATACGACTTACGCTACAGGAGACATGAAGTCATAAACATTGATATTCTTGAATTACTGCTACATCATTCGAGCCATTTTCCTGCACCTCCTGCTAAAATAATGGACCGACTGCAACCAAACTTGGTACACATACCGCTTACTATATGGCGAACAACTGCTGTCATGAATTAAGCACATACGACTTACGCTACAGGAGACATGAAGTCATAAACATTGATATTCTTGAATTACTGCTACAATAAGCGAGCCATTTTCCTGCACGTCCTCCTAAAATAATGGTCCGACTGCAACAAAACTTGGTACACATACCGCTTACTATATGGCGAACAACCGCTGTCATGAATTAAACACCTACGACTTACGATACAGGAGTCATGAAGTCATAAACAATGATATTCTTGAATTACTGCTACATCATTCGAGCAATTTTCCTGCACCTCCTACTAAAAAAATGTGCCGACTGCAACCAAACTTGGTACACATACTGTTTACTATATGGCGAACAACCCTGTCATGAATTAAACACATACGACTTACGCTACAGGAGACATAAATTCATAAACAATGATATTCTTGAGTTACTTCTACACCATGCGGGCCACTTTCCTGCACCTCATCCTAAAATAATGTACCGACTGCAACCAAACTTGGTACAAGTACTGCGTACTATTAGCTGAACATCCGCTGTCATGAATTAAAAACCTACGACATACGCTACAGGAGACATGAAGTCATAAACAACGATATTCTTGAATTATTGCTAAATCATGTGAGCAATTTTCTTCCACCTCCTCTTAAAATAATGGAACGACTGCAACCAAACTTGGTACACATACTGCTTACTATTAGGCAAACAACCGCTTTCATGAATTAAACATCTACGACTTACGTGACAGGAGACATGGAGTCATAAACCACGACATTCTTGAATTACTGCTACATCGTGCGGGCCATTTTCCTTCACCTCCTCCTAAAATAATGGAGCAACAGCAACCAAATTTTGTAGAATTTCTGCTTACTATATGGCGAACAACCCTGTCATGAATTAAACACCTACGACTTACGCGACAGGAGACATGAAGTCATAAACTATGATGTTCTTCAATTACTGCTACATCATGTGAGCCATTTTCCTGCAACTCGTCCTAAAATAATGGACTGACTGCAACCAATCTTAGTACACATACTGCGTACTATTAGGCGAAACACCGCTGTCATAAATTAAACACCTACGACTTATGCTACAAAAGAAATGAAGTCATAAACAACGACATTCTTGAATTACTTCTATATCATTCGAGTCATTTTCCTGCACCTCCTCCTAAAATAATTGACCGACTGCAACCAAACTTCCTACATATACTGTGTAGTATTATGCGAACAACCGCTGTCATGTATTAAACACCTACGACTTACGCTACAGGAGACATGAAGTCATAAACAATGATATTCTTTAATTACTGCTACATCATGTGAGCAACTCCTCCTAAAATAATGGACTCACGTCAACCAAACTTGGTACACATACTGCTAACTATTAGGCGGACATACGCTGCCATGAATTAAACACCTAGGACTTACACTACAGGAGACATGAAGTAATAATCTATAATATTCTTCAACTACTGCAACATCATGCGAGCATTAGTCCTGCACCTACCTGCCAAAATAATGGACCGACTGACACCAAATTTGGTACACATACTGCTTACTATTAGTCGAACAACCGCTGTCATGAATTAAACACCAACGTCATGCGCGACAGGAGACATGAAGACATAAACAATGAAATTCTTCAATTACCGCTACATCATTCGAGCCATTTTCCTGCACCTCCTCCTAAAATAATGGACCGACTGCAACCAGTCTTGGTACACGTACTGCTTACTATTAGGCGAACAACCGCTGTCATGAATTAAACACTTACGACTTAAGCTACAGGAGACATGAAGTAATAAACAATGATATTCTTGAATTACCGCTACATCAAGTGAGCAATTTTCCTGCACCTCCTCCTAAAATAATGGACCGACTGCAACTAAACTTGGTACACATACTGCTTACTAACCGGCGAAAAACGCTGTCATGTAAGAAACCCCTACGACATATGCGAAATGAGACATGAAGGAGTAAACCATGAAATTCTTGAATAACTTCTACATCATGCGCGCAATGTTCCTTCACCTCCTCCTAAAATAATGGAGCAACTTCACCCAAACTTGGTACACATACTGCTTACTATTTGGCGAACAACCGCTGTCATGAATTAAACACCTACGACTTTTGCTAGAGGAGACATGAAGACATAAAAAATGATATTTTTGAATTACTGCTACATCATGCGAGCCAGTTTTCCTGCACCTCCTCCTAAAATAATGTACCGACTGCAAACAAACTTGGTACACATACTGCGTACTATTAGCCGAACAACCGCTGTCTTGAATTAAAATCCTACGACTTACGCTACAGGAGACATGAAGTCATAAACAATAATATTCTTTAATTACCGCTACATCATGTTAGCAATATTCCTTCACCTCCTCCTAAAATAATGGACAGACTGCAACCAAACTTGGTACACATACTGCTTACTATTAGGCGAACAACCGCTGTCATGAATTAAACACCTACGACTTACACTACAGGAGACATGAATCATAAACAATGATATTCTTGAATTACCGCAACATCATGTGAGCCATTTTCCTTCACTTCCTCCTAAAATAATGGACCGACTGCAACCAAACTTGGTACACATACTGCTTACTATTAGTCGAACAACCGCTGTCATGAATTAAACACCTACGATATACGCTACAGGAGAAATGAAATCATAAACAATGATATTCTTGAATTACAGCTACACCATGCGAGCCATTTTCCTGCATCTCCTCTTAAAATAATGGACCGACTGCAACCAAAGTTGGTACACATACTGATTACTATTAGGCAAACGACTGCTGTCATGAATTAAACACCTACAACTTACGCGACAGGAGGCATGAAGTCATAAACAATGAAATTCTTGAATTACTGCTACATCGTGCGAGATATTTTCCCCATATCTCCTCCTAAGATAGTGGACCGACTGAAACCAAACTTGGTACACACTGCTTACTAACCGTCGAAAACGGCTGTCATGTAAGAAACCCCTACGACATATGGGAAATGAGACATGAAGGCGTAAACCATGTAATTCTTGAATAACTGCTACATCATGCGAGCCATTTTCCTTCACCTCCTCCTAAAATAATGGACAGACTGCAACCAAACTTGGTACACATACTGCTTACTATTAGTCGAACAACCGCTGTCATGAATTAAACACCTACGATATACGCTACAGGAGAAATGAAATCATAAACAATGATATTCTTGAATTAAAGCTACACCATGCGAGCCATTTTCCTGCACCTCCTCCTAAAATAATGGACCGACTGCAACCAAACTTAGTACACATACTGCTTACCATTAGGCGAAATACTGCAGTAATGAATTAAACACCTGCGACTTACTTGACAGCATACATGAAGTCATAAACAATGATGATCTACAATGACTGCTACATCATGTGAGACATTTTGTTGCACCTTCTCCTAAAATAATGGACTGACTGCAACCAATCTTGGTACACCTACTGCTTACTATTAGGCGAACAACCGCTGTCATAAATTAAACATCTAAGTCTTACGCTGCAGATGACACGAAGTCATAAACAATGATATTTTTGAATGACCGTTACATCATGTGAGCAATTTTCTGCACCTCCTCCTAAAATAATGGACCGACTGCAACCAATCTTGGTACACCTACTGCTTACTATTAGGCGAACAACCGCTGTCATGAATGAAACACGTAAGACTTACGCTAGAGGAGACATGAAGTCATAAACAATGATATTCTTGAATTACAGCTACACCATGCGAGCCATTTTCCTGCATCTCCTCTTAAAATAATGGACCGACTGCAACCAAAGTTGGTACACATACTGATTACTATTAGGCAAACGACTGCTGTCATGAATTAAACACCTACAACTTACGCGACAGGAGGCATGAAGTCATAAACAATGAATTTCTTTAATTACTGCTACATCGTGCGAGGTATTTTCCCCATATCTCCTCCTAAGATAGTGGACCGACTGAAACCAAACTTGGTACACACTGCTTACTAACCGGCGAAAACGGCTGTCATGTAAGAAACCCCTACGACATATGGGAAATGAGACATGAAGGCGTAAACCATGTAATTCTTGAATAACTGCTACATCATGCGAGCCATTTTCCTTCACCTCCTCGTAAAATAATGGGGCAACTGCAACCAAACTTGGTAGAAATCCTGCTTGCTAAATGGTGAACAACCCTGTCAGGAATGAAACACCTACGACTTACGCGACAGAAAACATGAAGTCATAAACAATGATATTATTGAATTACCTCCACATCATGCGAGCCATTTACCTGCACCTCCTCCTAACATAATGGACCGACTGCAACTAAACTTGGTACACATACTGCTTACTATTAGTCGAACAACCGCTGTCATGAATTAAATACCTACAACTTACGCTACAGGAGACATGAAGTCGTAAACAATGATATTCTTGAATTACCGCTACATCATTCGAGCCATTTTCCTGCACCTCCTCCTAAAATAATGGACCGACTGCAACTAAACTTGGTACACATACTGCTTACTATTAGGCGAACAACCGCTGTCATGAATTAAACACTTACGACTTACGCGACAGGAGACATGAAGTCAAAAAAAATGAAATTCTTGAATAACTGCAACATAATGTGCGCCATTGTCCTTCACCTCCTTCTAAAATAATGGAGCAACTGCAACCAAACTTGGTAGAAATCCTGCTTACTATATGGCGAACAACCTTGTCATGAATGAAACACCTACGACTTACGCTACTGGAGAAATGAAGTCATAAACAATGATATTCTTGAATTGCTGCTACATCATGTGAGCCATTTTCCTGCACCTCCTCCTAAAATAATAGACCGACTGCAACCAAACTTGGTACACGTACTGCTTACTATTGGGCGAACAACCGCTGTCATGAATTAAACACTTACAACTTACGCGACAAGAGACATGAAGTCAAAAAGAAATGAAATTCTTGAATAACTGCAACATCATGCGCGCCATTGTCCTTCATCCCCTTCTAAAATAATGGAGCAACTGCAACCAAACTTGGTAGAAATCCTGCTTACTATATGGCGAACATCACTCTCATGAATGAAACACCTACGACTTTCGCGACAGGAGTCATGAAGTCATAAACAATGAATATCTTGAATTACTGCTACATCGTGCGAGGTATTTTCCCCACGTCTCCTCCTAAGATAGTGGACCGACTGCAACCATCTTGGTACACATACTGCTTACTAACCGGCGAAAACCGCTGTCATGTAAGAAACCCCTACGACATATGCGAAATGAGACATGAAGGAGTAAACCATAAAATTCTTGAATAACTGCTACATCATGCGAGCCATTTTCCTCCACCTCCTCCGAAAATAATGGAGCAACTGCAACCAAACTTGGTAGAAATCATTCTTGCTATATGGTGAACAACCCTGTCATGAATGAAACACCTACGACTTACGCGACAGGAGACATGAGGTCATAAACAATGATATTATAGAATTACTTCCACATCATACGAGCCATTTACCTGCACCTCCTAATAAAATAATGGACCGACTGCAACCAAACTTGCTACACATACTGCTTATTATTATGCGAACATCTGCTGTCATGAATTAAACACCTACGACTTACGCTACAGGAGGCATGAAGTCATAAACAATGATATTCTTGAGTTACTGCTACATAATGTGAGCCATTTTCCTTCACCTCCTGCTAAAATAATGGAGCAACTGCCACCAAACTTGGTAGAAATCCTGCTTACTATATGGCGAACAACCCTGTCATGAATGAAACACCTACAACTTACGCGACAGGAGACATGAAGTCATAATCAATCATATTATTGACTTACTTCCACACCTTGCGAGCAATTATCCTGCACCTCCTTCTAAAATAGTGGACCGCCTGCAATCAAACTTGGCCCACATACTGCTTACTATTAGGCGAACAACCGCTGTCATGAATTAAACACATATGACTTACGCTACAGGAGACATGAAGTCATATACAATGACATTCGTGAATTACTGCTACATCATGTGAACAATTTTCCTGCACCTCCTCCTAAAATAATTGACCGACTGCAACCAAACTTCCTACATATACTGTGTAGTATTATGCGAACAACCGCTGTCATGTATTAAACACCTACGACTTACGCTACAGGAGACATGAAGTCATAAACAATGATATTATTTAATTACTGCTACATCATGTGAGCAACTCCTCCTAAAATAATGGACTGACGTCAACCAAACTTGGTACACATACTGCTAACTATTAGGCGGACATCCGCTGCCATGAATTAAACACCTAGGACTTACACTACAGGAGACATGAAGTAATAATCTACAATATTCTTAAACTACTGCAACATCATGTGAGCATTAGTCCTGCACCTACCTGCCAAAATAATGGACCGACTGACACCAAATTTGGTACACATTCTGCTTACTATTAGGCGAACAACCGCTGTCATGAATTAAACACCTATGTCATGCGCGACAGGCGACATGAAGACATAAACAATGAAATTCTTGAATTACTACTACATCGTGCGAGGTATTTTCCCCACATCTCCTCCTAAAATAATGAACCAACTGCAGCCAAACTTGGTACACATACTGCTTACTATTATGCGAACAACCGCTGCCATTATAGACACACTTAGGGCTTACGCGACAGAAGACATGAAATCATAAACAATGAAATTCTTGAATTACTGATACATTGTGCGAAGCATTTTCCCCACATCTCCTCCTAAAATAGTGGTCCGACAGCAACCAAACTTGGTACCTATACCGCATACTATTAGGCGAACAACCGCTGTCATGAATTAAACACCTACGTCTTACGCGACAGGAGACATGAAGACATAAACAATGAAATTCTTGAATTACTCCTACATCGTGCGAGGTATATTCCCCACATCTCCTCCTAAGATAGTGGACTGACTGTAACTAAACTTGGCACACATACTGATTACTATTAGTAGAACAACCGCTGTCATGAATTAAACACCTACGACTTACGCTACAGGAGACATGAAGTCGTAAACAATGATATTCTTGAATTACCGCTACATCATTCGAGCCATTTTCCTGCACCTCCTCCTAAAATAATGGACCGACTGCAACCAATCTTGGTACACGTACTGCTTACTATTAGGCGAACAACCGCTGTCATGAATTAAACACTTACGACTTAAGCTACAGGAGACATGAAGTAATAAACAATGATATTCTTGAATTACCGCCACATCAAGTGAGCAATTTTCCTGCACCTCCTCCTAAAATAATGGACCGACTGCAACTAAACTTGGTACACATACTGCTTACTAACCGGCGAAAATCGCTGTCATGTAAGAAACCCCTACGACATATGCGAAATGAGACATGAAGGAGTAAACCATGAAATTCTTGAATAACTGCTACATCATGCGCGCCATGTTCCTTCACCTCCTCCTAAAATAATGGAGCAACTTCAACCAAACTTGGTACACATACTGCTTACTATTTGGCGAACAACCACTGTCATGAATTTAACACCTACGACTTTTGCTAGAGGAGACATGAAGACATAAATAATGATATTTTTGAATTACTGCTACATCATGCGAGCCATTTTCCTGCACCTCCTCCTAAAATAATGTACCGACTGCAACCAAACTTGGTACACATACTGCGTACTATTAGCCGAACAACCGCTGTCTTGAATTAAAATCCTACGACTTACGCTACAGGAGACATGAAGTCATAAACAATGATATTCTTTAATTAACGCTACATCATGTTAGCAATATTCCTTCACCTCCTCCTAAAATAATGGACCGACTGCAACAAAACTTGGTACACATACTGCTTACTATTAGGCGAACAACCGCTGTCATGAATTAAACACCTACGACTTACACTACAGGAGACATGAAGTCATAAACAATGATATTCTTGAATTACCGCAACATCATGTGAGCCATTTTCCTTCACTTCCTCCTAAAATAATGGACCGACTGCAACCAAACTTGGTACACATACTGCTTACTATTAGGCAAACGACTGCTGTCATGAATTAAACCCCTACAAGTTACGCGACAGGAGGCATGAAGTCATAAACAATGAAATTCTTGAATTACTGCTACATCGTGCGAGGTATTTTCCCCATATCTCCTCCTAAGATAGTGGACCGACTGAAACCAAACTTGGTACAAACTGCTTACTAACCGGCAAAAACGGCTGTCATGTAAGAAACCCCTACGACATATGGGAAATGAGACATGAAGGCGTAAACCATGTAATTCTTGAATAACTGCTACATCATGCGAGCCATTTTCCTTCACCTCCTCCTAAAATAATGGGGCAACTGCAACCAAACTTGGTAGAAATCCTGCTTGCTAAATGGTGAACAACCCTGTCAGGAATGAAACACCTACGACTTACGCGACAGAAAACATGAAGTCATAAACAATGATATTATTGAATTACCTCCACATCATGCGAGCCATTTACCTGCACCTCCTCCTAACATAATGGACCGACTGCAACTAAACTTGGTACACATACTGCTTACTATTAGTCGAACAACCGCTGTCATGAATTAAATACCTACAACTTACGCTACAGGAGACATGAAGTCGTAAACAATGATATTCTTGAATTACCGCTACATCATTCGAGCCATTTTCCTGCACCTCCTCCTAAAATAATGGACCGACTGCAACTAAACTTGGTACACATACTGCTTATTATTAGGCGAACAACCGCTGTCATGAATTAAACACTTACGACTTACGCGACAGGAGACATGAAGTCAAAAAAAATGAAATTCTTGAATAACTGCAACATAATGTGCGCCATTGTCCTTCACCTCCTTCTAAAATAATGGAGCAACTGCAACCAAACTTGGTAGAAATCCTGCTTACTATATGGCGAACAACCTTGTCATGAATGAAACACTTACGACTTACGCTACAGGAGAAATGAAGTCATAAACAATGATATTCTTGAATTGCAGCTACATCATTGAGCCATTTTCCTGCACCTCCTCCTAAAATAATAGACCGACTGCAACCAAACTTGGTACACGTACTGCTTACTATTGGGCGAACAACCGCTGTCATGAATTAAACACTTACAACTTACGCGACAAGAGACATGAAGTCAAAAAGAAATGAAATTCTTGAATAACTGCAACATCATGCGCGCCATTGTCCTTCATCCCCTTCTAAAATAATGGAGCAACTGCAACCAAACTTGGTAGAAATCCTGCTTACTATATGGCGAACAACAATCTCATGAATGAAACACCTATGACTTACGCGACAGGAGACATGAAGTCATAAACAATGAAATTCTTGAATTACTGCTACATCGTGCGATGTATTTTCCCCACATCACCTCCTAAGCTAGTGGACCGACTGCAACCAAACTTGGTATACATACTGCTTACTAACCGGCGAAAACCGCTGTCATGTAAGAAACCCCTACGACATATGCGAAATGAGACATGAAGGAGTAAACCATAAAATTCTTGAATAACTGCTACATCATGCGCGCCATTTTCCTCCACCTCCTCCTAAAATAATGGAGCAACTGCAACCAAACTTGGTAGAAATCCTTCTTGCTATATGGTGAACAACCCTGTCAAGAATGAAACACCTACGACTTACGCGACAGGAGACATGAGGTCATAAACAATGATATTATAGAATTACTTCCACATCATACGAGCCATTTACCTGCACCTCCTCCTAAAATAATGGACCGACTGCAACCAAACTTGCTACACATACTGCTTACTATTAGGCGAAAACCCGTTGTCATTAATTAAACACCTACGACTTGCGCTACAGAGACATGAAGTCATAAACCATGATATTATTGAATGACTGCTACATCATGCGAGCCATTTTTCTGCACCACCTTCCAAAATAATGGACCGACTGCAACCAAACTTGGTACAAATACTGCTTACTATTAGGCGGAAAACCGCTGTCATGAATTAAACACCTACGACTTACGCTACAGAGACATGAAGTCATAAACAATGATATTCTTGAATTACTGCTACATCATGCGAGCCTTTTTCTTGAACCTCCTCCTAAAATAGTGGACCGCCTGCAATCAAACTTGGCACACATACTGCTTACTTTTAGGCGAACAACCGCTGTCATGAGTTAAACACATACGACTTATGCTACAGGAGACATGAAGTCAGAAACAATGATATTCGTGAATTACTGCTACATCATGTGAACAATTTTCCTGCACCTCCTCCTAAAATAATGGACCGACTGCAACCAAACTTGGTACACATACTGCTTATTATTATGCGAACATCTGCTGTCATGAATTAAAGACCTACGACTTACGCTACAGGAGACATGAAGTCATAAACAATGATATTCTTGACTTACTGCTACATAATGTGAGCCATTTTCCTTCACCTCCTGCTAAAATAATGGAGAAACTGCCACCAAACTTGGTAGAAATCCTGCTTACTATATGGCGAACAACCCTGTCATGAATGAAACACCTACAACTTACGCGACAGGAGACATGAAGTCATAATCAATCATATTATTGACTTACTTCCACATCTTGCGAGCAATTATCCTGCACCTCCTTCTAAAATAGTGGACCGCCTGCAATCAAACTTGGCCCACATACTGCTTACTATTAGGCGAACAACCGCTGTCATGAATTAAACACATATGACTTACGCTACAGGAGACATGAAGTCATAAACAATGACATTCGTGAATTACTGCTACATCATGTGAACAATTTTCCTGCACCTCCTCCTAAAACAATTGACCGACTGCAACCAAACGTCCTACATATACTTTGTAGTATTATGCGAACAACCGCTGTCATGTATTAAACACCTACGACTTACGCTACAGGAGACATGAAGTCATAAACAATGATATTCTTTAATTACTGCTACATCATGTGAGCAACTCCTCCTAAAATAATGGACTGACGTCAACCAAACTTGGTACACATACTGCTAACTATTAGGCGGACATCCGCTGCCATGAATTAAACACCTAGGACTTACACTACAGGAGACATGAAGTAATAATCTATAATATTCTTAAACTACTGCAACATCATGCGAGCATTAGTCCTGCACCTACCTGCCAAAATAATGGACCGACTGACACCAAATTTGGTACACATTCTGCTTACTATTAGGCGAACAACCGCTGTCATGAATTAAACACCTACGTCATGCGCGACAGGCGACATGAAGACATAAACAATGAAATTCTTGAATTACTACTACATCGTGCGAGGTATTTTCCCCACATCTCCTCCTAAAATAATGGACCAACTGCAACTAAACTTGGTACACATACTGCGTACTATTAGCCGAACAACCGCTGTCATGAATTAAAATCCTACGACTTACGCCACAGGAGACATGAAGTCATAAACAATGATATTCTTTAATTAACGCTACATCATGTTAGCAATATTCCTTCACCTCCTCCTAAAATAATGGACCGACTGCAACTAAACTTGGTACACATACTGCTTACTAACCGGCGAAAATCGCTGTCATGTAAGAAACCCCTACGACATATGCGAAATGAGACATGAAGGAGTAAACCATGAAATTCTTGAATAACTGCTACATCATGCGCGCCATGTTCCTTCACCTCCTCCTAAAATAATGGAGCAACTTCAACCAAACTTGGTACACATACTGCTTACTATTTGGCGAACAACCACTGTCATGAATTTAACACCTACGACTTTTGCTAGAGGAGACATGAAGACATAAATAATGATATTTTTGAATTACTGCTACATCATGCGAGCCATTTTCCTGCACCTCCTCCTAAAATAATGTACCGACTGCAACCAAACTTGGTACACATACTGCGTACTATTAGCCGAACAACCGCTGTCTTGAATTAAAATCCTACGACTTACGCTACAGGAGACATGAAGTCATAAACAATGATATTCTTTAATTAACGCTACATCATGTTAGCAATATTCCTTCACCTCCTCCTAAAATAATGGACCGACTGCAACAAAACTTGGTACACATACTGCTTACTATTAGGCGAACAACCGCTGTCATGAATTAAACACCTACGACTTACACTACAGGAGACATGAAGTCATAAACAATGATATTCTTGAATTACCGCAACATCATGTGAGCCATTTTCCTTCACTTCCTCCTAAAATAATGGACCGACTGCAACCAAACTTGGTACACATACTGCTTACTATTAGGCAAACGACTGCTGTCATGAATTAAACCCCTACAACTTACGCGACAGGAGGCATGAAGTCATAAACAATGAAATTCTTGAATTACTGCTACATCGTGCGAGGTATTTTCCCCATAT
The DNA here is from genome assembly GCA_026315105.1 of Locusta migratoria. Classification (NCBI taxonomy): domain Eukaryota; kingdom Metazoa; phylum Arthropoda; class Insecta; order Orthoptera; family Acrididae; genus Locusta; species Locusta migratoria. The sequence goes on from JAOYRU010000211.1 coordinate 911,023, forward strand.
CTCCTCCTAAGATAGTGGACCGACTGAAACCAAACTTGGTACAAACTGCTTACTAACCGGCAAAAACGGCTGTCATGTAAGAAACCCCTACGACATATGGGAAATGAGACATGAAGGCGTAAACCATGTAATTCTTGAATAACTGCTACATCATGCGAGCCATTTTCCTTCACCTCCTCCTAAAATAATGGGGCAACTGCAACCAAACTTGGTAGAAATCCTGCTTGCTAAATGGTGAACAACCCTGTCAGGAATGAAACACCTACGACTTACGCGACAGAAAACATGAAGTCATAAACAATGATATTATTGAATTACCTCCACATCATGCGAGCCATTTACCTGCACCTCCTCCTAACATAATGGACCGACTGCAACTAAACTTGGTACACATACTGCTTACTATTAGTCGAACAACCGCTGTCATGAATTAAATACCTACAACTTACGCTACAGGAGACATGAAGTCGTAAACAATGATATTCTTGAATTACCGCTACATCATTCGAGCCATTTTCCTGCACCTCCTCCTAAAATAATGGACCGACTGCAACTAAACTTGGTACACATACTGCTTATTATTAGGCGAACAACCGCTGTCATGAATTAAACACTTACGACTTACGCGACAGGAGACATGAAGTCAAAAAAAATGAAATTCTTGAATAACTGCAACATAATGTGCGCCATTGTCCTTCACCTCCTTCTAAAATAATGGAGCAACTGCAACCAAACTTGGTAGAAATCCTGCTTACTATATGGCGAACAACCTTGTCATGAATGAAACACTTACGACTTACGCTACAGGAGAAATGAAGTCATAAACAATGATATTCTTGAATTGCAGCTACATCATTGAGCCATTTTCCTGCACCTCCTCCTAAAATAATAGACCGACTGCAACCAAACTTGGTACACGTACTGCTTACTATTGGGCGAACAACCGCTGTCATGAATTAAACACTTACAACTTACGCGACAAGAGACATGAAGTCAAAAAGAAATGAAATTCTTGAATAACTGCAACATCATGCGCGCCATTGTCCTTCATCCCCTTCTAAAATAATGGAGCAACTGCAACCAAACTTGGTAGAAATCCTGCTTACTATATGGCGAACAACAATCTCATGAATGAAACACCTATGACTTACGCGACAGGAGACATGAAGTCATAAACAATGAAATTCTTGAATTACTGCTACATCGTGCGATGTATTTTCCCCACATCACCTCCTAAGCTAGTGGACCGACTGCAACCAAACTTGGTATACATACTGCTTACTAACCGGCGAAAACCGCTGTCATGTAAGAAACCCCTACGACATATGCGAAATGAGACATGAAGGAGTAAACCATAAAATTCTTGAATAACTGCTACATCATGCGCGCCATTTTCCTCCACCTCCTCCTAAAATAATGGAGCAACTGCAACCAAACTTGGTAGAAATCCTTCTTGCTATATGGTGAACAACCCTGTCAAGAATGAAACACCTACGACTTACGCGACAGGAGACATGAGGTCATAAACAATGATATTATAGAATTACTTCCACATCATACGAGCCATTTACCTGCACCTCCTCCTAAAATAATGGACCGACTGCAACCAAACTTGCTACACATACTGCTTACTATTAGGCGAAAACCCGTTGTCATTAATTAAACACCTACGACTTGCGCTACAGAGACATGAAGTCATAAACCATGATATTATTGAATGACTGCTACATCATGCGAGCCATTTTTCTGCACCACCTTCCAAAATAATGGACCGACTGCAACCAAACTTGGTACAAATACTGCTTACTATTAGGCGGAAAACCGCTGTCATGAATTAAACACCTACGACTTACGCGACAGGAGACATGAAGTCAAAAAAAATGAAATTCTTGAATAACTGCAACATAATGTGCGCCATTGTCCTTCACCTCCTTCTAAAATAATGGAGCAACTGCAACCAAACTTGGTAGAAATCCTGCTTACTATATGGCGAACAACCTTGTCATGAATGAAACACTTACGACTTACGCTACAGGAGAAATGAAGTCATAAACAATGATATTCTTGAATTGCAGCTACATCATTGAGCCATTTTCCTGCACCTCCTCCTAAAATAATAGACCGACTGCATCCAAACTTGGTACACGTACTGCTTACTATTGGGCGAACAACCGCTGTCATGAATTAAACACTTACAACTTACGCGACAAGAGACATGAAGTCAAAAAGAAATGAAATTCTTGAATAACTGCAACACCATGCGCGCCATTGTCCTTCATCCCCTTCTAAAATAATGGAGCAACTGCAACCAAACTTGGTAGAAATCCTGCTTACTATATGGCGAACAACAATCTCATGAATGAAACACCTATGACTTACGCGACAGGAGACATGAAGTCATAAACAATGAAATTCTTGAATTACTGCTACATCGTGCGATGTATTTTCCCCACATCACCTCCTAAGCTAGTGGACCGACTGCAACCAAACTTGGTATACATACTCCTTACTAACCGGCGAAAACCGCTGTCATGTAAGAAACCCCTACGACATATGCGAAATGAGACATGAAGGAGTAAACCATAAAATTCTTGAATAACTGCTACATCATGCGCGCCATTTTCCTCCACCTCCTCCTAAAATAATGGAGCAACTGCAACCAAACTTGGTAGAAATCCTTCTTGCTATATGGTGAACAACCCTGTCAAGAATGAAACACCTACGACTTACGCGACAGGAGACATGAGGTCATAAACAATGATATTATAGAATTACTTCCACATCATACGAGCCATTTACCTGCACCTCCTCCTAAAATAATGGACCGACTGCAACCAAACTTGCTACACATACTGCTTACTATTAGGCGAAAACCCGTTGTCATTAATTAAACACCTACGACTTGCGCTACAGAGACATGAAGTCATAAACCATGATATTATTGAATGACTGCTACATCATGCGAGCCATTTTTCTGCACCACCTTCCAAAATAATGGACCGACTGCAACCAAACTTGGTACAAATACTGCTTACTATTAGGCGGAAAACCGCTGTCATGAATTAAACACCTACGACTTACGCTACAGAGACATGAAGTCATAAACAATGATATTCTTGAATTACTGCTACATCATGCGAGCCTTTTTCTTGAACCTCCTCCTAAAATAGTGGACCGCCTGCAATCAAACTTGGCACACATACTGCTTACTTTTAGGCGAACAACCGCTGTCATGAGTTAAACACATACGACTTATGCTACAGGAGACATGAAGTCAGAAACAATGATATTCGTGAATTACTGCTACATCATGTGAACAATTTTCCTGCACCTCCTCCTAAAATAATGGACCGACTGCAACCAAACTTGGTACACATACTGCTTATTATTATGCGAACATCTGCTGTCATGAATTAAAGACCTACGACTTACGCTACAGGAGACATGAAGTCATAAACAATGATATTCTTGACTTACTGCTACATAATGTGAGCCATTTTCCTTCACCTCCTGCTAAAATAATGGAGAAACTGCCACCAAACTTGGTAGAAATCCTGCTTACTATATGGCGAACAACCCTGTCATGAATGAAACACCTACAACTTACGCGACAGGAGACATGAAGTCATAATCAATCATATTATTGACTTACTTCCACATCTTGCGAGCAATTATCCTGCACCTCCTCCTAAAATAGTGGACCGCCTGCAATCAAACTTGGCCCACATACTGCTTACTATTAGGCGAACAACCGCTGTCATGAATTAAACACATATGACTTACGCTACAGGAGACATGAAGTCATAAACAATGACATTCGTGAATTACTGCTACATCATGTGAACAATTTTCCTGCACCTCCTCCTAAAACAATTGACCGACTGCAACCAAACGTCCTACATATACTTTGTAGTATTATGCGAACAACCGCTGTCATGTATTAAACACCTACGACTTACGCTACAGGAGACATGAAGTCATAAACAATGATATTCTTTAATTACTGCTACATCATGTGAGCAACTCCTCCTAAAATAATGGACTGACGTCAACCAAACTTGGTACACATACTGCTAACTATTAGGCGGTCATCCGCTGCCATGAATTAAACACCTAGGACTTACACTACAGGAGACATGAAGTAATAATCTATAATATTCTTAAACTACTGCAACATCATGCGAGCATTAGTCCTGCACCTACCTGCCAAAATAATGGACCGACTGACACCAAATTTGGTACACATTCTGCTTACTATTAGGCGAACAACCGCTGTCATGAATTAAACACCTACGTCATGCGCGACAGGCGACATGAAGACATAAACAATGAAATTCTTGAATTACTACTACATCGTGCGAGGTATTTTCCCCACATCTCCTCCTAAAATAATGGACCAACTGCAACTAAACTTGGTACACATACTGCGTACTATTAGCCGAACAACCGCTGTCATGAATTAAAATCCTACGACTTACGCCACAGGAGACATGAAGTCATAAACAATGATATTCTTTAATTAACGCTACATCATGTTAGCAATATTCCTTCACCTCCTCCTAAAATAATGGACCGACTGCAACTAAACTTGGTACACATACTGCTTACCAACCGGCGAAAATCGCTGTCATGTAAGAAACCCCTACGACATATGGGAAATGAGACATGAAGGCGTAAACCATGAAATTCTTGAATAACTGCTACATCATGCGCGCCATGTTCCTTCACCTCCTCCTAAAATAATGGAGCAACTTCAACCAAACTTGGTACACATACTGCTTACTATTTGGCGAACAACCGCTGTCATGAATTAAACACCTACGACTTTTGCTAGAGGAGACATGAAGACATAAAAAATGATATTTTTGAATTACTGCTACATCATGCGAGCCATTTTCCTGCACCTCCTCCTAAAATAATGTACCGACTGCAACCAAACTTGGTACACATACTGCGTACTATTAGCCGAACAACCGCTGTCATGAATTAAAATCCTACGACTTACGCTACAGGAGACATTAAGTCATAAACAATGATATTCTTTAATTAACGCTACATCATGTTAGCAATATTCCTTCACCTCCTCCTAAAATAATGGACCGACTGCAACAAAACTTGGTACACATACTGCTTACTATTAGGCGAACAACCGCTGTCATGAATTAAACACCTACGACTTACACTACAGGAGACATGAAGTCATAAACAATGATATTCTTGAATTACCGCAACATCATGTGAGCCATTTTCCTTCACTTCCTCCTAAAATAATGGACCGACTGCAACCAAACTTGGTACACATACTGCGTACTATTAGCCGAACAACCGCTGTCATAAATTAAAATCCTACGACTTACGCTACAGGAGACATGAAGTCATAAACAATGATATTCTTTAATTAACGCTACATCATGTTAGCAATATTCCTTCACCTCCTCCTAAAATAATGGACCGACTGCAACAAAACTTGGTACACATACTGCTTACTATTAGGCAAACGACTGCTGTCATGAATTAAACCCCTACAACTTACGCGACAGGAGGCATGAAGTCATAAACAATGAAATTCTTGAATTACTGCTACATCGTGCGAGGTATTTTCCCCATATCTCCTCCTAAGATAGTGGACCGACTGAAACCAAACTTGGTACACACTGCTTACTAACCGGCGAAAACGGCTGTCATGTAAGAAACCCCTACGACATATGGGAAATGAGACATGAAGGCGTAAACCATGTAATTCTTGAATAACTGCTACATCATGCGAGCCATTTTCCTTCACCTCCTCCTAAAATAATGGGGCAACTGCAACCAAACTTGGTAGATATCCTGCTTGCTAAATGGTGAACAACCCTGTCAGGAATGAAACACCTACGACTTACGCGACAGAAAACATGAAGTCATAAACAATGATATTATTGAATTACTTCCACATCATGCGAGCCATTTACCTGCACCTCCTCCTAACATAATGGACCGACTGCAACTAAACTTGGTACACATACTGCTTACTATTAGTCGAACAACCGCTGTCATGAATTAAATACCTACAACTTACGCTACAGGAGACATGAAGTCGTAAACAATGATATTCTTGAATTACCGCTACATCATTCGAGCCATTTTCCTGCACCTCCTCCTAAAATAATGGACCGACTGCAACTAAACTTGGTACACATACTGCTTACTATTAGGCGAACAACCGCTGTCATGAATTAAACACTTACGACTTACGCGACAGGAGACATGAAGTCAAAAAAAATGAAATTCTTGAATAACTGCAACATAATGGGCGCCATTGTCCTTCACCTCCTTCTAAAATAATGGAGCAACTGCAACCAAACTTGGTAGAAATCCTGCTTACTATATGGCGAACAACCTTGTCATGAATGAAACACCTACGACTTACGCTACAGGAGAAATGAAGTCATAAACAATGATATTCTTGAATTGCAGCTACATCATGTGAGCCATTTTCCTGCACCTCCTCCTAAAATAATAGACCGACTGCAACCAAACTTGGTACACGTACTGCTTACTATTGGGCGAACAAACGCTGTCATGAATTAAACACTTACAACTTACGCGACAAGAGACATGAAGTCAAAAAAAAATGAAATTCTTGAATAACTGCTACATCATGCGCGCCATTGTCCTTCATCCCCTTCTAAAATAATGGAGCAACTGCAACCAAACTTGGTAGAAATCCTGCTTACTATATGGCGAACAACACTCTCATGAATGAAACACCTATGACTTTCGCGACAGGAGTCATGAAGTCATAAACAATGAATATCTTGAATTACTGCTACATCGTGCGAGGTATTTTCCCCACGTCTCCTCCTAAGATAGTGGACCGACTGCAACCATCTTGGTACACATACTGCTTACTAACCGGCGAAAACCGCTGTCATGTAAGAAACCCCTACGACATATGCGAAATGAGACATGAAGGAGTAAACCATAAAATTCTTGAATAACTGCTACATCATGCGCGCCATTTTCCTCCACCTCCTCCTAAAATAAAGGAGCAACTGCAACCAAACTTGGTAGAAATCCTTCTTGCTATATGGTGAACAACCCTGTCATGAATGAAACACCTACGACTTACGCGACAGGAGACATGAGGTCATAAACAATGATATTATAGAATTACTTCCACATCATACGAGCCATTTACCTGCACCTCCTCCTAAAATAATGGACCGACTGCAACCAAACTTGCTACACATACTGCTTACTATTAGGCGAAAACCCGCTGTCATTAATTAAACACCTACGACTTGCGCTACAGAGACATGAAATCATAAACCATGATATTCTTGAATGACTGCTACATCATGCGAGCCATTTTTCTGCACCACCTTCCAAAATAATGGACCGACTGCAACCAAACTTGGTACAAATACTGCTTACTATTAGGCGGAAAACCGCTGTCATGAATTAAACACCTACGACTTACGCTACAGAGACATGAAGTCATAAACAATGATATTCTTGAATTACTGCTACATCATGCGAGCCTATTTCTTGAACCTCCTCCTAAAATAGTGGACCGCCTGCAATCAAACTTGGCACACATACTGCTTACTTTTAGGCGAACAACCGCTGTCATGAATTAAACACCTACGACTTATGCTACAGGAGACATGAAGTAATAAACAATGATATTCGTGAATTACTGCTACATCATGTGAACAATTTTCCTGCACCTCCTCCTAAAATAATGGACCGACTGCAACCAAACTTGGTACACATACTGCTTATTATTATGCGAACATCTGCTGTCATGAATTAAACACCTACGACTTACGCTACAGGAGACATGAAGTCATAAACAATGATATTCTTGACTTACTGCTACATAATGTGAGCCATTTTCCTTCACCTCCTGCTAAAATAATGGAGCAACTGCCACCAAACTTGGTAGAAATCCTGCTTACTATATGGCGAACAACCCTGTCATGAATGAAACACCTACAACTTACGCGACAGGAGACATGAAGTCATAAACAATGATATTATTGACTTACTTCCACATCATGCGAGCAATTTTCCTGCACCTCCTCCTAAAATAATGGACCGACTGCAACCGAACTTGGTACACATACTGCTTCCTATTAGTCGAACAACCGCTGTCATGAATTAAACACCTACGACTTACGCTACAGGAGACATGAAGTCATAAACAATCATATTATTGACTTACTTCCACATCATGCGAGAAATTTTCCTGCACCTCCTCCTAAAATAATGGAGCGACTGCAACCAAACTAGGTACACATACTGCTTACTATTAGGCGAACAACCGCTGTCATGAATTAAACACCTACGACTTACGCTACAGGAGACATGACGTCATAAACATTGATTTTCTTGAATTACTGCTACATCATTCGAGCCATTTTCCTCCACCTCCTGCTAAAATAATGGACCGACTGCAACCAAACTTGGTACACATACTGCTTTCTATTAGGCAAACGACTGCTGTCATGAATTAAACCCCTACAACTTACGCGACAGGAGGCATGAAGTCATAAACAATGAAATTCTTGAATTACTGCTACATCGTGCGAGGTATTTTCCCCATATCTCCTCCTAAGATAGTGGACCGACTGAAACCAAACTTGGTACACACTGCTTACTAACCGGCGAAAACGGCTGTCATGTAAGAAACCCCTACGACATATGGGAAATGAGACATGAAGGCGTAAACCATGTAATTCTTGAATAACTGCTACATCATGCGAGCCATTTTCCTTCACCTCCTCCTAAAATAATGGGGCAACTGCAACCAAACTTGGTAGAAATCCTGCTTGCTAAATGGTGAACAACCCTGTCAGGAATGAACCACCTACGACTTACGCGACAGAAAACATGAAGTCATAAACAATGATATTTTTGAATTACTTCCACATCATGCGAGCCATTTACCTGCACCTCCTCCTAACATAATGGACCGACTGCAACTAATCTTGGTACACATACTGCTTACTATTAGTCGAACAACCGCTGTCATGAATTAAATACCTACAACTTACGCTACAGGAGACATGAAGTCGTAAACAATGATATTCTTGAATTACCGCTACATCATTCGAGCCATTTTCCTGCACCTCCTCCTAAAATAATGGACCGACTGCAACTAAACTTGGTACACATTCTGCTTACTATTAGGCGAACAACCGCTGTCATGAATTAAACACTTACGACTTACGCGACAGGAGACATGAAGTCAAAAAAAATGAAATTCTTGAATAACTGCAACATAATGTACGCCATTGTCCTTCACCTCCTTCTAAAATAATGGAGCAACTGCAACCAAACTTGGTAGAAATCCTGCTTACTATATGGCGAACAACCTTGTCATGAATGAAACACCTACGACTTACGCTACAGGAGAAATGAAGTCATAAACAATGATATTCTTGAATTGCAGCTACATCATGTGAGCCATTTTCCTGCACCTCCTCCTAAAATAATAGACCGACTGCAACCAAACTTGGTACACATACTGCTTACTATTGGGCGAACAACCGCTGTCATGAATTAAACACTTACAACTTACGCGACAAGAGACATGAAGTCAAAAAAAAATGAAATTCTTGAATAACTGCTACATCATGCGCACCATTGTCCTTCATCCCCTTCTAAAATAATGGAGCAACTGCAACCAAACTTGGTAGAAATCCTGCTTACTATATGGCGAACAACACTCTCATGAATGAAACACCTATGACTTACGCGACAGGAGACATGAAGTCATAAACAATGAAATTCTTGAATTACTGCTACATCGTGCGATGTATTTTCCCCACATCACCTCTCAAGATAGTGGACCGACTGCAACCAAACTTGGTATACATACTGCTTACTAACCGGGGAAAACCGCTGTCATGTAAGAAACCCCTACGACATATGTGAAATGAGACATGAAGGAGTAGACGATGAAATTCTTGAATAACTGCTACATCATGCGCGCCATTTTCTTGCACCTCCTCCTAAAATAATGGATCGACTGCAATCAAACTTGGTACACATTCTGCTTACTATTAGGCGAACAACTGCTGTCATGAATTAAACACCTACGACTTTCGCGACAGGAGTCATGAAGTCATAAACAATGAATATCTTGAAATACTGCTACATCGTGCGAGGTATTTTCCCCACGTCTCCTCCTAAGATAGTGGACCGACTGCAACCATCTTGGTACACATACTGCTTACTAACCGGCGAAAACCGCTGTCATGTAAGAAACCCCTACGACATATGTGAAATGAGACATGAAGGAGTAAAACATAAAATTCTTGATTAACTGCTACATCAGGCGCGCCATTTTCCTCCACCTCCTCCTAAAATAAAGGAGCAACTGCAACCAAACTTGGTAGAAATCCTTCTTGCTATATGGTGAACAACCCTGTCATGAATGAAACACCTACGACTTACGCGACAGGAGACATGAGGTCATAAACAATGATATTATAGAATTACTTCCACATCATACGAGCCATTTACCTGCACCTCCTCCTAAAATAATGGACCGACTGCAACCAAACTTGCTACACATACTGCTTACTATTAGGCGAAAACCCGCTGTCATTAATTAAACACCTACGACTTGCGCTACAGAGACATGAAGTCATAAACCATGATATTCTTGAATGACTGCTACATCATGCGAGCCATTTTTCTGCACCACCTTCCAAAATAATGGACCGACTGCAACCAAACTTGGTACAAATACTGTTTACTATTAGGCGGAAAACCGCTGTCATGAATTAAACACCTACGACTTACGCTACAGAGACATGAAGTCATAAACAATGATATTCTTGAATTACTGCTACATCATGCGAGCCTTTTTCTTGAACCTCCTCCTAAAATAGTGGACCGCCTGCAATCAAACTTGGCACACATACTGCTTACTTTTAGGCAAACAACCGCTGTCATGAATTAAACACTTACGACTTACGCGACAGGAGACATGAAGTAAAAAAAAATGAAATTCTTGAATAACTGCAACATAATGTACGCCATTGTCCTTCACCTCCTTCTAAAATAAAGGAGCAACTGCAACCAAACTTGGTAGAAATCCTGCTTACTATATGGCGAACAACCTTGTCATGAATGAAACACCTACGACTTACGCTACAGGAGAAATGAAGTCATAAACAATGATATTCTTGAATTGCAGCTACATCATGTGAGCCATTTTCCTGCACCTCCTCCTAAAATAATAGACCGACTGCAACCAAACTTGGTACACATACTGCTTACTATTGGGCGAACAACCGCTGTCATGAATTAAACACTTACAACTTACGCGACAAGAGACATGAAGTCAAAAAAAAATGAAATTCTTGAATAACTGCTACATCATGCGCACCATTGTCCTTCATCCCCTTCTAAAATAATGGAGCAACTGCAACCAAACTTGGTAGAAATCCTGCTTACTATATGGCGAACAACACTCTCATGAATGAAACACCTATGACTTACGCGACAGGAGACATGAAGTCATAAACAATGAAATTCTTGAATTACTGCTACATCGTGCGATGTATTTTCCCCACATCACCTCTCAAGATAGTGGACCGACTGCAACCAAACTTGGTATACATACTGCTTACTAACCGGGGAAAACCGCTGTCATGTAAGAAACCCCTACGACATATGTGAAATGAGACATGAAGGAGTAGACGATGAAATTCTTGAATAACTGCTACATCATGCGCGCCATTTTCTTGCACCTCCTCCTAAAATAATGGACCGACTGCAATCAAACTTGGTACACATTCTGCTTACTATTAGGCGAACAACTGCTGTCATTAATTAAACACCTACGACTTGCGCTACAGAGACATGAAGTCATAAACCATGATATTCTTGAATGACTGCTACATCATGCGAGCCATTTTTCTGCACCACCTTCCAAAATAATGGACCGACTGCAACCAAACTTGGTACAAATACTGTTTACTATTAGGCGGAAAACCGCTGTCATGAATTAAACACCTACGACTTACGCTACAGAGACATGAAGTCATAAACAATGATATTCTTGAATTACTGCTACATCATGCGAGCCTTTTTCTTGAACCTCCTCCTAAAATAGTGGACCGCCTGCAATCAAACTTGGCACACATACTGCTTACTTTTAGGCAAACAACCGCTGTCATGAATTAAACACATACGACTTATGCTACAGGAGACATGAAGTCATAAACAATGATATTCGTGAATTACTGCTACATCATGTGAACAATTTTCCTGCACCTCCTCCTAAAATAATGGACCGACTGCAACCAAACTTGGTACACATACTGCTTATTATTATGCGAACATCTGCTGTCATGAATTAAACACCTACGACTTACGCTACAGGAGACATGAAGTCATAAACAATGATATTCTTGACTTACTGCTACATAATGTGAGCCATTTTCCTTCACCTCCTGCTAAAATAATGGAGCAACTGCCACCAAACTTGGTAGAAATCCTGCTTACTATATGGCGAACAACCCTGTCATGAATGAAACACCTACAACTTACGCGACAGGAGACATGAAGTCATAAACAATGATATTCTTTAATAACTGCTACATTATGTTAGCCATTTTCCTGCACCTCCAGCTATAATAATGGACCGATTGCAACCAAACTTGGTACACATACTGCTTACATTTAGGCGAACAATCGCTGTCATGAAATTAACACCTACGACTTACGCTACAGGAGACATGAAGTCATAAACAATGATATTCTTGAATTACCGCTACATAATGTGAGACATTTTCCTGCACTTCCTCCTAAAATAATGGACCGACTGCAACCAAACTTAATACACATACTGCATACTATTAGGCGAAACACCGCTGTCATGAATTAAACACCTACGACTTACGCTACAGGAGACATGAAGTGATAATCAATGATATCCTTGAATTACTTCTACATCATGCGAGCAAATTTCCTGCACCTCCTCCCAAAATAGTGGACCGACTGCAACCAATCTTGGTACACTTACTGCCTACTATTAGGCGAACAACCGCTGTCATGAATTCAACACTTACGACTTGTGCTACAGGAGACACGAATTCATAAACAATGATATTCTTGAATTACTGCTACATCATGTGATCAATTTTCCTGCACCTCTTACTAAAACAATGGACCGACTGCAACCAAACTTGGTAAACATACTCCTTACTACGAGTCGAACAACCGCTATCATGGATTAAACACCTACGACTCACGTTACAGGAGACATGAAGTCATAAACAATAATATTCTTCAATTAACGCTACATCATGTGAGCCATTTTCCTGCACCTCCTCCTAAAATAATGCACCGACTGCAACCAAACTTGGTACACATACTGCCTACTATTAAGCGAACAACTGCTGTCATGAATTAAACACCTACGACTTACGCTACAGGAGGCATGAAGTCATAAACAATGATATACTTGAATTACTGCTACATCATGTGAGCAATTGTCCAGCACCTCCTCCTAAAATAATGGAACGACTGCAACCAAAATGGTACACATACTGCTTACATTTAGGCGAACAACCGCTGTCATGAATTAAACACTTAAGACCTACGCTACAGGAGACATTAAGTCATAAATAATGATATTCTTGAATTACTGCTACATAATGTGAGCCATTTTCCTGCATCTCCTCCTAAAATAATGGACCGACTGCAACCAAACTTGGCACACATACTGCTTACTATAAGGCGAACAACCACTGTCATGAATTAACCGCCTACGACATACGCTACAGGAGACATGACGGCATAAACAATGATATTCTTGAAATACTGCTACCTCATGCGAAAAATTTTCCTTCACCTCCTCCTAAAACAATGGACCGACTGCAACCAAACTTGGCGGAAATCCTGCTTATTTTAAGACGAATAACCCTGTCATCAATGAAACGCCTACGACTTACGCCACGGGACACATGAAGTCATAAACAATGATATTCTTGAGTTACCTCCACATCATACGAGCCATTTTCCTGCACCTCCTCGTAAAATAATGAACCGACTGCAACCAAACATGGTACACTACTGCTTACTATTAGGCGAACAACCGCTGTCATGAATTCAACACCTACGTCTTACGCTACAGGAGACATGAAGTCATAAACATTGATATTCTTGAATTACTGCTACATCATTCGAGCCATTTTACCTGCATCTCCTACTAAAATAATGGACCAACTGCAACCAAACTTGGTACAAATACTGCTTACTATTAGGCGAATAACTGCTGTCATGAATTAAATACCTACGACTTGAGCTACAGGAGACATGAAGTCATAAACAAACATATTCTTGAAAAACTGCTACAACATGCGAGACATTTTCCTGCACCTCCTCCTACAATGATGGACCACTGCAACCAAAATTGGTACAAAAGCTGCTTACTATTAGGCGAACAACCGCCGTCATGAATTAAACACCTACGACTTACGCTACAGAGACGTGAAATCATAAACAATGATATTCTTGAGTAACTGCTACATCAAGCGCGCCAGTTTCCTGCACGTCTTCCTAAAATCATGGACCGACTGCAACCAAAATTGGTACACATACTGCTTACTATTAGGCGCACAACCGCTGTCATGAATTATACACCTACGATTTACGCGACAGGAGACATGAAGTCATAAACAATGAAATTCTTGAATTACTGCTACATCGTACGAGGTATTTTGCCCACATCTCCTCCTAAAATAATGCACCGACTGCAACCAAACTTGGTACACATACTGCCTACTATTAGGCGAACAACTGCTGTCATGAATTAAACACCTACGACTTACGCTACAGGAGGCATGAAGTCATAAACAATGATATACTTGAATTACTGCTACATCATGTGAGCAATTGTCCTGCACCTCCTCCTAAAATAATGGACCGACTGCAACCAAAATGGTACACATACTGGTTACATTTAGGCGAACAACTGCTGTCATGAATTAAACACTTAAGACCTACGCTACAGGAGACATTAAGTCATAAACAATGATATTCTTGAATTACTGCTACATCATGCGAGCCTTTTTCCTGCACCTCCACCGAAAATAATGGACCGACTGCAACCAAACTCGATACACATACTGCTTTCTATTAGGCGAACAACCTCTATATCATGAATTAAACACCTACGACTTACGCTACAGTAGACATGACGTCAATAACTAAATATTCTTGAATTTCTGCTACATCATGTGAGCCATTGTCCTGCACCTCCTCCTAAAATAATGGACCGACTGCAACCAAACTTGGTATAAATCCTGCTTACTATTAGGCGAACAACCCTGTCATGAATGAAACACCTACGACATACATGACAGGAGACATGAATTCATAAATAATGATAATCTTGAATTACTTCCACATCATGCGAGCAATTTTCCTGCACCTCCTCCTAAAATAATGGAACGACTGGAATCAAACTTGGTACACATACTGCTTACTATTAGGTGAACAACCGCTGTCAGGAATTAAACACCTACGACTTACGCTACAGCAGACATGAAGTCATAAACGATGACATTCTAGAATTTCTCCTACATCATGCGTGCTATTTTCCTGCACCTCCTCCTAAAATAATGGACCGATTGCAACAAAACTTGGTACAGATACCGCTTACTATTAGGCGAACAACCGCTGTCATGGATTAAACACCTACGACTTACGCTACAGGAGACATGAAGTCATAAACAATGATATTCTTGAATTACTGATACATCATGTGAGCCATTTTCCTGCACCTCCTCCTGAAATAATGGACCGACTGCAACCAAATTTGGTACACATATTGCTTACTATCCGGCAAAAACCACTGTCCTGTAATAAACCCCTCGACATATGCGTAATGAGACATGAAGGCGTAAACCATGAAATTATTCAATAACTGCTATAACATGTGCGCCATTTTCCTTGACCTCCTGCTAAAATAATGGACCGACTGCAACCAAACTTGCAAGAAAACCTACTTATTATTACGCGAACAACCGCTGTCATGAATTAATCACCTACGACTTACGCTACAGGGGCCATGAAGCCATAAACAAACATATTCTTGAATTACTGCTACATTATGTGAGCAATTTTCCTGCACCTCCTCCTAAAATAATGGACCGACTGCAACCAAACTTGGTACACATACTGCTTACTATCCGGCGAAAACCGCTGTCCTGTAATAAACCCATATGACATATGCGAAATGAGACATGAAGGCGTAAACCAAGAAATTCTTGAATAACTGCTACATCATGCGCGCCATTTTCCTTCACCTCCTCCTCAAATAATAGACGAACTGCAACCAAACTTGGAAGAAATCCTGCTTATTATAAGTTAAACTACCGCAGTCATAAATTCAACACCTACGACTTACGCTACAGGAGAAATGAAGTCATAAACATTGATATTCTTGAATTACTGCTACATCATTCGAGCCATTTTACCTTCACCTCCTACTAACATAATGGACCGACTGCAACCAAACTTGGTACAAATACTGCTTACTATTAGGCGAACAACCGCTGTCATGAATTAAACACCTACGACTTACGCTACAGGAAACATGAAGTCATAAACAATGATATTCTTGAATTACTACTACATCATGTGAGCAATTTTCCTGCACCTCCTCTTAAAATAATGGACCGACTGCAACCAAACTTGGTACTCATACTGCTTACTATTAGGCGAACAACCGCTGTGCGCCATTTTCCTGCACCTCCTCGTAACATAATGGGCTGACTGCTACGAAACGTTGTACACATACTGCTTACTATTAGAGGAATAACCGCTATCATGAATTAATTACCTACAACGTACGCTACAGGAGACATGAAGTCATAAACATTGATATTCTTGAATTACTGCTACATCATTCGAGCTATTTTACCTGCACCTCCTACTAAACTAATGGACCGACTGCAACCAAACTTGGTACAAATCCTGCTTACTATAAGGCGAACAACCCTGTCAAGAATGAAACACATACGACTTACGCGATAGGAGACATGAAGTCATACCCTAGGAGACAAAGCAGGAAGGGCTGTGAACAGCAGTCAGTTGCATTGGTAGTTAGTCCGCTACATGGTTGACCTCTAAAGTGGAAGTATATGATAATAAATACTTATTAAAAGAGAAATTTGCATTTATTTACTTATTGGCATTATTGTGCGTTTCCCTGGGCACATTCCATTACAATGTAAAGACCCTAGAAGCCAAAGCAGGCACGGCTGTGGACAGCAGCCAGCTGCACTGGAGGTTAGTCATCCACGTGGTTGATCTCTAAATTGGTAGTATATGATAATAGATACTGTTTAAACGAGAAAGTGGCATTTATTTTGTTATTTGCATTGTTGTGCGTTTCCCTGGCTACATTCCCATTACTATATTAAGATCCTAGGAGCCAAGGCAGGCAGGGCTGTGGACAGCAGCCAGCAGCACTGGAGGTTAGTCTTCGACGTGGTTGACTTCTAAATTGGTAGTATATGATAATAAATACTATTTAAACAAGAAATATGCATTTATTTTGTTATTTGCATTATTGTGCGTTTCCCTGGGTACATCGCCATTACTATATAAAGACCCTAGGAGCCAAAGCAGGCAGGGCTGTGGACAGCAGCCAGCTACATTGGAGTTAGAATGCGACGTGCTTGACCCCTAAATTGGTAGTATATGATAATAGATACTATTTCAACGAGAAATTTTCATTTATTTTGTTATTTGCATTATTGTGCGCTTCTCTGTGTACATTCCCATTCATATATAAAGACCCTAGGAGCCAAAGCAAGCAGGGCTGTGGGCAGCAGCAAGCTGCACTGGACGTTAGTCTGCGACGTGGTTGACATCTAAATCTGTAGTATATGATAATGAATACTATTTAAACGAGAAATTTGAATTTATTTGGTTATTTGCATTATTGTGCGTTTCCCTGGGTACATTCCCATTACTATATAAAGACCCTAGGAGCCAGAGCAGGAAGGACTGTGGACAGCAGCCAGCTACGTTGGAAGTTAGTCCGCGCTGTGGTTGACGTCTAAAGTGGAAATATTGGAAAAAATACTATTTAAAAGAGAAATATGCATGTATTTGGTTATTTGCATTAATGTGCGTTTCCCTGGGTACATCCCCATTACTATATAAAGACCATAGGAGCCAAAGCAGGCAGGGCTGTGGACAGCATCCAGCTATCCTGGAAGTTAGAATGCGACGTGGTTGACCCCTAAATTGGTAGTATATGGTAATAGATACTATTTCAACGAGAAATTTGCATTTATTTTGTCATTTGCATTATTGTGCGTTTCCCTGTGTACATTCCCATTAATATATAAAGACCCTAGGAGCCAAAGCAGGCAGGGCTGTGGACAGCAGCCAGCTGAACTGGACGTTAGTCTGCGACGTAATTGACATCTAAATCAGTAGTATATGATAATGAATACTATTTAAAAGAGAAATTTGCACTTATTTGGTTATTTGCATTATTGTGCGTTTCCCTGGGTATATTCCCATTACTATATAAATACCCTAGGAGCCAAAGCAGGCAGGGCTGTGGACAGCAGCCAGCTACATTGGAAGTTAGAATGCGACGTGCTTGACCCCTAAATTGGTAGTATATGATAATAGATACTATTTCAACGAGAAATTTGCATTTATTTTGTTATTTGAATTATTGTGCGTTTCCCTGTGTACATACCCATTAATATATAAAGACCCTAGGAGCCAAAGCAGGCAGGGTTGTGGGCAGCAGCAAGCTGCACTGGACGTTAGTCTGCGACGTGGTTGACATCTAAATCGGTAGTATATGATAATGAATACTATTTAATAGAGAAATTTGCATTTATTTGGTTATTTGCATTATTGTGCGTTTCCCAGGGTACATTCCCATTACCATATAAAGATCCTAGGAGCCAAAGCATGCAGGGCTGTGGACAGCAACCAGCTGCACTGGAAGTTAGTCTGCGACGTGGTTGACCTCTGAATTGGTAGTATACGATAATAAATACTATTTAATCGAGAAATATGCATTTATTTGGTTATTTGCATTATTGTGCGTTTCCCTGGGTACATTCCCATTACTATATAAAGACCCTAGGAGACAAAGCAGGCAGGGCTGTGGACAGCAGCCAGCTGCACTGGACGTTAGTCTGCGACGTGGTTGACATCTAAATCGGTAGTATATGATAATGAATACTATTTAAACGAGAAATTTGAATTTATTTGGTTATTTGCATTATTTTGCGTTTCCCTGGGTACATTCCCATTACTATATAAAGACCCTAGGAGCCAGAGCAGGAAGGACTGTGGACAGCAGCCAGCTACGTTGGAAGTTAGTCCGCGCTGTGGTTGACGTCTAAAGTGGAAATATTGGAAAAAATACTATTTAAAAGAGAAATATGCATGTATTTGGTTATTTGCATTAATGTGCGTTTCCCTGGGTACATCCCCATTACTATATAAAGACCATAGGAGCCAAAGCAGGCAGGGCTGTGGACAGCAGCCAGCTATATTGGAAGTTAGAATGCGACGTGTTTGACCCCTAAATTGGTAGTATATGATAATAGATACTATTTCAACGAAGAATTTGCATTTATTTTGTTATTTGCATTATTGTGCGTTTCCCTGTGTACTTTCCCATTGATATATAAAGACCTCAGGAGCCAAAGCATGCAGGCCTGTGGACAGCAGCCAGCTGCACTGGAGGTTAGTCTGCGACGTGGTTGACCTTTAATTCGTAGTATACGATAATAAATACTATTTAAACGAGAAATATGCATTTATTTGGTTATTTGCAATATTGTGCTTTTCCCTGGGTACATTCCCATTAATATATAAAGACCCTAGGAGCCAAAGCATGCAGGCCTGTGGACAGCAGCCAGCTGCAATGGAGGTTAGTCTGCGACGTGGTTGACCTTTAATTCGTAGTATACGATAATAAATACTATTTAAACGAGAAATATGCATTTATTTGGTTATTTGCAATATTGTGCGTTTCCCTGGGTACATTCCTATTAATATATAAAGACCCTAGGAGCCAAAGCATGCAGGCCTGTGGACAGCAGCCAGCTGCACTGGAGGTTAGTCTGCGACGTGGTTGACATTTAATTCGTAGTATACGATAGTAAATACTATTTAAACCAGAAATATGCATTTATTTGGTTATTTGCATTATTGTGCGTTTTCCTTGGTACATTGCCATTACTATATAAAGACCCTAGGAGACAAAGCAGGCAGGGCTGTGGACAGCAGCCAGCTGCACTGGACGTTAGTCTGCGACGTAATTGACATCTAAATCGGTAGTATATGATAATGAATACTATTTAAACGAGAAATTTGCATTTATTTGGTTATTTGCATTATTGTGCGTTTCCCTGTGTACATTACCATTAATATATAAAGACCCTAGGAGCCATAGCAGGCAGTTCTATGGACAGCAGCCAGCTGCACTGGAGGTTAGTCTTCGACGAGATTGACATCTAAATTGGTAGTATATGATAATAAATACTATGTAAACGAGAAATTTGCATTTATTTGGTTATTTCCATTATTGTGCGTTTCCCTGCGTACATTTCCATTACTGTATAAAGACCCTAGGAGCCACAGCAGACAGGGCTGTCGACAGCAGCCAGCTACATTGGAAGTAAGAATGCGACATGGTTGACCACTAAATTGGTAGTATATGATAATAGATACTATTTCAACAAAGAATTTGCATTATTGTGCGTTTCCCTGTGTACATTCCCATTAATATATAAAGACCCTAGGTGCCAAAGCATGCAGGCCTGTGGACAGCAACCAGCTGCACTGGAGGTTAGTCTGCGACGTGGTTGACCGATAAATTGGTAGTATACGATAATAAATACTATTTAAACGAGAAATATGCATTTATTTGGTTATTTTCAATATTGTGCTTTTCCCTGGGTACATTCCCATTAATATATAAAGACCCTAGGAGCCAAAGCATGCAGGCCTGTGGACAGCAGCCAGCTGCACTGGAGGTTAGTCTGCGACGTGGTTGACCTTTAATTGGTAGTATACGATAATAAATACAATTTAAACGAGAAATATGCTTTTATTTTGTTATTTGCATTATTGTTCGTTTCCCTGGGTACGTACCCATTACTATATAAAGACCCTAGGAGCCAAAGCAGGCAGGGCTGTTGATAGCAGCCAGCTACATTGGATGTTAGTCTGCGACGTGGTTGACCTCTAAATTGGTAGTATATGATAATAAATACTATTTAAACGAAAAATTTGCATTTATTTGTTTATTTGCATTATTCTGCGTTTTCCTGGGTACATTTCCATTATTATATAAAGACACTAGGAGCCATAGCAGGCAGTTCTATGGACAGCAGCCAGCTGCACTGGAGGTTAGTCTGTGACGTGGTTGACCTTTAATTCGTAGTATACGATAATAAATACTATTTAAACGAAAAATATGCATTTATTTGGTTATTTGCAATATTGTGCTTTTCCCTGGGTACATTCCCATTAATATATAAAGACCCTAGGAGCCAAAGCATGCAGGCCAGTGGACAGCAGCCAGCTGCACTGGACGTCAGTCTGCGACGTAATTGACATCTAAATCGGTAGTATATGATAATGAATACTATTTAAAAGAGAAATTTGCATTTATTTGGTTATTTGCATTATTGTGCGTTTCCCTGGGTACATTCCCATTGCTATATAAAGGCCCTAGTAGCCAAAGCAGGCAGGGCTGTGGACAGAAGCCAGCTGCATTGGAAGTTAGTCTGCGACGTGATTGACCTCTAAAGTGGAAGTATATGATAATAAATACTATTTAAACGAGAAATTTGCATTTATTTTGTTTTTCGCAATATTGTGCGTTTCCCTGGGTACATTCCCATTACTATATAAAGATCCTAGGAGCCAAAGCAGGCTGGGCTGTGGACAGCAGCCAGCTGCATTGGCAGTTAGTCCGCGACGTGGTTGATGTCTGAAGTGGAAGTATAGGATAATAAATACTATTTAAAAGAGAAATTTGCATTTATTTGATTATTTGCATTATTGTGCGTTTCCCTGGGTACATACCCATTACTATATAAAGACCCTAGGAGCCAAAGATGGAAGGACTGTGGACAGCCGCCAGCTGCGTTGGAAGTTAGTCCGCGACGTTGTTGACGTCTAAAGTGGAAGTATTGGAAAATAAATAATATTTAAAAGAGAAATTTGCATTTATTTGGTAATTTGCATTATTGTGCGTTTCCCTGGGTACATTCCCATTATTATATAGACACTAGGAGCCATAGCAGTCAGTTCTATGGACAGCAGCCAGCTGCACTGGACATTAGTCTGCGACGTGGTTGACTTCTAAATTGATAGTATATGATAATAAATACTATTTAAATGAGAAATTTGCATTTATTTCGTTATTTGCATTATTTTGCGTTTCCCTGGGTGCATTCCCATTTCTTTATAATGATACTAGGAGCCAAAGCAGGAAGGGCTGCGAACAGCAGCCAGCGGCATTGGAAGTTAGTCCGCGACGTGGTTGACCTCTAAAGTGGAAGTATATGATAATAAATACTATTTAAAACAGAAATTTGCATTATTTGCTTATTTACATTATTGTGCGTTTCCCTGGGTATATTACCATTCCAATATATAAACCCTAGGAGCCAAAGTAGGCAGGGCTGTGGACAGCAGAAAGCTGCACTGAAGGTTAGTCTGCGACGTGGTTGACTACTAAATTGGTAGTATATGATAATGAAAACTATTTAAAAGAGAAATTTGCATTTATTTGGTTATTTGCATTATTGTGCGTTTCCGTGGGTACATTCCCATTACTATATAAAGACCCAAGTGCCAAAGCACGCAGGGCTGTGGACAGCAGCCAGCTGCATTGGCAGTTAGTCCGCGACGTGGTTGATGTCTGAAGTGGAAGTTTAGGATAATAAATACTATTTAAAAGAGAAATTGCATTTATTTGATTATTTGCATTTTTGTGAGTTTCCCTGGGTACATACCCATTACTATATAAAGACCCTAGGAGCCAAAGATGGAAGGACTGTGGACAGCAGCCAGCTGCGTTGGAAGTTAGTCCGTGACGTGGTTGACGTCTAAAGTGGAAGTATTGGAAAATAAATAATATTTAAAAGAGAAATTTGCATTTATTTGGTAATTTGCATTATTGTGCGTTTCCCTGAGTACATTCCCATAGTTATATAGACACTAGGAGCCATAGCAGGCAGTTCTATGTACAACAGCCATCTGCACTGGAGGTTAGTCTGCGCCGTGGTTGACTTCTAAATTGGTAGTATATGATAATAAATACTATTTAAATGAGAAATTTGCATTTATTTGGTTATTTGCATTATTTTGCGTTTCCCTGGGTACATTCCCATTTCTATATAAAGATACTAGGAGCCAAAGCAGGCAGAGCTGCGGACACCAGCCAGCTGAACTGGAGATTAGTTTGCGACGTGGTTGACATCAAAATTAGTAGTATATGATAATAAATACTATTTAAACGAGAAAAATGCATTTTTTTCTTTATTTGCATTATTGTTCCTTTCCCTGGGTACATTCCCATTACTATATAATGTGGAATTACTATATAGTGGAATTTCAGAGCACTTTTTAAGTGGTGTGACAATTATGAGACTTCCTTTGCCAGGATACAGATTAGCTGCCTTCTACTCTAGGAGTTTTTTGCAGTGTGGGGGAGTGGCCATGTATGTAAAAAACGATTTTTCATCGGAGTCAATCGATTTTTCTAAACACTGCACAGAACAGATATTTGAATGTTGTGCAGGAGTTGTTAATGTTAATGGAACTAAACTAGTAATAGTTGTTATTTATAGATCCCCTGACTCAGATTTTAAAATGTTTCTGCCCAAGCTGGAATTGGTTCTGGGTTCACTGTATAGGAAGTATAAAAATTTAATTGTGTGTGTAGATTTCAACATTAATTGAGTAGGTGATAGCTCAAGGAAAAGTCAGCTGTTAGATCTATGTAATTCCTATAACATGATGCAAACAGTATTTTTTCCAACGAGAGTGCAAGGAAATAGCAGTTCTACCATTGACAATATTTTTGTTCATTCTTCATTATTAGAGGGGCACTCTGTCAGCAGTATAGTAAATGGCCTATCAGACAACGAAGCCCAACTTTTAATTCTAAAAAGTATTTGTTCTCAAACAGCTGCATTGGAAGTTAGTCTGCGACGTGATTGACCTCTAAAGTGGAAGTATATGATAATAAATACTATTTAAACGAGAAATTTGCATTTATTTTGTTTTTCGCAATATTGTGCGTTTCCCTGGGTACATTCCCATTACTATATAAAGATCCTAGGAGCCAAAGCAGGCTGGGCTGTGGACAGCAGCCAGCTGCATTGGCAGTTAGTCCGCGACGTGGTTGATGTCTGAAGTGGAAGTATAGGATAATAAATACTATTTAAAAGAGAAATTTGCATTTATTTGATTATTTGCATTATTGTGCGTTTCCCTGGGTACATACCCATTACTATATAAAGACCCTAGGAGCCAAAGATGGAAGGACTGTGGACAGCCGCCAGCTGCGTTGGAAGTTAGTCCGCGACGTTGTTGACGTCTAAAGTGGAAGTATTGGAAAATAAATAATATTTAAAAGAGAAATTTGCATTTATTTGGTAATTTGCATTATTGTGCGTTTCCCTGGGTACATTCCCATTATTATATAGACACTAGGAGCCATAGCAGTCAGTTCTATGGACAGCAGCCAGCTGCACTGGACATTAGTCTGCGACGTGGTTGACTTCTAAATTGATAGTATATGATAATAAATACTATTTAAATGAGAAATTTGCATTTATTTCGTTATTTGCATTATTTTGCGTTTCCCTGGGTGCATTCCCATTTCTTTATAATGATACTAGGAGCCAAAGCAGGAAGGGCTGCGAACAGCAGCCAGCGGCATTGGAAGTTAGTCCGCGACGTGGTTGACCTCTAAAGTGGAAGTATATGATAATAAATACTATTTAAAACAGAAATTTGCATTATTTGCTTATTTACATTATTGTGCGTTTCCCTGGGTATATTACCATTCCAATATATAAACCCTAGGAGCCAAAGTAGGCAGGGCTGTGGACAGCAGAAAGCTGCACTGAAGGTTAGTCTGCGACGTGGTTGACTACTAAATTGGTAGTATATGATAATGAAAACTATTTAAAAGAGAAATTTGCATTTATTTGGTTATTTGCATTATTGTGCGTTTCCGTGGGTACATTCCCATTACTATATAAAGACCCAAGTGCCAAAGCACGCAGGGCTGTGGACAGCAGCCAGCTGCATTGGCAGTTAGTCCGCGACGTGGTTGATGTCTGAAGTGGAAGTTTAGGATAATAAATACTATTTAAAAGAGAAATTGCATTTATTTGATTATTTGCATTTTTGTGAGTTTCCCTGGGTACATACCCATTACTATATAAAGACCCTAGGAGCCAAAGATGGAAGGACTGTGGACAGCAGCCAGCTGCGTTGGAAGTTAGTCCGTGACGTGGTTGACGTCTAAAGTGGAAGTATTGGAAAATAAATAATATTTAAAAGAGAAATTTGCATTTATTTGGTAATTTGCATTATTGTGCGTTTCCCTGAGTACATTCCCATAGTTATATAGACACTAGGAGCCATAGCAGGCAGTTCTATGTACAACAGCCATCTGCACTGGAGGTTAGTCTGCGCCGTGGTTGACTTCTAAATTGGTAGTATATGATAATAAATACTATTTAAATGAGAAATTTGCATTTATTTGGTTATTTGCATTATTTTGCGTTTCCCTGGGTACATTCCCATTTCTATATAAAGATACTAGGAGCCAAAGCAGGCAGAGCTGCGGACACCAGCCAGCTGAACTGGAGATTAGTTTGCGACGTGGTTGACATCAAAATTAGTAGTATATGATAATAAATACTATTTAAACGAGAAAAATGCATTTTTTTCTTTATTTGCATTATTGTTCCTTTCCCTGGGTACATTCCCATTACTATATAATGTGGAATTACTATATAGTGGAATTTCAGAGCACTTTTTAAGTGGTGTGACAATTATGAGACTTCCTTTGCCAGGATACAGATTAGCTGCCTTCTACTCTAGGAGTTTTTTGCAGTGTGGGGGAGTGGCCATGTATGTAAAAAACGATTTTTCATCGGAGTCAATCGATTTTTCTAAACACTGCACAGAACAGATATTTGAATGTTGTGCAGGAGTTGTTAATGTTAATGGAACTAAACTAGTAATAGTTGTTATTTATAGATCCCCTGACTCAGATTTTAAAATGTTTCTGCCCAAGCTGGAATTGGTTCTGGGTTCACTGTATAGGAAGTATAAAAATTTAATTGTGTGTGTAGATTTCAACATTAATTGAGTAGGTGATAGCTCAAGGAAAAGTCAGCTGTTAGATCTATGTAATTCCTATAACATGATGCAAACAGTATTTTTTCCAACGAGAGTGCAAGGAAATAGCAGTTCTACCATTGACAATATTTTTGTTCATTCTTCATTATTAGAGGGGCACTCTGTCAGCAGTATAGTAAATGGCCTATCAGACAACGAAGCCCAACTTTTAATTCTAAAAAGTATTTGTTCTCAAACAAATGTTAAACATAAATATCAACTACTCAGAAAAGTTAATCCAGTTGCAATTGAGACCTTTTTAAGCCTAATTAAGGAACAAGAATGGCAGGATGTTTATAGTGCTGATAATGCAGATGATAAATATAATGCTTTTCTGAACACATTTATTATGCTGTTTGAAAGTTGCTTTTCGCTAGAACGCTCAAAACAGGGTACTTTCAGTAACAGACAGCCAGGGTGGATGACAAAGGGGATAAGAGTTTCATGTAGAACTAAGCGGGAGTTGTATCAAAATGTTAGAAGCAGTCAGAATAAAGATGCAGTAGCTCATTACGAACAGTACTGTAAGGTTCTGAAAAACGTCATTAAGAATGAAAAAAGTATGTGGTACGCAAAAAGAATAGCAAACTGTCGGGATAAAATTAAAACTATCTGGTCAGTCATGAAGGAAGTGTCTGGTCAGGAGCAGCAGGTAGAAGATATAACGTCAGTGCGTAGTAGGAATGTTTCTGTTACTGACAAGTTAGATATATGTGCAATATTCAATAATGACTTTCTGAATATAGTAGAGGAACTAAAAAAAACTCTAGTTTCTACAGGTAACCATATAACGTTTTTAGAAAATGCGTTTCCGAGGCTGTTGCCTGAAATTATCCTTCATGATACTTCCATAGGTGTGATTGAGTCAATAATTACATCACTAAAGACTAAGGACTCTTGTGGATATGATGGGGTATCTAGCAGAATTCTAAAGTACTGTTCTCCATATGTTAGCCCGTACTAATCCATATTTGTAATTTTTCCTTTCAGAATGGTCAGTTTCCTAACAGATTAAAGTACTCAGTAGTGAAACCGCTTTATAAAAAAGGAGAAAGGGATAATGTAGACAACTATAGACCTATTTCTATGCCATCGGTTTTTTCCAAAGTTATTGAAAAGGCTGTATATTCAATATTAATTGATCATTTCAGTTCACATAATTTCCTGTCAAACGTACAGTTTGGTTTCAGAAGTGGTTTAAAGACCGAAAACGCTATATTTTCGTTTCTCTGTGAGGCACTTGATGGGTTAAATAAGAGGCTACGGACATTAGGCGTCTTCTTTGATTTAACAAAAGCGTTTGATTGTGTTGATCACAAAATATTGTTGCAGAAGTTGGAACATTATGGAATACGGGGAGTAGCCCACAACTGGTTCACCTCTTACTTTAATAATAGACAACAGAAGGTAATTCTCCGCAGTGTAGAAAATGGCTATGACGTGTAATCCCAATGTGGCACAATTAAGTATGGGGTACCCCAGGGGTCTGTTTTGGGACCATTGCTGTTTCTTATTTATATAAATGATATGCCTTCGAGTATAACAGGTGATTGTAAAATATTTTTGTTTGCTGATGATACCAGCTTGGTAGTGAAGGATGTTGCTCGTAATATTGACACAGTATCAAATAATGCAGTTCAAGAGATAAGTTCATGGCTAATAGATAACAAGTTGATGTTAAATCACAGTAAAACTCAGTTTTTACAATTTCTAACACATAATTTGACGAAATCTGACATTATGATTACACATAATGGGCATGTGACAAGAGAGACTGAACAGTTCAAATTTCTAGGTGTTCATATAGACAGTAAGCTGTCATGGAAAGCCCATGTTCAGGATCTTGTTCCAAAACTAAATTCTGCTATATTTACCATTAGAACAATATCTGAGATAAGTGATTTTTCAACACGAAAAGTAGTCTATTTCGCTTACTTTCACTCACTTATGACGTACGGCATTGTTTTTTGGGGTACTCACCTGATGCAAAAAGGATATTTCTTGCTCAAAAACGGGCGGTTCGAGCAATATCTGGTGTAAGTTCGCGAACGTCATGTCGACCCCTTTCCAGTAGTCACGGAATTTTGACTCTAGCGTCACAATACGTTTTTTCTTTAATGTCGTTTGTTGTTAATAATATCAGCTTATTCCCACGAGTTAGTAGCTTTCACTCGGTGAATACTAGACAGATGTCTAATCTACATTTGCACCACACCACCTTAACACTTGTGCAGAAAGGGGTGCAGTATTCTGCGGCATCCATTTTCAATAAGCTGCCACAAGAACTTAAGAATCTTAGCACTAATCCACATGCTTTCAAATCTAAATTGAAGAGTTACCTCGTGGCTCACTCCTTTTATTCTGTCGAGGAACTCCTAGAAAAGTTAAACAATTAAGCTAATTTATTTTTTCTTTATTGATTCTTTTCACTTTGTCTTAAGATTGTCGTGTGCAAAGGACTACTTGAAATTTTTCTATTACCATTATTGTGAAACAATTAATGTATTGACTTGTTCCATGACCAAGGAGACTTACTACTGAAGTGGGTCCTATGGAACACAAAAAACAAATAAAATAATAAAATAAAATACACTAGAAGCCAAAGCAGGAAGGGCTGTGAACAGCAGCCAGCTGCATTGGAAGTTGGTCCGCGACGTGATTGACCTCTAAAGTGGAAGTATATGATAATAAATACTATTTAAGACAGAAATTTGCATTCTTTGCTTATTTACATTATTGTGCGTTTCCCTGGGTACATTACCATTCCAATATAAAAACCCTAGGAGCCAAAGCAGGCAGGGCTGTGGACAGCAGAAAGCTGCACTGGAGGTTAGTCTGCGACATAGTTGACCACTAAATTGGTAGTATATGATAATAAATACTATTTAATAGAGAAATTTGAATTTATTTTGTTATTTGCAATATTGTGCGCTTCCCTGGGTACATTCCCATTACTATATAAAGACCCTAGGGGCCAAAGCAGGCAGGGCTGTGGACAGCAGCCAGCTGCACTGGAGGTTAGTCTGCGACGTGGTTGACATCTAAATCGGTAGTATATGATAATGAATACTATTTAAAAGAGAAATTTGCATTTATTTGGTTATTTGCATTATTGTGCGTTTCCCTGGGTACATTCCCATTACTATATAAAGACCATAGGAGCCAAAGCAGGCAGGGCTGTGGACAGCAGCCAGCTGCACTGGAGGATAGTCTGTGACGTGGTTGACCTCTAAATTGGTAGTATATGATAATAAATATTATTTCAACGAGAAATTTGCATTTATTTTGTTATTTGCATTACTGTGCGTTTCCCTGTGTACATTCCCATTAATATATAAAGACCCTAGGAGCCAAAGCAGGCAGGGCTGTGGACAGCAGCCAGCTGCACTGGACGTTAGTCTGCGACGTGGTTGACATCTAAATCGGTAGTATATGATAATGAATACTATTTAAAAGAGAAATTTGCATTTATTTGGTTATTTTTATTATTGTGCGTTTCCCTGGGTACATTCCCATTACTATATAAAGATCCTAGGAGCCAAAGCATGCAGGGCTGTGGACAGCAACCAGCTGCACTGGAGGTTAGTCTGCGACGTGGTTGACCTCTAAATTGGTAGTATACGATAATAAATACTATTTAAACGAGATATAGGCATTTATTTGGTTATTTTCATTATTGTGCGTTTCCCTGGGTACATTGCCATTACTATATAAAGACTCTAGGAACCAAAGCAGGCAGGGCTGTGGACAGCAACCAGCTGCACTGGAGGTTAGTCTGCGACGTGGTTGACTTCTAAAATAGTAGTATATGATAATAAGTACTATTTAAACGAGAAATTTGCATTTATTTGTTTATTTGCATTATTGTGCATATCCCTGGGTACATTCCCATTACTATATAAAGACCCTAGGAGCCAAAGCAGACAGGGCTGTGGATAGCAACCAGCTGCACTGCAGGTTAGTCTGCGATGTGGTTGACTTCTAAAATAGTAGTATATGATAATAAGTACTATTTAAACGAGAAATATGCATTTATTTGGTTATTTGCATTATTGTGAGTTTCCCTGGGTACATTGCCATTACTATATAAAGACCCTATAAGCCAAAGCAGGCAGGGCTGTGGACAGCAGCCAGCTGCACTGGAGGTTAGTCTGCGACGTGGTCGACCTCTACTTTGGAAGTATATGATAATAAATACAATTTAAACGAGAAATTTGCATTTATTTGGTTATTTGCATTATTGTGTGTTTCCCTGGGTACATCCCCATTACTATATAAAGACCATAGGAGCCAAAGCAGGCAGAGCTGTGGACAGCAGCCAGCTGCACTGGAGGATAGTCTGTGACGTATTTGACCTCTAAATTGGTAGTATATGATAATAAATACTATTTCAACGAGAAATTTGCATTTATTTTGTTATTTGCATTACTGTGCGTTTCCCTGTGTACATTCCCATTAATATATAAAGACCCTAGGAGCCAAAGCAGGCAGGGCTGTGGACAGCAGCCAGCTGCAATGGACGTTAGTCTGCGACGTGGTTGACATCTAAATCGGTAGTATATGATAATGAATACTATTTAAAAAAGAAATTTGCATTTATTTGGTTATTTGTATTATTGTGCGTTTCCCTGGGTACATTCCCATTACTATATAAAGATCCTAGGAGCCAAAGCATGCAGGGCTGTGGACAGCAACCAGCTGCACTGGAGGTTAGTCTGCGACGTGGTTGACCTCTAAATTGGTAGTATACGATAATAAATACTATTTAAACGAGATATAGGCATTTATTTGGTTATTTGCATTATTGTGCGTTTCCCTGGGTACATTGCCATTACTATATAAAGACTCTAGGAACCAAAGCAGGCAGGGCTGTGGACAGCAACCAGCTGCACTGGAGGTTAGTCTGCGACGTGGTTGACTTCTAAAACAGTAGTATATGATAATAAGTACTATTTAAACGAGAAATTTGCATTTATTTGTTTATTTGCATTATTGTGCATATCCCTGGGTACATTCCCATTACTATATAAAGACCTTAGGAGCCAAAGCAGACAAGGCTGTGGATAGCCGCCAGCTACACTGGATGTTAGTCTACGACGTGGTTGACCTCTAAATTGGTAGTATACGATAATAAATACTATTAAAACGAGAAATACGCATTTATTTTTTATTTGCATTATTGTTTGTTTCCCTGGGTACATTCCCATTACTATATAAAGACCCTAGGAATCAAAGCAGGCAGGGCTGTGGACAGCAGCCAGCTGCACTGGAGGTTATTCTGCGACGTGGTTGACTTCTAAAATAGTAGTATATGATAATAAGTACTATTTAAACGAGAAATATGCATTTATTTGGTTATTTGAATTACTGTGCGTTTCCCTGAGTACATTGCCATTACTATATAAAGACCCTAGGAGCCAAAGCAGGCAGGGTTGTAGACAGCAGCCAGCTACATTGGAAGTTAGAATGCGACGTGGTTGACACCTAAATTGGTAGTATATGATAATAGATACTATTTCAACGAGAAATTTGCATTTATTTTGTTATTTGCATTATTGTGCGTTTCCCTGGGTACATTCCCATTAATATATAAAGACCCTAGGAGCCAAAGCAGGCAGGGCTGTGGACAGCAGCCAGCTGCACTGGACGTTAGTCTGCGACGTGGTTGACATCTAAATCGGTAGTATATGATAATGAATACTATTTAAAAGAGAAATTTGCATTTATTTGGTTATTTGCATTATTTTGCGTTTCCCTGGGTACATTCCCATTACTATATAAAGATCCTAGGAGCCAAAGCATGCTGGGCTGTGGACAGCAACCAGCTGCACTGGAGGTTAGTCTGCGACGTGGTTGACCTCTAACTTGGTAGTATACGATACTAAATACTATTTAAACGAGAAATATGCATTTATTTGGTTATTTGCATTATTGTGCGTTTCCCTGGGTACATTGCCATTACTATATAAAGACCCTAGGAACCAAAGCAGGCAGGGCTGTGGACAGCAGCCAGCTGCACTGGAAGTTAGTCTGCGACGTGGTTTACCTCTAATTTGGTGGTATATGATAATAAATACTATTTAAAAGACATATTTGCATTTATTTGGATATTGGCATTATTGTGCGTTACCCTGGGTACATTCCCATTACTATATAAAAACCCTAGGAGCCAAAGCAGGAAGGGCTGTGGACAGCAGCCAGCTGCACTGGAGGTTAGTCTGCGACGTGGTTGACCACTAAGTTGGTAGTATATGATAATAAATACTATTTAAACGAGAAATATGCATTTATTTGGTTATTTGCATATTGTGCGTTACCTGCGTACATACCCATTACTATATACAGATCCTAGTAGCCAAAGCATGCAGGGCTGTGGACAGCAGCCAGCTACATTGGAAGTTAGAATGCGACGTGGTTGACCCCTAAATTGGTAGTATATGATAATAGATACTATTTCAACAAGAAATTTGCATTTATTTTGTTATTTGCATTATTGAGCGTTTCCCTGTGTACATTCCCATTAATATATAAAGACCCTAGGAGCCAAAGCAGGCAGGGCTGTGGACAGCAGCCAGCTGCACTGGACGTTAGTCTGCGACGTGGTTGACATCTAAATCGGTAGTAAATGATAATGAATACTATTTAAAAGAAAAATTTGCAATTATTTGGTTATTTGCGTTATTGTGCGGATCCCTGAGTACAATCCCATTACTATATAAAGACCCTAGGAACCAAAGCAGGCAGGGATGTGGACAGCAACCAGCTGCACTGGAGGTTAGTCTGCGACGGGGTTGACTTCTAAAATAGTAGTATATGATAATAAGTACTATTTAAACGAGAAATTTGCATTTATTTGTTTATTTTCATTATTGTGCGTTTCCCTGGGTACATTCCCATTACTATATAAAGACCCTAGGAGCCAAAGCAGACAGGGCTGTGGATAGCAGCCAGCTACACTGGATGTTAGTCTACGACGTGGTTAACCTCTAAATTGGTAGTATACGATAATAAATACTATTAAAACGAGAAATACGCATTTATTTTTTATTTGCATTATTGTTCGTTTCCCTGGGTACATTCCCATTACTATATAAAGACCCTAGGAACCAAAGCAGGCAGCGCTGTGGACAGCAGCCAGCTGCACTGGAGGTTAGTCTACGACGTGGTTGACTTCTAAAATAGTAGTATATGATAATAAGTACTATTTAAACGAGAAATATGCATTTATTTGGTTATTTTCATTATTGTGAGTTTCCTTGGGTACATTCCCATTACTATATAAAGAGCCTAGGAACCAAAGCAGGCAGGGCTGTGGACAGCAACCAGCTGCACTGCAGGTTAGTCTGCGATGTGGTTGACTTCTAAAATAGTAGTATATGATAATAAGTACTATTTAAACGAGAAATATGCATTTATTTGGTTATTTGCATTACTGTGCGTTTCCCTGGGTACATTGATATTACTATATAAAGACCCTAGGAGACAAAGCAGGCAGGGCTGTGGACAGCAGCCAGCTGCACTGGACGTTAGTCTGCGACGTGGTTGACATCTAAATCGGTAGTATATGATAATGAATACTATTTAAAAGAGAAATTTGCATTTATTTGGTTATTTGCATTATTGTGCGTTTCCCTGGGTACATTCCCATTACTATATAAAGATCCTAGGAGCCAAAGCATGCAGGGCTGTGGACAGCAACCAGCTGCACTGGAGGTTAGTCTGCGACGTGGTGACCTCTAAATTGGTAGTATACGATAATAAATACTATTTAAACGAGAAATATGCATTTATTTTGTTATTTGCATTATAGTTCGTTTCCTGGGTACATTCCCATTATCATATAAAGACCCTAGGAGCCAACGCAGGCAGGGCTGTGGCCAGCAGCCAGCTGCACTGGAGGTTAGTCTGCGACGTGGTTGACCTCTAAATTGGTAGTATACGATAATAAATACTATTTAAACGAGAAATACGTATTTATTTTTTATTTGCATTATTGTTCGTTTCCCTGGGTACATTCCCATTACTATATAAAGACCCTAGGAACCAAAGCAGGCAGGGCTGTGGACAGCAGCCAGCTGCACTGGAGGTTAGTCTGCGATGTGGTTACCCCTGAATTGGTAGTATACGATAATAAATACTATTTAAACGAGAAATTATATTTATTCTGTTATTTGCATTATTCTTCGTTTCCCTGGGTACATTCCCATTACTATATAAAGACCCTAGGATCCAAAGCAGGCAGGGCTGTGGACAGCAGCCAGCTGCACTGGAAGTTAGTCTGCGACGTGGTTTACCTCTAAATTGGTGGTATATGATAATAAATACTATTTAAAAGACATATTTGAATTTATTTGGATATTGGCATTATTGTGCGTTACCCTGGGTACATTCCCATTACTATATAAAAACCCTAGGAGCCAAAGCAGGCAGGGCTGTGGACAGCAGCCAGCTGCACTGGAGGTTAGTCTGCGACGTGGTTGACCACTAAGTTGGTAGTATATGATAATAAATACTATTTAAACGAGAAATATGCATTTATTTTGTTATTTGCATTATTGTTGGTATCCCTGGGTACATTCCCATTATTATATAAAGACCCTAGGAGCCAACGCAGGCAGGTCTGTGGACAGCAGCCAGCTGCACTGGAGGTTAGTCTGTGACGTGTTTGACCTGTAATTTGGTAGTATATGATAATAAATGCTATTTAAAAGAGAAATTTGCATTTATTTGGTTATTTGCATATTGTGCGTTACCTGGGTACATACCCATTACTATATACAGATCCTAGTAGCCAAAGCATGCAGGGCTGTGGACAGCAGCCAGCTACATTGGAAGTTAGAATGCGACGTGGTTGACCCCTAAATAGTTAGTATATGAAAATAGATACTATTTCAACAAGAAATTTGCATTTATTTTGTTATTTGCATTATTGTGCGTTTCCCTGTGTACATTCCCATTAATATATAAAGACCCTAGGAGTCAAAGCAGGCAGGGCTGTGGACAGCAGCCAGCTGCACTGGAGGTTAGTCTGCGACGTGGTTGACCACTAAGTTGGTAGTATATGATAATAGATACTATTTCAACGAGAAATTTGCATTTATTTTGTTATTTGCATTATTGTGCGTTTCCCTGTGTACATTCCCATCTATATATAAAGACCCTAGGAGCCAAAGCAGGCAGGGTTGTGGACAGCAGCCAGCTGCACTGGACGTTAGTCTGCGACGTGGTTGACATCTAAATCGGTAATATATGATAATGAATACTATTTAAAAGAAAAAGTTTGCATTTATTTGGTTATTTGCATTATTGTGCGTTTCCCTGGGTACATTCCCATTACTATATAAAGATCCTAGGAGGCAAAGCATGCAGGGCTGTGGACAGCAACTAGCTGCACTGGAGGTTATTCTGCGACGTGGTTGACCTCTAAATTGGTAGTATACGATAATAAATACTATTTAAACGAGAAATATGCATTTATTTGGTTATTTGCATTATTGTTCGTTTCCCAGGGTACAATCCCATTACTATATAAATACCCTAGGAGCCAATGCAGGCAGGGCTGTGGACAGCAGCCAGCTGCACTGGAGGTTAGTATGTGACGTGGTTGACCTCTAAATTGGTAGTATATGATAATAAATACTATTTAAACGAGAAATATGCATTTATTTTGTTACTTGCATTATTGTTCGTTTCCCAGGGTACAATCCCATTACTATATGAAGACCCTAGGAGCCAAAGCAGGCAGGGCTGTGGACAGCAGCGAGCTTATTTATTTTTAATTTATTTGTTTTTTCTGTTCCATAGGACCCACTTCAGGAGTAAGACTTCATGGTCATGGAACAAGTCAATACAAGGTCAATAAAAGTCAATAAAAGGAGTGAGCCACGAGGTAATTCTTCAATTTAGATTTGAAAGCATGTGGATTAGTGCTAAGATTCTTTAGTTCTTGTGGCAGCTTATTGAAAATGGATGCCGCAGAATACTGCATCCCTTTCTGCACAAGTGTTAAGGTGGTGTGATGCAAATGTAGATTAGACATCTGTCTAGTATTCACCGAGTGAAAGCTACTAACTCGTGGGAATAAGCTGATTTTATTAACAACAAACGACATTAAAGAAAAAACGTATTGTGACGCCAGAGTCAAAATTCCGTGACTACTGGAAAGGGGTCGACATGACGTTCGCGAACTTACACCAGATATTGCTCGAACCGCCCGTTTTTGAGCCAGAAATATCATTTTTGCATCAGGCGAGTTACCCCAAAAAACAATGCCGTACGTCATAAGTGAGTGAAAGTAAGCGAAATAGACTCCTTTCGTGTTGAAAAATCACTTATCTCAGATATTGTTCTAATGGTAAATATAGCAGAATTTAGTTTTGGAACAAGATCCTGAACATGGGCTTTCCATGACAGCTTACTGTCTATATGAACACCTAGAAATTTGAACTGTTCAGTCTCACCTATCACATGCCCATTATGTGTAATCATAATGTCAGATTTCGTCAAATTATGTGTTAGAAATTGTAAAAACTGAATTTTACTGTGATTTAACATCAACTTGTTTTCTATTAGCCATGAACTTATCTCTTGAACTGCATTATTTGATACTGTGTCAATATTACGAGCAACATCCTTCACTACCAAGCTGGTATCATCAGCAAACAAACATATTTTACAATCACCTGTTATACTCGAAGGCATATCATTTATATAAATAAGAAACAGCAATGGTCCCAAAACAGACCCCTGGGGCACCCCATACTTAATTGTGCCACATTGGGATTGCACGTCATACCCATTTTCTACACTACGGAGAATTACCTTCTGTTGTCTATTATTAAAGTAAGAGGTGAACCAGTTGTGGGCTATTCCCCGTATTCCATAATGTTCCAACTTCTGCAACAATATTTTGTGATCAACACAATCAAACGCTTTTGTTAAATCAAAGAAGACGCCTAATGTCCGTAGCCTCTTATTTAACCCATCAAGTGCCTCACAGAGAAACGAAAATATAGCGTTTTCGGTCGGTAAACCACTTCTAAAACCAAACTGTACGTTTGACAGGAAATTATGTGAACTGAAATGATCAATTAATCTTGAATATACAGCCTTTTCAATAACTTTGGAAAAAAACCGATGGCATAGAAATAGGTCTATAGTTGTCTACATTATCCCTTTCTCCTTTTTTATAAATCGGTTTCACTACTGAGTACTTTAATCTGTTAGGAAACTAACCATTCTGAAAGGAAAAATTACAAATATGGCTTAGTACTGGGCTAACATATGGAGAACAGTACTTTAGAATTCTGCTAGACCCCATCATATCCACAAGAGTCCTTAGTCTTTAGTGATTTAATTATTGACTCAATGTCACCTATGGAAGTATCATAAAGGATCATTTCAGGCAACAGCCTCGGAAACGCATTTTCTAAAAACGTTATATGGTTATCTGTAGAAACTAGGGTTTTTTTTAGTTCCTCTACTATATTCAGAAAGTGATTATTGAATATTGCACATATATCTAACTTGTCAGTAACAGAAACATTCCTACTACGCACTGACGTTATATCTTCTACCTGCTGCTCCTGACCAGACACTTCCTTCATGACTGACCAGATAGTTTTAATTTTATCCCGAGAGTTTGCTATTCTTTTTGCGTACCACATACTTTTTGCATTCTTAATGACATTTTTCATAACCTTACAGTACTGTTCGTAATGAGCTACTGCATCTTCATTTAGACTGCTTCTAACATTTTGATACAACTCCCGCTTAGTTCTACATGATACTCTTATCCCCTTTGTCATCCACCCTGGCTGTCTGTTACTGAAAGTACCCTGTTTTGAGCGTTCTAGCGGAAAGCAACTTTCAAACAGCATAATAAATGTGTTTAGAAAAGCATTATATTTATCATCTGCATTATCAGCACTATAAACATCCTGCCATTCTTGTTCCTTAATTAGGCTTAAAAAGGTCTCAATTGCAACTGGATTAACTTTTCTGAGTAGTTGATATTTATGTTTAACATTTGTTTGAGAACAAATACTTTTTAGAATTAAAAGTTGGGCATCGTGGTCTGATAGGCCATCTACTATTCTGCTGACAGAGTGCCCCTCTAATAATGAAGAATGAACAAAAATATTGTCAATGGTAGAACTGCTATTTCCTTGCACTCTCGTTGGATAAAATACTGTTTGCATCATGTTATAGGAATTAAATAGATCTAACAACTGACTTTTCCTTGAGCTATCACCTACACAATTAATGTTGAAATCTCCACACACAATTAAATTTTTATACTTCCTATACAGTGAACCCAGAACCAATTCCAGCTTGGGAAGAAACATTTTAAAATCTGAGTCAGGGGATCTATAAATAACAACTATTACTAGTTTAGTTCCATTAACATTAACAACTCCTGCACAACATTCAAATATCTGTTCTGTGCAGTGTTTAGAAAAATCGATTGACTCAGATGAAAAATCGTTTTTTACATACATGGCCACTCCCCCACACTGCAAAGAACTCCTATAGTAGAAGGCAGCTAACCTGTATCCTGGCAAAGGAAGTCTCTTAATTGTCACGCCACTTAAGAAGTGTTCTGAAATTCCAATAATGTCAGAATCAGTATCAATAAGCATTTCATTAACTTTATCTCTGATACCCTGTATATTTTGATGAAAAACAGTAATTCCCTTATTACTTATACTCTTAGACTTTGTCAAAAATGGTTCATTTCTTAGAGGGACGTCCTTTAGGCAGGAATATCTATCAGCTGTCTTCAGTCTAAAAAAGGTGCAGCCCTAACACCAACTACTGCAGGAATTTTTCCATGGGTGAAACCCAACCCACTACTACACTGTCACCTATGAGCTTTGCCAACCTCCCCTTCCCATACCTATTGAGGTGCAGACCGTGGCTAGTAAAATCCGACCTTTGGATAGTTTCAACTGGCACCACTGCAATGTGATCCATGCCCTCCGTCTTCAGCGCCTTCTCAAGCCCCATGTTAAGACGGCTGACAGCCGTATCAAGACAAGGCCTATCATGACGCTGAAACAGCTGCACGAAATGCACATTCGTGCCACCAGGTTTCAGTTGCTATCCTTTCCAGATCACCGCCTATATCATATTCCCCGTCCCTATCAAGAATGTTCCCAGCCCCACCTCTAAATTGGTAGTATACGATAATAAATACTATTTAAACCAGAAATATGCATTTATTTTGTTATTTGCATTATTGTTCGTTTCCTGGGTACATTCCCATTATCATATAAAGACCCTAGGAGCCAACGCAGGCAGGTCTGTGAACAGCAGCCAGCTGCACTGGAGGTTAGTCTGCGACGTGGTTGACCTCTAATTTGGTAGTATATGATAATAAATACTATTTAAAAGAGAAATTTGCATTTATTTGGTTATTTGCATTATTGTGCATTACCCTGGTTACATTCCCATTACTATATAAAGATCCTAGGAACCAAAGCAGATAGGGATGTGGACAGCAGCCAGCTGCACTGGAGGTTAGTCTGCGACGTGGTTGACCTCTAAATTGGTAGTATATGATAATAAATACTATTTAAACCAGAACTATGCATTTATTTTGTTATTTGCATTATTGTTCGTTTCCTGGGTACATTCCCATTATCATATAAAGACCCTAGGAGCCAACGCAGGCAGGTCTGTGAACAGCAGCCAGCTGCACTGGAGGTTAGTCTGCGACGTGGTTGACCTCTAATTTGGTAGTATATGATAATAAATACTATTTAAAAGAGAAATTTGCATTTATTTGGTTATTTCCATTATTGTGCATTACCCTGGTTACATTCCCATTACTATATAAAGATCCTAGGAGCCAAAGCAGACAGGGCTGTGGACAGCAGCCAGCTGCACTGGAGGTTAGTCTGCGACGTGGTTGACCTCTAAATTGGTAGTATATGATAATAAATACTATTTAAACCAGAACTATGCATTTATTTTGTTATTTGCATTATTGTTCGTTACCTGGGTACATTCCCATTATCATATAAAGACCCTAGGAGCCAACGCTGGCAGGTCTGTGAACAGCAGCCAGCTGCACTGGAGGTTAGTCTGCGACGTGGTTGACCTCTAAATTGGTTGTATATGATAATAAATGCTATTTAAACGAGAAATATGCATTTATTTTGTTATTTGCATTATTGTTCGTTTCCTGGGTACATTCCCATTATCATATAAAGACGCTAGGAGCCAAAGCAGGCAGGGCTGTGGCCAGCAGCCAGCTGCACTGGAGGTTAGTCTGCGACGTTGTTGACCTCTAAATTGGTTGTATATGATAATAAATGCTATTTAAACGAGAAATATGCATTTATTTTGTTATTTGCATTATAGTTCGTTTTCCTGGGTACATTCCCATTACTATATAAAGACCCTAGGAGCCAAAGCAGGCAGGGCTGTGGCCAGCAGCCAGCTGCACTGGAGGTTAGTCTGCGACGTGGTTGACCTCTAAATTGGTTGTATATGATAATAAATGCTATTTAAACGAGAAATATGCATTTATTTTGTTCTTTGCATTATAGTTCGTTTCCTGGGTACATTCCCATTATCATATAAAGTCGCTAGGAGCCAAAGCAGGCAGGGCTGTGGCCAGCAGCCAGCTGCACTGGAGGTTAGTCTGCGACGTGGTTGACCTCTAAATTGGTTGTATATGATAATAAATGCTATTTAAACGAGAAATATGCATTTATTTTGTTATTTGCATTATAGTTCGTTTCCTGGGTACAATCCCATTATCATATAAAGACGCTAGGAGCCAAAGCAGTCAGGTCTGTGAACAGCAGCCAGCTGCACTGGAGGTTAGTCTGCGACGTGGTTGACCTCTAAATTGGTTGTATATGATAATAAATGCTATTTAAACGAGAAATATGCATTTATTTTGTTATTTGCATTATAGTTCGTTTCCTGGGTACATTCCCATTATCATATAAAGACGCTAGGAGCCAAAGCAGGCAGGTCTGTGGACAGCAGCCAGCTGCACTGGAGGTTAGTCTGCGACGTGGTTGACCTCTAAATTGGTTGTATATGATAATAAATGCTATTTAAACGAGAAATATGCATTTATTTTGTTATTTGCATTATAGTTCGTTTCCTGGGTACATTCCCATTATCATATAAAGACCCTAGGAGCCAACGCAGGCAGGTCTGTGAACAGCAGCCAGCTGCACTGGAGGTTAGTCTGCGACGTGGTTGACCTCTAGATTGGTTGTATATGATAATAAATGCTATTTAAACGAGAAATATGCATTTATTTTGTTATTTGCATTATAGTTCGTTTTCCTGTGTACATTCCCATTACTATATAAAGACCCTAGGAGCCAAACCATGCAGGTCTGTGGCCAGCAGCCAGGTGCACTGGAGGTTAGTCTGCGACGTGGTTGCCCTCTAAATTGGTAGT
Organism: Locusta migratoria; assembly: GCA_026315105.1. NCBI lineage: Eukaryota > Metazoa > Arthropoda > Insecta > Orthoptera > Acrididae > Locusta > Locusta migratoria. The sequence goes on from JAOYRU010000211.1 coordinate 952,889, forward strand.
ATATAATAATAAATACTATTTAAACCAGAAATATGCATTTATTTTGTTATTTGCATTATTGTTCGTTTCCTGGGTACATTCCCATTGTCATATAAAGACCCTAGGAGCCAAAGCAGGCAGGGCTGTGAACAGCAGCCAGCTGCACTGTAGGTTAGTCTGTGACGTGGTTGACCTCTAAATTGGTAGTATATGCTAATAAATACTATTTAAACCAGAAATATGAATTTATTTTGTTATTTGCATTATAGTTCGTTTTCCTGTGTACATTCCCATTACTATATAAAGACCCTAGGAGCCAAAGCAGGCAGGGCTGTGGACAGCAGCCAGCTGCACTGGATGTTAGTCTGCGATGTGGTTGACCTCTAAATTGGTAGTATATAATAATAAATACTATTTAAACCAGAAATATGCATTTATTTTGTTATTTGCATTATTGTTCGTTTCCTGGGTACATTCCCATTATCATATAAAGACCCTAGGAGCCAAAGCAGGCAGGGCTGTGAACAGCAGCCAGCTGCACTGGAGGTTAGTCTGCGACGTGGTTGACCTCTAAATTGGTAGTATATGCTAATAAATACTATTTAAACCAGAAATATGCATTTATTTTGTTATTTGCATTATAGTTCGTTTTCCTGTGTACATTCCCATTTCTATATAAAGACCCTAGGAGCCAAAGCAGGCAGGGCTGTGGCCAGCAGCCAGCTGCACTGGAGGTTAGTCTGCGAAGTGTTTGACCTCTAAATTGGTAGTATTTGATAATAAATACTATTTAAACCAGAAATATGCATTTATTTTGTTATTTGCATTATTGTTCGTTTCCTGGGTACATTCCCATTATCATATAAAGACCCTAGGAGATAAAGCAGGCAGGGCTGTGAACAGCAGCCAGCTGCACTGGAGGTTAGTCTGCGACGTGGTTGACCTCTAAATTGGTAGTATATGCTAATAAATACTATTTAAACCAGAAATATGCATTTATTTTGTTATTTGCATTATAGTTCGTTTTCCTGTGTACATTCCCATTACTATATAAAGACCCTAGGAGCCAAAGCAGGCAGGGCTCTGGCCAGCAGCCAGCTGCACTGGAGGTTAGTCTGCGAAGTGTTTGACCTCTAAATTGGTAGTATTTGATAATAAATACTATTTAAACCAGAAATATGCATTTATTTTGTTATTTGCATTATAGTTTCGTTTTCCTGTGTACATTCCCATTACTATATAAAGACCCTAGGAGCCAAAGCAGGCAGGGCTGTGGCCAGCACCCAGATGCACTGGAGGTTAGTCTGCGAAGTGTTTGACCTCTAAATTGGTAGTATTTGATAATAAATACTATTTAAACCAGAAATATGCATTTATTTTGTTATTTGCATTATAGTTCGTTTTCCTGTGTACATTCCCATTACTATATAAAGACCCTAGGAGCCAAAGCATGCAGGTCTGTGGCCAGCAGCCAGCTGCACTGGAGGTTAGTCTGCGACGTGGTTGACCTCTAAATTGGTAGTATTTAATAATAAATACTATTTAAACCAGAAATATGCATTTATTTTGTTATTTGCATTATTGTTCGTTTCCTGGTTACATTCCCATTATCAAATAAAGACCCTAGGAGCCAAAGCAGGCAGGGCTGTGAACAGCAGCCAGCTGCACTGGAGGTTAGTCTGCGACGTGGTTGACCTCTAAATTGGTAGTATATGCTAATAAATACTATTCAAACCAGAAATATGCATTTATTTTGTTATTTGCATTATAGTTCGTTTTCCTGTGTACATTCCCATTACTATATAAAGACCCTAGGAGCCAAAGCAGGCAGGGCTGTGGCCAGCAGCCAGCTGCACTGGACGTTAGTCTGCGAAGTGTTTGACCTCTAAATTGGTAGTATTTGATAATAAATACTATTTAAACCAGAAATATGCATTTATTTTGTTATTTGCATTATTGTTCGTTTCCTGGGTACATTCCCATTATCATATAAAGACCCTAGGAGCCAAAGAAGGCAGGGCTGTGAACAGCAGCCAGCTGCACTGGAGGTTAGTCTGCGACGTGGTTGACCTCTAAATTGGTAGTATATGCTAATAAATACTATTTAAACCAGAAATATGCATTTATTTTGTCATTTGCATTATAGTTCGTTTTCCTGTGTACATTCCCATTACTATATAAAGACCCTAGGAGCCAAAGCATGCAGGTCTGTGGCCAGCAGCCAGCTGCACTGGAGGTTAGTCTGCGACGTGGTTGACCTCTAAATTGGTAGTATATAATAATAAATACTATTTAAACCAGAAATATGCATTTATTTTGTTATTTGCATTATTGTTCGTTTCCTGGGTACATTCCCATTATCATATAAAGACCCTAGGAGCCAAAGCAGGCAGGTCTGTGGCCAGCAGCCAGCTGCACTGGAGGTTAGTCTGCGACGTGGTTGACCTCTAAATTGGTAGTATATGCTAATAAACACTATTTAAACCAGAAATATGCATTTATTTTGTTATTTGCATTATAGTTCGTTTTCCTGTGTACATTCCCATTACTATATAAAGACCCTAGGAGCCAAAGCATGCAGGTCTGTGGCCAGCAGCCAGCTGCACTGGAGGTTAGTCTGCGACGTGGTTGACCTCTAAATTGGTAGTATATAACAATAAATACTATTTAAACCAGAAATATGCATTTATTTTGTTATTTGCATTATTGTTCGTTTCCTGGGTACATTCCCATTATCATATAAAGGCCCTAGGACCCAACGCAGGCAGGTCTGTGGCCAGCAGCCAGCTGCACTGGACGATAGTCTGCGACGTGGTTGACCTCTAATTTGGTAGTATATGATAATAAATACAATTTAAAAGAGAAATATGCATTTATTTTGTTATTTGCATTATAGTTCGTTTCCTGGGTACATTCCCATTAACATATAAAGACCCTAGGAGCCAACGCAGGCAGGTCTGTGAACAGCAGCCAGCTGCACTGGAGGTTAGTCTGCGACGTGGTTGACCTCTAATTTGGTAGTATATGATAATAAATACTATTTAAAAGAGAAATATGCATTTATTTTGTTATTTGCATTATAGTTCGTTTCCTGGGTACATTCCCATTATCATATAAAGACCCTAGGAGCCAACGCAGGCAGGTCTGTGGCCAGCAGCCAGCTGCACTGGACGTTAGTCTGCGACGTGGTTGACCTCTAATTTGGTAGTATATGATAATAAATACTATTTAAAAGAGAAATAAGCATTTATTTTGTTATTTGCATTATTGTTCGTTTCCTGGGTACATTCCCATTAACATATAAAGACCCTAGGAGCCAACGCAGGCAGGTCTGTGAACAGCAGCCAGCTGCACTGGAGGTTAGTCTGCGACGTGGTTGACCTCTAATTTGGTAGTATATGATAATAATTACTATTTAAAAGAGAAATATGCATTTATTTTGTTATTTGCATTATTGTTCGTTTCCTGGGTACATTCCCATTATCATATAAAGCCCCTAGGAGCCAATGCAGGCAGGGCTGTGGACAGCAGCCAGCTGCACTGGAGGTTAGTCTGCGACGTGGTTGACCTCTAATTTGGTAGTATATGGTAATAAATACTATTTGAAAGAGAAATAAGCATTTATTTTTTTATTTGCATTATTGTTCGTTTCCTGGGTACATTCCCATTAACATATAAAGACCCTAGGAGCCAACGCAGGCAGGTCTGTGAACAGCAGCCAGCTGCACTGGAGGTTAGTCTGCGACGTGGTTGACCTCTAATTTGGTAGTATATGATAATAATTACTATTTAAAAGAGAAATATGCATTTATTTTGTTATTTGCATTATTGTTCGTTTCCTGGGTACATTCCCATTATCATATAAAGCCCCTAGGGGCCAATGCAGGCAGGGCTGTGGACAGCAGCCAGCTGCACTGGAGGTTAGTCTGCGACGTGGTTGACCTCTAATTTGGTAGTATATGATAATAAATACTATTTAAAAGAGAAATATGCATTTATTTTGTTATTTGCATTATAGTTCGTTTCCTGGGTACATTCCCATTACCATATAAAGACCCCTAGGAGACAACGCAGGCAGGTCTGTGGCCAGCAGCCAGCTGCACTGGACGTTAGTCTGCGACGTGGTTGACCTCTAATTTGGTAGTATATGATAATAAATACTATTTAAAAGAGAAATAAGCATTTATTTTGTTATTTGCATTATTGTTCGTTTCCTGGGTACATTCCCATTAACATATAAAGACCCTAGGAGCCAACGCAGGCAGGTCTGTGAACAGCAGCCAGCTGCACTGGACGTTAGTCTGCGACGTGGTTGACCTCTAATTTGGTAGTATATGATAATAAATACTATTTAAAAGAGAAATATGCATTTATTTTGTTATTTGCATTATTGTTCGTTTCCTGGGTACATTCCCATTATCATATAAAGCCCCTAGGAGCCAATGCAGGCAGGGCTGTGGACAGCAGCCAGCTGCACTGGAGGTTAGTCTGCGACGTGGTTGACCTCTAATTTGGTAGTATATGATAATAAAATACTATTTAAAAGAGAAATAAGCATTTATTTTGTTATTTGCATTATTGTTCGTTTCCTGGGTACATTCCCATTAACATATAAAGACCCTAGGAGCCAATGCAGGCAGGTCTGTGAACAGCAGCCAGCTGCACTGGAGGTTAGTCTGCGACGTGGTTGACCTCTAATTTGGTAGTATATGATAATAAATACTATTTAAAAGAGAAATATGCATTTATTTTGTTATTTGCATTATTGTTCGTTTCCTGGGTACATTCCCATTATCATATAAAGCCCCAAGGAGCCAATGCAGGCAGGGCTGTGGACAGCAGCCAGCTGCACTGGAGGTTAGTCTGCGACGTGGTTGACCTCTAATTTGGTAGTATATGATAATAAATACTATTTAAAAGAGAAATATGCATTTATTTTGTTATTTGCATTATTGTTCGTTTCCTGGGTACATTCCCATTATCATATAAAGCCCCTAGGAGCCAATGCAGGCAGGGCTGTGGACAGCAGCCAGCTGCACTGGAGGTTAGTCTGCGACGTGGTTGACCTCTAATTTGGTAGTATATGATAATAAATACTATTTAAAAGAGAAATATGCATTTATTTTTGTTATTTGCATTATAGTTCGTTTCCTGGGTACATTCCCATTATCATATAAAGACCCTAGGAGCCAACGCAGGCAGGTCTGTGGCCAGCAGCCAGCTGCACTGGACGTTAGTCTGCGACGTGGTTGACCTCTAATTTGGTAGTATATGATAATAAATACTATTTAAAAGAGAAATAAGCATTTATTTTGTTATTTGCATTATTGTTCGTTTCCTGGGTACATTCCCATTAACATATAAAGACCCTAGGAGCCAACGCAGGCAGGTCTGTGAACAGCAGCCAGCTGCACTGGAGGTTAGTCTGCGACGTGGTTGACCTCTAATTTGGTAGTATATGATAATAAATACTATTTAAAAGAGAAATATGCATTTATTTTGTTATTTGCATTATTGTTCGTTTCCTGGGTACATTCCCATTATCATATAAAGCCCCTAGGAGCCAATGCAGGCAGGGCTGTGGACAGCAGCCAGCTGCACTGGAGGTTAGTCTGCGACGTGGTTGACCTCTAAATTGGTTGTATATGATAATAAATGCTATTTAAACGAGAAATATGCATTTATTTTGTTATTTGCATTATAGTTCGTTTTCCTGTGTACATTCCCATTACTATATAAAGACCCTAGGAGCCAAAGCAGGCAGGGCTGTGGCCAGCAGCCAGCTGCACTGGAGGCTAGTCTGCGAAGTGTTTGACCTCTAAATTGGTAGTATTTGATAATAAATACTATTTAAACCAGAAATATGCATTTATTTTGTTATTTACATTATTGTTCGTTTCCTGGGTACATTCCCATTATCATATAAAGACCCTAGGAGCCAAAGCAGGCAGGGCTGTGAATAGCAGCCAGCTGCACTGGAGGTTAGTCTGCAACGTGGTTGACCTCTAAATTGGTAGTATATGCTAATAAATACTATTTAAACCAGAAATATGCATTTATTTTGTTATTTGCATTATAGTTCGTTTTCCTGTGTACATTCCCATTACTATATAAAGACCCTAGGAGCCAAAGCATGCAGGTCTGTGGCCAGCAGCCAGCTGCACTGGAGGTTAGTCTGCGACGTGGTTGACCTCTAAATTGGTAGTATATAATAATAAATACTATTTAAACCAGAAATATGCATTTATTTTGTTATTTGCATTATTGTTCGTTTCCTGGGTACATTCCCATTATCATATAAAGACCCTAGGAGCCAAAGCAGGCAGGGCTGTGAACAGCAGCCAGCTGCACTGGAGGTTAGTCTGCGACGGTGGTTGACCTCTAAATTGGTAGTATATGCTAATAAATACTATTTAAACCAGAAATATGCATTTATTTTGTTATTTGCATTATAGTTCGTTTTCCTGTGTACATTCCCATTACTATATAAAGACCCTAGGAGCCAAAGCAGGCAGTTCTGTGGCCAGCAGCCAGCTGCACTGGACGTTAGTCTGCGACGTGGTTGACCTCTAATTTGGTAGTATATGATAATAAATACTATTTAAAAGAGAAATATGCATTTATTTTGTTATTTGCATTATAGTTCGTTTCCTGGGTACATTCCCATTAACATATAAAGACCCTAGGAGCCAACGCAGGCAGGTCTGTGAACAGCAGCCAGCTGCACTGGAGGTTAGTCTGCAACGTGGTTGACCTCTAATTTGGTAGTATATGATAATAAATACTATTTAAAAGAGAAATATGCATTTATTTTGTTATTTGCATTATAGTTCGTTTCCTGGGTACATTCCCATTATCATATAAAGACCCTAGGAGCCAACGCAGGCAGGTCTGTGGCCAGCAGCCAGCTGCACTGGACGTTAGTCTGCGACGTGGTTGACCTCTAATTTGGTAGTATATGATAATAAATACTATTTAAAAGAGAAATATGCATTTATTTTGTTATTTGCATTATTGTTCGTTTCCTGGGTACATTCCCATTAACATATAAAGACCCTAGGAGCCAACGCAGGCAGGTCTGTGAACAGCAGCCAGCTGCACTGGAGGTTAGTCTGTGACGTGGTTGACCTCTAATTTGGTAGTATATGATAATAAATACTATTTAAAAGAGAAATATGCATTTATTTTGTTATTTGCATTATTGTTCGTTTCCTGGGTACATTCCCATTATCATATAAAGCCCCGAGGAGCCAACGCAGGCAGGGCTGTGGACAGCAGCCAGCTGCACTGGAGGTTAGTCTGCGATGTGGTTGACCTCTAAATTGGTTGTATATGATAATACATGCTATTTAAACGAGAAATATGCATTTATTTTGTTATTTGCGTTATTGTTCGTTTCCTGGGTACATTCCCATTATCATATAAAGACCCTAGGAGCCAACGCAGGCTGGTCTGTGAACAGCAGCCAGCTGCACTGGAGGTTAGTCTGCGACGTGGTTGACCTCTAATTTGGTAGTATATGATAATAAATACTATTTAAAAGAGAAATATGCATTTATTTTGTTATTTGCATTATAGTTCGTTTCCTGGGTACATTCCCATTATCATATAAAGACCCTAGGAGCCAACGCAGGCAGGTCTGTGGCCAGCAGCCAGCTGCACTGGACGTTAGTCTGCGACGTGGTTGACCTCTAATTTGGTAGTATATGATAATAAATACTATTTAAAAGAGAAATATGCATTTATTTTGTTATTTGCATTATAGTTCGTTTCCTGGGTACATTCCCATTATCATATAAAGACCCTAGGAGCCAACGCAGGCAGGTCTGTGGCCAGCAGCCAGCTGCACTGGACGTTAGTCTGCGACGTGGTTCACCTCTAAATTGGTAGTTTATAATAATAAATATTATTTAAACCAGAAATATGCATTTATTTTGTTATTTGCATTATTGTTCGTTTCCTGGGTACATTCCCATTAACATATAAAGACCCTAGGAGCCAACGCAGGCAGGTCTGTGAACAGCAGCCAGCTGCACTGGAGGTTAGTCTGCGACGTGGTTGACCTCTAATTTGGTAGTATATGATAATAAATACTATTTAAAAGAGAAATATGCATTTATTTTGTTATTTGCATTATTGTTCGTTTCCTGGGTACATTCCCATTATCATATAAAGACCCTAGGAGCCAATGCAGGCAGGTCTGTGGCCAGCAGCCAGCTGCACTGGACGTTAGTCTGCGACGTGGTTGACCTCTAATTTGGTAGTATATGATAATAAATACTATTTAAAAGAGAAATATGCATTTATTTTGTTATTTGCATTATAGTTCGTTTCCTGGGTACATTCCCATTATCATATAAAGACCCTAGGAGCCAACGCAGGCAGGTCTGTGGCCAGAAGCCAGCTGCACTGGACGTTAGTCTGCGACGTGGTTGACCTCTAAATTGGTAGTATATAATAATAAATACTATTTAAACCAGAAATATGCATTTATTTTGTTATTTGCATTATTGTTCGTTTCCTGGGTACATTCCCATTAACATATAAAGACCCTAGGAGCCAACGCAGGCAGGTCTGTGAACAGCAGCCAGCTGCACTGGGGGTTAGTCTGCGACGTGGTTGACCTCTAATTTGGTAGTATATGATAATAAATACTATTTAAAATAGAAATATGCATTTATTTTTTTATTTGCATTATAGTTCGTTTCCTGGGTACATTCCCATTATCATATAAAGTCCCTAGGAGCCAACGCAGGCAGGTCTGTGGCCAGCAGCCAGCTGCACTGGACGTTAGTCTGCAACGTGGTTGATCTCTAATTTGGTAGTATATGATAATAAATACTATTTAAAAGAGAAATATGCATTTATTTTGTTATTTGCATTATTGTTCGTTTCCTGGGTACATTCCCATTATCATATAAAGCCCCGAGGAGCCAACGCAGGCAGGGCTGTGGACAGCAGCCAGCTGCACTGGAGGTTAGTCTGCGATGTGGTTGACCTCTAAATTGGTTGTATATGATAATACATGCTATTTAAACGAGAAATATGCATTTATTTTGTTATTTGCGTTATTGTTCGTTTCCTGGGTACATTCCCATTATCATATAAAGACCCTAGGAGCCAACGCAGGCTGGTCTGTGAACAGCAGCCAGCTGCACTGGAGGTTAGTCTGCGACGTGGTTGACCTCTAATTTGGTAGTATATGATAATAAATACTATTTAAAAGAGAAATATGCATTTATTTTGTTATTTGCATTATAGTTCGTTTCCTGGGTACATTCCCATTATCATATAAAGACCCTAGGAGCCAACGCAGGCAGGTCTGTGGCCAGCAGCCAGCTGCACTGGACGTTAGTCTGCGACGTGGTTGACCTCTAATTTGGTAGTATATGATAATAAATACTATTTAAAAGAGAAATATGCATTTATTTTGTTATTTGCATTATAGTTCGTTTCCTGGGTACATTCCCATTATCATATAAAGACCCTAGGAGCCAACGCAGGCAGGTCTGTGGCCAGCAGCCAGCTGCACTGGACGTTAGTCTGCGACGTGGTTCACCTCTAAATTGGTAGTTTATAATAATAAATATTATTTAAACCAGAAATATGCATTTATTTTGTTATTTGCATTATTGTTCGTTTCCTGGGTACATTCCCATTAACATATAAAGACCCTAGGAGCCAACGCAGGCAGGTCTGTGAACAGCAGCCAGCTGCACTGGAGGTTAGTCTGCGACGTGGTTGACCTCTAATTTGGTAGTATATGATAATAAATACTATTTAAAAGAGAAATATGCATTTATTTTGTTATTTGCATTATTGTTCGTTTCCTGGGTACATTCCCATTATCATATAAAGACCCTAGGAGCCAATGCAGGCAGGTCTGTGGCCAGCAGCCAGCTGCACTGGACGTTAGTCTGCGACGTGGTTGACCTCTAATTTGGTAGTATATGATAATAAATACTATTTAAAAGAGAAATATGCATTTATTTTGTTATTTGCATTATAGTTCGTTTCCTGGGTACATTCCCATTATCATATAAAGACCCTAGGAGCCAACGCAGGCAGGTCTGTGGCCAGAAGCCAGCTGCACTGGACGTTAGTCTGCGACGTGGTTGACCTCTAAATTGGTAGTATATAATAATAAATACTATTTAAACCAGAAATATGCATTTATTTTGTTATTTGCATTATTGTTCGTTTCCTGGGTACATTCCCATTAACATATAAAGACCCTAGGAGCCAACGCAGGCAGGTCTGTGAACAGCAGCCAGCTGCACTGGGGGTTAGTCTGCGACGTGGTTGACCTCTAATTTGGTAGTATATGATAATAAATACTATTTAAAATAGAAATATGCATTTATTTTTTTATTTGCATTATAGTTCGTTTCCTGGGTACATTCCCATTATCATATAAAGTCCCTAGGAGCCAACGCAGGCAGGTCTGTGGCCAGCAGCCAGCTGCACTGGACGTTAGTCTGCAACGTGGTTGATCTCTAATTTGGTAGTATATGATAATTAATACTATTTAAAAGAGAAATATGCATTTATTTTGTTATTTGCATTATAGTTCGTTTCCTGGGTACATTCCCATTATCATATAAAGACCCTAGGAGCCAACGCAGGCAGGTCTGTGGCCAGCAGCCAGCTGCACTGGACGTTAGTCTGCGACGTGGTTGACCTCTAATTTGGTAGTATATAATAATAAATACTATTTAAACCAGAAATATGCATTTATTTTGTTTTTGCATTATTGTTCGTTTCCTGGGTACATTCCCATTAACATATAAAGACCCTAGGAGCCAACGCAGGCTGGTCTGTGAACAGCAGCCAGCTGTACTGGAGGTTAGTCGGCGACGTGGTTGACCTCTAATTTGGTAGTATATGATAATAAATACTATTTAAAAGAGAAATATGCATTTATTTTGTTATTTGCATTATAGTTCGTTTCCTGGGTACATTCCCATTATCATATAAAGACCCTAGGAGCCAACGCAGGCAGGTCTGTGGCCAGCAGCCAGCTGCACTGGACGTTAGTCTGCGACGTGGTTGACCTCTAATTTGGTAGTATATGATAATAAATACTATTTAAAAGAGAAATATGCATTTATTTTGTTATTTGCATTATTGTTCGTTTCCTGGGTACATTCCCATTAACATATAAAGACCCTAGGAACCAACGCAGGCAGGTCTGTGAACAGCAGCCAGCTGCACTGGAGGTTAGTCTGCGACGTGGTTGACCTCTAATTTGGTAGTATATGATAATAAATACTATTTAAAAGAGAAATATGCATTTATTTTTTTATTTGCATTATAGTTCGTTTTCCTGTGTACATTCCCATTACTATATAAAGACCCTAGGAGCCAAAGCATGCAGGTCTCTGGCCAGCAGCCAGCTGCACTGGAGGTTAGTCTGCGACGTGGTTGACCTCTAAATTGGTGGTATATAATAATAAATACTATTTAAACCAGAAATATGCATTTATTTTGTTATTTGCATTATTGTTCGTTTCCTGGGTACATTCCCATTATCATATAAAGACCCTAGGAGCCAACGCAGGCAGGTCTGTGGCCAGCAGCCAGCTGCACTGGACGTTAGTCTGCGACGTGGTTGACCTCTAATTTGGTAGTATATGATAATAAATACTATTTAAAAGAGAAATATGCATTTATTTTGTTATTTGCATTATAGTTCGTTTCCTGGGTACATTCCCATTAACATATAAAGACCCTGGGAGCCAACGCAGGCAGGTCTGTGAACAGCAGCCAGCTGCACTGGACGTTAGTCTGCGACGTGGTTGACCTCTAATTTGGTAGTATATGATAATAAATACTATTTAAAAAAGAAATATGCATTTATTTTGTTATTTGCATTATTGTTCGTTTCCTGGGTACATTCCCATTATCATATAAAGCCCCTAGGAGCCAACGCAGGCAGGGCTGTGGACAGCAGCCAGCTGCACTGGAGGTTAGTCTGCGACGTGGTTGACCTCTAAATTGGTTGTATATGATAATAAATGCTATTTAAACGAGAAATATGCATTTATTTTGTTATTTGCATTATTGTTCGTTTCCTGGGTACATTCCCATTATCATATAAAGACCCTAGGAGCCAACGCAGGCAGGTCTGTGAACAGCAGCCAGCTGCACTGGAGGTTAGTCTGCGACGTGGTTGACCTCTAATTTGGTAGTATATGATAATAAATACTATTTAAAAGAGAAATATGCATTTATTTTGTTATTTGCATTATAGTTCGTTTCCTGGGTACATTCCCATTATCATATAAAGACCCTAGGAGCCAACGCAGGCAGGTCTGTGGCCAGCAGCCAGCTGCACTGGACGTTAGTCTGCGACGTGGTTGACCTCTAATTTGGTAGTATATGATAATAAATACTATTTAAAAGAGAAATATGCATTTATTTTGTTATTTGCATTATAGTTCGTTTCCTGGGTACATTCCATTATCATATAAAGACCCTAGGTGCCAACGCAGGCAGGTCTGTGGCCAGCAGCCAGCTGCACTGGACGTTAATCTGCGACGTGTTTGACCTCTAAATTGGTAGTATATAATAATAAATACTATTTAAACCAGAAATATGCATTTATTTTGTTTTTGCATTATTGTTCGTTTCCTGGGTACATTCCCATTAACATATAAAGACCCTAGGAGCCAACGCAGGCTGGTCTGTGAACAGCAGCCAGCTGTACTGGAGGTTAGTCGGCGACGTGGTTGACCTCTAATTTGGTAGTATATGATAATAAATACTATTTAAAAGAGAAATATGCATTTATTTTGTTATTTGCATTATAGTTCGTTTCCTGGGTACATTCCCATTATCATATAAAGACCCTAGGAGCCAACGCAGGCAGGTCTGTGGCCAGCAGCCAGCTGCACTGGACGTTAGTCTGCGACGTGGTTGACCTCTAATTTGGTAGTATATGATAATAAATACTATTTAAAAGAGAAATATGCATTTATTTTGTTATTTGCATTATTGTTCGTTTCCTGGGTACATTCCCATTAACATATAAAGACCCTAGGAACCAACGCAGGCAGGTCTGTGAACAGCAGCCAGCTGCACTGGAGGTTAGTCTGCGACGTGGTTGACCTCTAATTTGGTAGTATATGATAATAAATACTATTTAAAAGAGAAATATGCATTTATTTTGTTATTTGCATTATAGTTCGTTTTCCTGTGTACATTCCCATTACTATATAAAGACCCTAGGAGCCAAAGCATGCAGGTCTCTGGCCAGCAGCCAGCTGCACTGGAGGTTAGTCTGCGACGTGGTTGACCTCTAAATTGGTAGTATATAATAATAAATACTATTTAAACCAGAAATATGCATTTATTTTGTTATTTGCATTATTGTTCGTTTCCTGGGTACATTCCCATTATCATATAAAGACCCTAGGAGCCAACGCAGGCAGGTCTGTGGCCAGCAGCCAGCTGCACTGGACGTTAGTCTGCGACGTGGTTGACCTCTAATTTGGTAGTATATGATAATAAATACTATTAAAAAGAGAAATATGCATTTATTTTGTTATTTGCATTATAGTTCGTTTCCTGGGTACATTCCCATTAACATATAAAGACCCTAGGAGCCAACGCAGGCAGGTCTGTGAACAGCAGCCAGCTGCACTGGACGTTAGTCTGCGACGTGGTTGACCTCTAATTTGGTAGTATATGATAATAAATACTATTTAAAAAAGAAATATGCATTTATTTTGTTATTTGCATTATTGTTCGTTTCCTGGGTACATTCCCATTATCATATAAAGCCCCTAGGAGCCAACGCAGGCAGGGCTGTGAACAGCAGCCAGCTGCACTGGAGGTTAGTCTGCGACGTGGTTGACCTCTAAATTGGTTGTATATGATAATAAATGCTATTTAAACGAGAAATATGCATTTATTTTGTTATTTGCATTATTGTTCGTTTCCTGGGTACATTCCCATTATCATATAAAGACCCTAGGAGCCAACGCAGGCAGGTCTGTGAACAGCAGCCAGCTGCACTGGAGGTTAGTCTGCGACGTGGTTGACCTCTAATTTGGTAGAATATGATAATAAATACTATTTAAAAGAGAAATATGCATTTATTTTGTTATTTGCATTATAGTTCGTTTCCTGGGTACATTCCCATTATCATATAAAGACCCTAGGAGCCAACGCAGGCAGGTCTGTGGCCAGCAGCCAGCTGCACTGGACGTTAGTCTGCGACGTGGTTGACCTTTAATTTGGTAGTATATGATAATAAATACTATTTAAAAGAGAAATATGCATTTATTTTGTTATTTGCATTATAGTTCGTTTCCTGGGTACATTCCCATTATCATATAAAGACCCTAGGAGCCAACGCAGGCAGGTCTGTGGCCAGCAGCCAGCTGCACTGGACGTTAGTCTGCGACGTGGTTGACCTCTAAATTGGTAGTATATAATAATAAATATTATTTAAACCAGAAATATGCATTTATTTTGTTATTTGCATTATTGTTCGTTTCCTGGGTACATTCCCATTAACATATAAAGACCCTAGGAGCCAACGCAGGCAGGTCTGTGAACAGCAGCCAGCTGCACTGGAGATTAGTCTGCGACGTGGTTGACCTCTAATTTGGTAGTATATGATAATAAATACTATTTAAAAGAGAAATATGCATTTATTTTGTTATTTGCATTATTGTTCGTTTCCTGGGTACATTCCCATTATCATATAAAGACCCTAGGAGCCAACGCAGGCAGGTCTGTGGCCAGCAGCCAGCTGCACTGGACGTTAGTCTGCGACGTGGTTGACCTCTAATTTGGTAGTATATGATAATAAATACTATTTAAAAGAGAATTATGCATTTATTTTGTTATTTGCATTATAGTTCGTTTCCTGGGTACATTCCCATTATCATATAAAGACCCTAGGAGCCAACGCAGGCAGGTCTGTGGCCAGCAGCCAGCTGCACTGGACGTTAGTCTGCGACGTGGTTGACCTCTAAATTGGTAGTATATAATAATAAATACTATTTAAACCAGAAATATGCATTTATTTTGTCATTTGCATTATAGTTCGTTTCCTGGGTACATTCCCATTAACATATAAAGACCCTAGGAGCCAACGCAGGCAGGTCTGTGAACAGCAGCCAGCTGCACTGGGGGTTAGTCTGCGACGTGGTTGACCTCTAATTTGGTAGTATATGATAATAAATACTATTTAAAAGAGAAATATGCATTTATTTTGTTATTTGCATTATAGTTCGTTTCCTGGGTACATTCCCATTATCATATAAAGACCCTAGGAGACAACGCAGGCAGGTCTGTGGCCAGCAGCCAGCTGCACTGGACGTTAGTCTGCGACGTGGTTGACCTCTAATTTGGTAGTATATGATAATAAATACTATTTAAAAGAGAAATATGCATTTATTTTGTTATTTGCATTATAGTTCGTTTCCTGGGTACATTCCCATTATCATATAAAGACCCTAGGAGCCAACGCAGGCAGGTCTGTGGCCAGCAGCCAGCTGCACTGGACGTTAGTCTGTGACGTGGTTGACCTCTAAATTGGTAGTATATATTAATAAATACTATTTAAACCAGAAATATGCATTTATTTTGTTATTTGCATTATTGTTCGTTTCCTGGGTACATACCCATTAACATATAAAGACCCTAGGAGCCAACGCAGGCAGGTCTGTGAACAGCAGCCAGCTGCACTGGAGATTAGTCTGCGACGTGGTTGACCTCTAATTTGGTAGTATATGATAATAAATACTATTTAAAAGAGAAATATGCATTTATTTTGTTATTTGCATTATTGTTCGTTTCCTGGGTACATTCCCATTAACATATAAAGACCCTAGGAGCCAACGCAGGCAGGTCTGTGAACAGCAGCCAGCTGCACTGGAGGTTAGTCTGTGACGTGGTTGACCTCTAATTTGGTAGTATATGATAATAAATACTATTTAAAAGAGAAATATGCATTTATTTTGTTATTTGCATTATTGTTCGTTTCCTGGGTACATTCCCATTATCATATAAAGCCCCTAGGAGCCAACGCAGGCAGGGCTGTGGACAGCAGCCAGCTGCACTGGAGGTTAGTCTGCGATGTGGTTGACCTCTAAATTGGTTGTATATGATAATACATGCTATTTAAACGAGAAATATGCATTTATTTTGTTATTTGCGTTATTGTTCGTTTCCTGGGTACATTCCCATTATCATATAAAGACCCTAGGAGCCAACGCAGGCTGGTCTGTGAACAGCAGCCAGCTGCACTGGAGGTTAGTCTGCGACGTGGTTGACCTCTAATTTGGTAGTATATGATAATAAATACTATTTAAAAGAGAAATATGCATTTATTTTGTTATTTGCATTATAGTTCGTTTCCTGGGTACATTCCCATTATCATATAAAGACCCTAGGAGCCAACGCAGGCAGGTCTGTGGCCAGCAGCCAGCTGCACTGGACGTTAGTCTGCGACGTGGTTGACCTCTAATTTGGTAGTATATGATAATAAATACTATTTAAAAGAGAAATATGCATTTATTTTGTTATTTGCATTATAGTTCGTTTCCTGGGTACATTCCCATTATCATATAAAGACCCTAGGAGCCAACGCAGGCAGGTCTGTGGCCAGAAGCCAGCTGCACTGGACGTTAGTCTGCGACGTGGTTGACCTCTAAATTGGTAGTATATAATAATAAATACTATTTATACCAGAAATATGCATTTATTTTGTTATTTGCATTATTGTTCGTTTCCTGGGTACATTCCCATTAACATATAAAGACCCTGGGAGCCAACGCAGGCAGGTCTGTGAACAGCAGCCAGCTGCACTGGGGGTTAGTCTGCGACGTGGTTGACCTCTAATTTGGTAGTATATGATAATAAATACTATTTAAAATAGAAATATGCATTTATTTTTTTATTTCCATTATAGTTCGTTTCCTGGGTACATTCCCATTATCATATAAAGTCCCTAGGAGCCAACGCAGGCAGGTCTGTGGCCAGCAGCCAGCTGCACTGGACGTTAGTCTGCGACGTGGTTGATCTCTAATTTGGTAGTATATGATAATAAATACTATTTAAAAGAGAAATATGCATTTATTTTGTTATTTGCATTATAGTTCGTTTCCTGGGTACATTCCCATTATCATATAAAGACCCTAGGAGCCAACGCAGGCAGGTCTGTGGCCAGCAGCCAGCTGCACTGGACGTTAGTCTGCGACGTGGTTGACCTCTAATTTGGTAGTATATAATAATAAATACTATTTAAACCAGAAATATGCATTTATTTTGTTTTTGCATTATTGTTCGTTTCCTGGGTACATTCCCATTAACATATAAAGACCCTAGGAGCCAACGCAGGCTGGTCTGTGAACAGCAGCCAGCTGTACTGGAGGTTAGTCGGCGACGTGGTTGACCTCTAATTTGGTAGTATATGATAATAAATACTATTTAAAAGAGAAATATGCATTTATTTTGTTATTTGCATTATAGTTCGTTTCCTGGGTACATTCCCATTATCATATAAAGACCCTAGGAGCCAACGCAGGCAGGTCTGTGGCCAGCAGCCAGCTGCACTGGACGTTAGTCTGCGACGTGGTTGACCTCTAATTTGGTAGTATACGATAATAAATACTATTTAAAAGAGAAATATGCATTTATTTTGTTATTTGCATTATTGTTCGTTTCCTGGGTACATTCCCATTAACATATAAAGACCCTAGGAACCAACGCAGGCAGGTCTGTGAACAGCAGCCAGCTGAACTGGAGGTTAGTCTGCGACGTGGTTGACCTCTAATTTGGTAGTATATGATAATAAATACTATTTAAAAGAGAAATATGCATTTATTTTGTTATTTGCATTATAGGTCGTTTTCCTGTGTACATTCCCATTACTATATAAAGACCCTAGGAGCCAAAGCATGCAGGTCTCTGGCCAGCAGCCAGCTGCACTGGAGGTTAGTCTGCGACGTGGTTGACCTCTAAATTGGTGGTATATAATAATAAATACTATTTAAACCAGAAATATGCATTTATTTTGTTATTTGCATTATTGTTCGTTTCCTGGGTACATTCCCATTATCATATAAAGACCCTAGGAGCCAACGCAGGCAGGTCTGTGGCCAGCAGCCAGCTGCACTGGACGTTAGTCTGCGACGTGGTTGACCTCTAATTTGGTAGTATATGATAATAAATACTATTTAAAAGAGAAATATGCATTTATTTTGTTATTTGCATTATAGTTCGTTTCCTGGGTACATTCCCATTAACATATAAAGACCCTAGGAGCCAACGCAGGCAGGTCTGTGAACAGCAGCCAGCTGCACTGGACGTTAGTCTGCGACGTGGTTGACCTCTAATTTGGTAGTATATGATAATAAATACTATTTAAAAAAGAAATATGCATTTATTTTGTTATTTGCATTATTGTTCGTTTCCTGGGTACATTCCCATTATCATATAAAGACCCTAGGAGCCAACGCAGGCAGGTCTGTGGCCAGCAGCCAGCTGCACTGGACGTTAGTCTGCGACGTGGTTGACCTCTAATTTGGTAGTATATGATAATAAATACTATTTAAAAGAGAATTATGCATTTATTTTGTTATTTGCATTATAGTTCGTTTCCTGGGTACATTCCCATTATCATATAAAGACCCTAGGAGCCAACGCAGGCAGGTCTGTGGCCAGCAGCCAGCTGCACTGGACGTTAGTCTGCGACGTGGTTGACCTCTAAATTGGTAGTATATAATAATAAATACTATTTAAACCAGAAATATGCATTTATTTTGTCATTTGCATTATAGTTCGTTTCCTGGGTACATTCCCATTAACATATAAAGACCCTAGGAGCCAACGCAGGCAGGTCTGTGAACAGCAGCCAGCTGCACTGGGGGTTAGTCTGCGACGTGGTTGACCTCTAATTTGGTAGTATATGATAATAAATACTATTTAAAAGAGAAATATGCATTTATTTTGTTATTTGCATTATAGTTCGTTTCCTGGGTACATTCCCATTATCATATAAAGACCCTAGGAGACAACGCAGGCAGGTCTGTGGCCAGCAGCCAGCTGCACTGGACGTTAGTCTGCGACGTGGTTGACCTCTAATTTGGTAGTATATGATAATAAATACTATTTAAAAGAGAAATATGCATTTATTTTGTTATTTGCATTATAGTTCGTTTCCTGGGTACATTCCCATTATCATATAAAGACCCTAGGAGCCAACGCAGGCAGGTCTGTGGCCAGCAGCCAGCTGCACTGGACGTTAGTCTGTGATGTGGTTGACCTCTAAATTGGTAGTATATATTAATAAATACTATTTAAACCAGAAATATGCATTTATTTTGTTATTTGCATTATTGTTCGTTTCCTGGGTACATACCCATTAACATATAAAGACCCTAGGAGCCAACGCAGGCAGGTCTGTGAACAGCAGCCAGCTGCACTGGAGATTAGTCTGCGACGTGGTTGACCTCTAATTTGGTAGTATATGATAATAAATACTATTTAAAAGAGAAATATGCATTTATTTTGTTATTTGCATTATTGTTCGTTTCCTGGGTACATTCCCATTAACATATAAAGACCCTAGGAGCCAACGCAGGCAGGTCTGTGAACAGCAGCCAGCTGCACTGGAGGTTAGTCTGTGACGTGGTTGACCTCTAATTTGGTAGTATATGATAATAAATACTATTTAAAAGAGAAATATGCATTTATTTTGTTATTTGCATTATTGTTCGTTTCCTGGGTACATTCCCATTATCATATAAAGCCCCTAGGAGCCAACGCAGGCAGGGCTGTGGACAGCAGCCAGCTGCACTGGAGGTTAGTCTGCGATGTGGTTGACCTCTAAATTGGTTGTATATGATAATACATGCTATTTAAACGAGAAATATGCATTTATTTTGTTATTTGCGTTATTGTTCGTTTCCTGGGTACATTCCCATTATCATATAAAGACCCTAGGAGCCAACGCAGGCTGGTCTGTGAACAGCAGCCAGCTGCACTGGAGGTTAGTCTGCGACGTGGTTGACCTCTAATTTGGTAGTATATGATAATAAATACTATTTAAAAGAGAAATATGCATTTATTTTGTTATTTGCATTATAGTTCGTTTCCTGGGTACATTCCCATTATCATATAAAGACCCTAGGAGCCAACGCAGGCAGGTCTGTGGCCAGCAGCCAGCTGCACTGGACGTTAGTCTGCGACGTGGTTGACCTCTAATTTGGTAGTATATGATAATAAATACTATTTAAAAGAGAAATATGCATTTATTTTGTTATTTGCATTATAGTTCGTTTCCTGGGTACATTCCCATTATCATATAAAGACCCTAGGAGCCAACGCAGGCAGGTCTGTGGCCAGAAGCCAGCTGCACTGGACGTTAGTCTGCGACGTGGTTGACCTCTAAATTGGTAGTATATAATAATAAATACTATTTATACCAGAAATATGCATTTATTTTGTTATTTGCATTATTGTTCGTTTCCTGGGTACATTCCCATTAACATATAAAGACCCTGGGAGCCAACGCAGGCAGGTCTGTGAACAGCAGCCAGCTGCACTGGGGGTTAGTCTGCGACGTGGTTGACCTCTAATTTGGTAGTATATGATAATAAATACTATTTAAAATAGAAATATGCATTTATTTTTTTATTTCCATTATAGTTCGTTTCCTGGGTACATTCCCATTATCATATAAAGTCCCTAGGAGCCAACGCAGGCAGGTCTGTGGCCAGCAGCCAGCTGCACTGGACGTTAGTCTGCGACGTGGTTGATCTCTAATTTGGTAGTATATGATAATAAATACTATTTAAAAGAGAAATATGCATTTATTTTGTTATTTGCATTATAGTTCGTTTCCTGGGTACATTCCCATTATCATATAAAGACCCTAGGAGCCAACGCAGGCAGGTCTGTGGCCAGCAGCCAGCTGCACTGGACGTTAGTCTGCGACGTGGTTGACCTCTAATTTGGTAGTATATAATAATAAATACTATTTAAACCAGAAATATGCATTTATTTTGTTTTTGCATTATTGTTCGTTTCCTGGGTACATTCCCATTAACATATAAAGACCCTAGGAGCCAACGCAGGCTGGTCTGTGAACAGCAGCCAGCTGTACTGGAGGTTAGTCGGCGACGTGGTTGACCTCTAATTTGGTAGTATATGATAATAAATACTATTTAAAAGAGAAATATGCATTTATTTTGTTATTTGCATTATAGTTCGTTTCCTGGGTACATTCCCATTATCATATAAAGACCCTAGGAGCCAACGCAGGCAGGTCTGTGGCCAGCAGCCAGCTGCACTGGACGTTAGTCTGCGACGTGGTTGACCTCTAATTTGGTAGTATACGATAATAAATACTATTTAAAAGAGAAATATGCATTTATTTTGTTATTTGCATTATTGTTCGTTTCCTGGGTACATTCCCATTAACATATAAAGACCCTAGGAACCAACGCAGGCAGGTCTGTGAACAGCAGCCAGCTGAACTGGAGGTTAGTCTGCGACGTGGTTGACCTCTAATTTGGTAGTATATGATAATAAATACTATTTAAAAGAGAAATATGCATTTATTTTGTTATTTGCATTATAGGTCGTTTTCCTGTGTACATTCCCATTACTATATAAAGACCCTAGGAGCCAAAGCATGCAGGTCTCTGGCCAGCAGCCAGCTGCACTGGAGGTTAGTCTGCGACGTGGTTGACCTCTAAATTGGTGGTATATAATAATAAATACTATTTAAACCAGAAATATGCATTTATTTTGTTATTTGCATTATTGTTCGTTTCCTGGGTACATTCCCATTATCATATAAAGACCCTAGGAGCCAACGCAGGCAGGTCTGTGGCCAGCAGCCAGCTGCACTGGACGTTAGTCTGCGACGTGGTTGACCTCTAATTTGGTAGTATATGATAATAAATACTATTTAAAAGAGAAATATGCATTTATTTTGTTATTTGCATTATAGTTCGTTTCCTGGGTACATTCCCATTAACATATAAAGACCCTAGGAGCCAACGCAGGCAGGTCTGTGAACAGCAGCCAGCTGCACTGGACGTTAGTCTGCGACGTGGTTGACCTCTAATTTGGTAGTATATGATAATAAATACTATTTAAAAAAGAAATATGCATTTATTTTGTTATTTGCATTATTGTTCGTTTCCTGGGTACATTCCCATTATCATATAAAGCCCCTAGGAGCCAACGCAGGCAGGGCTGTGGACAGCAGCCAGCTGCACTGGAGGTTAGTCTGCGACGTGGTTGACCTCTAAATTGGTTGTATATGATAATAAATACTATTTAATCGAGAAATATGCATTTATTTTGTTATTTGCATTATTGTTCGTTTCCTGGGTACATTCCCATTATCATATAAAGACCCTAGGAGCCAACGCAGGCAGGTCTGTGAACAGCAGCCAGCTGCACTGGAGGTTAGTCTGCGACGTGGTTGACCTCTAATTTGGTAGTATATGATAATAAATACTATTTAAAAGAGAAATATGCATTTATTTTGTTATTTGCATTATAGTTCGGTTTCCTGGGTACATTCCCATTATCATATAAAGACCCTAGGAGCCAACGCAGGCAGGTCTGTGGCCAGCAGCCAGCTGCACTGGACGTTAGTCTGCGACGTGGTTGACCTTTAATTTGGTAGTATATGATAATAAATACTATATAAAAGAGAAATATGCATTTATTTTGTTATTTGCATTATAGTTCGTTTCCTGGTTACATTCCCATTATCATATAAAGACCCTAGGAGCCAACGCAGGCAGGTCTGTGGCCAGCAGCCAGCTGCACTGGACGTTAGTCTGCGACGTGGTTGACCTCTAATTGGTAGTATATGATAATAAATACTATTTAAAAGAGAAATATGCATTTATTTTGTTATTTGCATTATTGTTCGTTTCCTGGGTACATTCCCATTAACATATAAAAACCCTAGGAGCCAACGCAGGCAGGTCTGTGAACAGCAGCCAGCTGCACTGGAGGTTAGTCTGCGACGTGGTTGACCTCTAATTTGGTAGTATATGATAATAAATACTATTTAAAAGAGAAATATGCATTTATTTTGTTATTTGCATTATAGTTCGTTTCCTGGGTACATTCCCATTATCATATAAAGACCCTAGGAGCCAACGCAAGCAGGTCTGTGGCCAGCAGTCAGCTGCACTGGACGTTAGTCTGCGACGTGGTTGACCTCTAATTTGGTAGTATATGATAATAAATACTATTTAAAAGAGAAATATGCATTTATTTTGTTATTTGCATTATAGTTCGTTTCCTGGGTACATTCCCATTATCATATAAAGACCCTAGGAGCCAACGCAGGCAGGTCTGTGGCCAGCAGCCAGCTGCACTGGACGTTAGTCTGCGACGTGGTTGACCCCTAAATTGGTAGTATATAATAATAAATATTATTTAAACCAGAAATATGCATTTATTTTGTTATTTGCATTATTGTTCGTTTCCTGGGTACATTCCCATTAACATATAAAGACCCTAGGAGCCAACGCAGGCAGGTCTGTGAACAGCAGCCAGCTGCACTGGAGGTTAGTCTGCGATGTGGTTGACCTCTAATTTGGTAGTATATGATAATAAATACTATTTAAAAGAGAAATATGCATTTATTTAGTTATTTGCATTATAGTTCGTTTCCTGGGTACATTCCCATTATCATATAAAGACCCTAGGAGCCAACGCAGGCAGGTCTGTGGCCAGCAGCCAGCTGCACTGGACGTTAGTCTGCGACGTGGTTGACCTCTAATTTGGTAGTATATGATAATAAATACTATTTAAAAGAGAAATATGCATTTATTTTGTTATTTGCATTATAGTTCGTTTCCTGGGTACATTCCCATTATCATATAAAGACCCTAGGAGCCAACGCAGGCAGGTCTGTGGCCAGCAGCCAGCTGCACTGGAGGTTAGTCTGCGACGTGGTTGACCTCTAATTTGGTAGTAGATGATAATAAATACTATTTAAACCAGAAATATGCATTTATTTTGTTATTTGCATTATAGTTCGTTTCCTGGGTACATTCCCATTATCATATAAAGACCCTAGGAGCCAACGCAGGCAGGTCTGTGGCCAGCAGCCAGCTGCACTGGACGTTAGTCTGCGACGTGGTTGACCTCTAATTTGGTAGTATATGATAATAAATACTATTTAAAAGAGAAATATGCATTTATTTTGTTATTTGCATTATAGTTCGTTTCCTGGGTACATTCCCATTATCATATAAAGACCCTAGGAGCCAACGCAGGCAGGTCTGTGGCCAGCAGCCAGCTGCACTGGACGTTAGTCTGCGACGTGGTTGACATCTAAATTGGTAGTATATAATAATAAATACTATTTAAACCAGAAATATGCATTTATTTTGTTATTTGCATTATTGTTCGTTTCCTGGGTACATTCCCATTATCATATAAAGACCCTAGGAGCCAACGCAGGCAGGTCTGTGAACAGCAGCCAGCTGCACTGGAGGTTAGTCTGCGACGTGGTTGACCTCTAAATTGGTTGTATATGATAATAAATGCTATTTAAACGAGAAATATGCATTTATTTTGTTATTTGCATTATTGTTCGTTTCCTGGGTACATTCCCATTAACATATAAAGAACCTAGGAGCCAACGCAGGCAGGTCTGTGAACAGCAGCCAGCTGCACTGGAGGTTAGTCTGCGATGTGGTTGACCTCTAATTTGGTAGTATATGATAATAAATACTATTTAAACCAGAAATATGCATTTATTTTGTTATTTGCATTATAGTTCGTTTCCTGGGTACATTCCCATTATCATATAAAGACCCTAGGAGCCAACGCAGGCAGGTCTGTGGCCAGCAGCCAGCTGCACTGGACGTTAGTCTGCGACGTGGTTGACCTTTAATTTGGTAGTATATGATAATAAATACTATATAAAAGAGAAATATGCATTTATTTTGTTATTTGCATTATTGTTCGTTTCCTGGGTACATTCCCATTAACATATAAAGACCCTAGGAGCCAACGCAGGCAGGTCTGTGAACAGCAGCCAGCTGCACTGGACGTTAGTCTGCGACGTGGTTGACCTCTAATTTGGTAGTATATGATAATAAATACAATTTAAAAGAGAAATATGCATTTATTTTGTTATTTGCATTATAGTTCGTTTCCTGGGTACATTCCCATTATCATATAAAGACCCTAGGAGCCAACGCAGGTAGGTCTGTGGCCAGCAGTCAGCTGCACTGGACGTTAGTCTGCGACGTGGTTGACCTCTAATTTGGTAGTATATGATAATAAATACTATTTAAAAGAGAAATATGCATTTATTTTGTTATTTGCATTATAGTTCGTTTCCTGGGTACATTCCCATTATCATATAAAGACCCTAGGAGCCAACGCAGGCAGGTCTGTGGCCAGCAGCCAGCTGCACTGGACGTTAGTCTGCGACGTGGTTGACCTCTAAATTGGTAGTATATAATAATAAATGTTATTTAAACCAGAAATATGCATTTATTTTGTTATTTGCATTATTGTTCGTTTCCTGGGTACATTCCCATTAACATATAAAGACCCTAGGAGCCAACGCAGGCAGGTCTGTGAACAGCAGCCAGCTGCACTGGAGGTTAGTCTGCGATGTGGTTGACCTCTAATTTGGTAGTATATGATAATAAATACTATTTAAAAGAGAAATATGCATTTATTTTGTTATTTGCATTATAGTTCGTTTCCTGGGTACATTCCCATTATCATATAAAGACCCTAGGAGCCAACGCAGGCAGGTCTGTGGCCAGCAGCCAGCTGCACTGGACGTTAGTCTGCGACGTGGTTGACCTCTAAGTTGGTAGTATATGATAATAAATACTATTTAAAAGAGAAATATGCATTTATTTTGTTATTTGCATTATAGTTCGTTTCCTGGGTACATTCCCATTATCATATAAAGACCCTAGGAGCCAACGCAGGCAGGTCTGTGGCCAGCAGCCAGCTGCACTGGACGTTAGTCTGCGACGTGGTTGACCTCTAAATTGGTAGTATATAATAATAAATACTATTTAAACCAGAAATATGCATTTATTTTGTTATTTGCATTATTGTTCGTTTCCTGGGTACATTCCCATTAACATATAAAGACCCTAGGAGCCAACGCAGGCAGGTCTGTGAACAGCAGCCAGCTGCACTGGGGGTTAGTCTGCGACGTGGTTGACCTCCAATTTGGTAGTATATGATAATTAATACTATTTAAAAGAGAAATATGCATTTATTTTGTTATTTGCATTATTGTTCGTTTCCTGGGTACATTCCCATTATCATATAAAGACCCTAGGAGCCAACGCAGGCAGGTCTGTGGCCAGCAGCCAGCTGCACTGGACGTTAGTCTGCGACGTGGTTGACCTCTAATTTGGTAGTATATGATAATAAATACTATTTAAAAGAGAAATATGCATTTATTTTGTTATTTGCATTATAGTTCGTTTCCTGGGTACATTCCCATTATCATATAAAGACCCTAGGAGCCAACGCAGGCAGGTCTGTGGCCAGCAGCCAGCTGCACTGGACGTTAGTCTGTGACGTGGTTGAACTCTAAATTGGTAGTATATAATAATAAATACTATTTAAACCAGAAATATGCATTTATTTTGTTATTTGCATTATTGTTCATTTCCTGGGTACATTCCCATTAACATATAAAGACCCTAGGAGCCAACGCAGGCAGGTCTGTGAACAGCAGCCAGCTGCACTGGGGGTTAGTCTGCGACGTGGTTGACCTCTAATTTGGTAGTATATGATAATAAATACTATTTAAAAGAGAAATATGCATTTATTTTGTTATTTGCATTATAGTTCGTTTCCTGGGTACATTCCCATTATCATATAAAGACCCTAGGAGCCAACGCAGGCAGGTCTGTGGCCAGCAGCCAGCTGCACTGGACGTTAGTCTGCGACGTGGTTGACCTCTAATTTGGTAGTATATGATAATAAATACTATTTAAAAGAGAAATATGCATTTATTTTGTTATTTGCATTATAGTTCGTTTCCTGGGTACATTCCCATTATCATATAAAGACCCTAGGAGCCAACGCAGGCAGGTCTGTGGCCAGCAGCCAGCTGCACTGGACGTTAGTCTGCGACGTGGTTGACCTCTAAATTGGTAGTATATAATAATAAATGTTATTTAAACCAGAAATATGCATTTATTTTGTTATTTGCATTATTGTTCGTTTCCTGGGTACATTCCCATTAACATATAAAGACCCTAGGAGCCAACGCAGGCAGGTCTGTGAACAGCAGCCAGCTGCACTGGAGGTTAGTCTGCGACGTGGTTGACCTCTAATTTGGTAGTATATGATAATAAATACTATTTAAAAGAGAAATATGCATTTATTTTGTTATTTGCATTATAGTTCGTTTCCTGGGTACATTCCCATTATCATATAAAGACCCTAGGAGCCAACGCAGGCAGGTCTGTGGCCAGCAGCCAGCTGCACTGGACGTTAGTCTGCGACGTGGTTGACCTCTAATTTGGTAGTATATGATAATAAATACTATTTAAAAGAGAAATATGAATTTATTTTGTTATTTGCATTATTGTTCGTTTCCTGGGTACATTCCCATTAACATATAAAGGCCCTAGGAGCCAACGCAGGCAGGTCTGTGAACAGCAGCCAGCTGCACTGGAGGTTAGTCTGCGACGTGGTTGACCTCTAATTTGGTAGTATATGATAATAAATACTATTTAAAAGAGAAATATGCATTTATTTTGTTATTTGCATTATTGTTCGTTTCCTGGGTACATTCCCATTATCATATAAAGACCCTAGGAGCCAACGCAGGCAGGTCTGTGAACAGCAGCCAGCTGCACTGGAGGTTAGTCTGCGACGTGGTTGACCTCTAAATTGGTTGTATATGATAATAAATGCTATTTAAACGAGAAATATGCATTTATTTTGTTATTTGCATTATTGTTCGTTTCCTGGGTACATTCCCATTAACATATAAAGAACCTAGGAGCCAACGCAGGCAGGTCTGTGAACAGCAGTCAGCTGCACTGGAGGTTAGTCTGCGATGTGGTTGACCTCTAATTTGGTAGTATATGATAATAAATACTATTTAAACCAGAAATATGCATTTATTTTGTTATTTGCATTATAGTTCGTTTCCTGGGTACATTCCCATTATCATATAAAGACCCTAGGAGCCAACGCAGGCAGGTCTGTGGCCAGCAGCCAGCTGCACTGGACGTTAGTCTGCGACGTGGTTGACCTTTAATTTGGTAGTATATGATAATAAATACTATATAAAAGAGAAATATGCATTTATTTTGTTATTTGCATTATAGTTCGTTTCCTGGGTACATTCCCATTATCATATAAAGACCCTAGGAGCCAACGCAGGCAGGTCTGTGGCCAGCAGCCAGCTGCACTGGACGTTAGTCTGCGACGTGGTTGACCTCTAATTTGGTAGTATATGATAATAAATACTATTTAAAAGAGAAATATGCATTTATTTTGTTATTTGCATTATAGTTCGTTTCCTGGGTACATTCCCATTATCATATAAAGACCCTAGGAGCCAACGCAGGCAGGTCTGTGGCCAGCAGTCAGCTGCACTGGACGTTAGTCTGCGACGTGGTTGACCTCTAATTTGGTAGTATATGATAATAAATACTATTTAAAAGAGAAATATGCATTTATTTTGTTATTTGCATTATAGTTCGTTTCCTGGGTACATTCCCATTATCATATAAAGACCCTAGGAGCCAACGCAGGCAGGTCTGTGGCCAGCAGCCAGCTGCACTGGACGTTAGTCTGCGACGTGGTTGACCTTTAATTTGGTAGTATATGATAATAAATACTATATAAAAGAGAAATATGCATTTATTTTGTTATTTGCATTATAGTTCGTTTCCTGGGTACATTCCCATTATCATATAAAGACCCTAGGAGCCAACGCAGGCAGGTCTGTGAACAGCAGCCAGCTGCACTGGAGGTTAGTCTGCGACGTGGTTGACCTCTAATTTGGTAGTATATGATAATAAATACTATTTAAAAGAGAAATATGCATTTATTTTGTTATTTGCATTATAGTTCGTTTCCTGGGTACATTCCCATTATCATATAAAGACCCTAGGAGCCAACGCAGGCAGGTCTGTGGCCAGCAGTCAGCTGCACTGGACGTTAGTCTGCGACGTGGTTGACCTCTAATTTGGTAGTATATGATAATAAATACTATTTAAAAGAGAAATATGCATTTATTTTGTTATTTGCATTATAGGTCGTTTCCTGGGTACATTCCCATTATCATATAAAGACCCTAGGAGCCAACGCAGGCAGGTCTGTGGCCAGCAGCCAGCTGCACTGGACGTTAGTCTGCGACGTGGTTGACCTCTAAATTGGTAGTATATAATAATAAATATTATTTAAACCAGAAATATGCATTTATTTTGTTATTTGCATTATTGTTCGTTTCCTGGGTACATTCCCATTAACATATAAAGACCCTAGGAGCCAACGCAGGCAGGTCTGTGAACAGCAGCCAGTTGCACTGGAGGTTAGTCTGCGATGTGGTTGACCTCTAATTTGGTAGTATATGATAATAAATACTATTTAAAAGAGAAATATGCATTTATTTAGTTATTTGCATTATAGTTCGTTTCCTGGGTACATTCCCATTATCATATAAAGACCCTAGGAGACAACGCAGGCAGGTCTGTGGCCAGCAGCCAGCTGCACTGGACGTTAGATTGCGACGTGGTTGACCTCTAAATTGGTTGTATATGATAATAAATGCTATTTAAACGAAAAATATGCATTTATTTTGTTATTTGCATTATTGTTCGTTTCCTGGGTACATTCCCATTAACATATAAAGACCCTAGGAGCCAACGCAGGCAGGTCTGTGAACAGCAGCCAGCTGCACTGGAGGTTAGTCTGCGACGTGGTTGACCTCTAATTTGGTAGTATATGATAATAAATACTATTTAAAAGAGAAATATGCATTTATTTTGTTATTTGCATTATAGTTCGTTTCCTGGGTACATTCCCATTATCATATAAAGACCCTAGGAGCCAACGCAGGCAGGTCTGTGGCCAGCAGCCAGCTGCACTGGACGTTAGTCTGCGACGTGGTTGACCTCTAATTTGGTAGTATATGATAATAAATACTATTTAAAAGAGAAATATGAATTTATTTTGTTATTTGCATTGTTGTTCGTTTCCTGGGTACATTCCCATTAACATATAAAGACCCTAGGAGCCAACGCAGGCAGGTCTGTGGCCAGCAGCCAGCTGCACTGGACGTTAGTCTGCGCCGTGGTTGACCTCTAATTTGGTAGTATATGATAATAAATACTATTTAAAAGAGAAATATGCATTTATTTTGTTATTTGCATTATTGTTCGTTTCCTGGGTACATTCCCATTATCATATAAAGACCCTAAGAGCCAACGCAGGCAGGTCTGTGAACAGCAGCCAGCTGCACTGGAGGTTAGTCTGCGACGTGGTTGACCTCTAAATTGGTTGTATATGATAATAAATGCTATTTAAACGAGAAATATGAATTTATTTTGTTATTTGCATTATTGTTCGTTTCCTGGGTACATTCCCATTAACATATAAAGAACCAAGGAGCCAACGCAGGCAGGTCTGTGAACAGCAGCCAGCTGCACTGGAGGTTAGTCTGCGACGTGGTTGACCTCTAATTTGGTAGTATATGATAATAAATACTATTTAAACCAGAAATATGCATTTATTTTGTTATTTGCATTATAGTTCGTTTCCTGGGTACATTCCCATTATCATATAAAGACCCTAGGAGCCAACGCAGGCAGGTCTGTGGCCAGCAGCCAGCTGCACTGGACGTTAGTCTGCGACGTGGTTGACCTTTAATTTGGTAGTATATGATAATAAATACTATATAAAAGAGAAATATGCATTTATTTTGTTATTTGCATTATAGTTCGTTTCCTGGTTACATTCCCATTATCATATAAAGACCCTAGGAGCCAACGCAGGCAGGTCTGTGGCCAGCAGCCAGCTGCACTGGACGTTAGTCTGCGACGTGGTTGACCTCTAATTTGGTAGTATATGATAATAAATACTATTTAAAAGAGAAATATGCATTTATTTTGTTATTTGCATTATTGTTCGTTTCCTGGGTACATTCCCATTAACATATAAAAACCCTAGGAGCCAACGCAGGCAGGTCTGTGAACAGCAGCCAGCTGCACTGGAGGTTAGTCTGCGACGTGGTTGACCTCTAATTTGGTAGTATATGATAATAAATACTATTTAAAAGAGAAATATGCATTTATTTTGTTATTTGCATTATAGTTCGTTTCCTGGGTACATTCCCATTATCATATAAAGACCCTAGGAGCCAACGCAGGCAGGTCTGTGGCCAGCAGTCAGCTGCACTGGACGTTAGTCTGCGACGTGGTTGACCTCTAATTTGGTAGTATATGATAATAAATACTATTTAAAAGAGAAATATGCATTTATTTTGTTATTTGCATTATAGTTCGTTTCCTGGGTACATTCCCATTATCATATAAAGACCCTAGGAGCCAACGCAGGCAGGTCTGTGACCAGCAGCCAGCTGCACTGGACGTTAGTCTGCGACGTGGTTGACCTCTAAATTGGTAGTATATAATAATAAATATTATTTAAACCAGAAATATGCATTTATTTTGTTATTTGCATTATTGTTCGTTTCCTGGGTACATTCCCATTAACATATAAAGACCCTAGGAGCCAACGCAGGCAGGTCTGTGAACAGCAGCCAGCTGCACTGGAGGTTGGTCTGCGATGTGGTTGACCTCTAATTTGGTGGTATATGATAATAAATACTATTTAAAAGAGAAATATGCATTTATTTAGTTATTTGCATTATAGTTCGTTTCCTGGGTACATTCCCATTATCATATAAAGACCCTAGCAGACAACGCAGGCAGGTCTGTGGCCAGCAGCCAGCTGCACTGGACGTTAGTCTGCGACGTGGTTGACCTCTAATTTGGTAGTATATGATAATAAATACTATTTAAAAGAGAAATATGCATTTATTTTGTTATTTGCATTATAGTTCGTTTCCTGGGTACATTCCCATTATCATATAAAGACCCTAGGAGCCAACGCAGGCAGGTCTGTGGCCAGCAGCCAGCTGCACTGGACGTTAGTCTGCGACGTGGTTGCCCTCTAAATTGGTAGTATATAATAATAAATACTATTTAAACCAGAAATATGCATTTATTTTGTTATTTGCATTATTGTTCGTTTCCTGGGTACATTCCCATTAACATATAAAGACCCTAGGAGCCAACGCAGGCAGGTCTGTGAACAGCAGCCAGCTGCACTGGAGGTTAGTCTGCGACGTGGTTGACCTCTAATTTGGTAGTATATGATAATAAATACTATTTAAAAGAGAAATATGCATTTATTTTGTTATTTGCATTATTGTTCGTTTCCTGGGTACATTCCCATTATCATATAAAGACCCTAGGAGCCAACGCAGGCAGGTCTGTGGCCAGCAGCCAGCTGCACTGGACGTTAGTCTGCGACGTGGTTGAACTCTAAATTGGTAGTATATAATAATAAATACTATTTAAACAAGAAATATGCATTTATTTTGTTATTTGCATTGTTGTTCGTTTCCTGGGTACATTCCAATTAACATATAAAGACCCTAGGAGCCAACGCAGGCAGGTCTGTGAACAGCAGCCAGCTGCACTGGGGGTTAGTCTGCGACGTGGTTGACCTCTAATTTGGTAGTATATGATAATAAATACTATTTAAAAGAGAAATATGCATTTATTTTGTTATTTGCATTATAGTTCGTTTCCTGGGTACATTCCCATTATCATATAAAGACCCTAGGAGCCAACGCAGGCAGGTCTGTGGCCAGCAGCCAGCTGCACTGGACGTTAGTCTGCGACGTGGTTGACCTCTAATTTGGTAGTATATGATAATAAATACTATTTAAAAGAGAAATATGCATTTATTTTGTTATTTGCATTATACTTCGTTTCCTGGGTACATTCCCATTAACATATCAAGAACCTAGGAGCCAACGCAGGCAGGTCTGTGAACAGCAGCCAGCTGCACTGGAGGTTAGTCTGCGATGTGGTTGACCTCTAATTTGGTAGTATATGATAATAAATACTATTTAAACCAGAAATATGCATTTATTTTGTTATTTGCATTATAGTTCGTTTCCTGGGTACATTCCCATTATCATATAAAGACCCTAGGAGCCAACGCAGGCAGGTCTGTGGCCAGCAGCCAGCTGCACTGGACGTTAGTCTGCGACGTGGTTGACCTTTAATTTGGTAGTATATGATAATAAATACTATATAAAAGAGAAATATGCATTTATTTTTTTATTTGCATTATAGTTCGTTTCCTGGGTACATTCCCATTATCATATAAAGACCCTAGGAGCCAACGCAGGCAGGTCTGTGGCCAGCAGCCAGCTGCACTGGACGTTAGTCTGCGACGTGGTTGACCTCTAATTTGTTAGTATATGATAATAAATACTATTTAAAAGAAAAAATATGCATTTATTTTGTTATTTGCATTATTGTTCGTTTCCTGGGTACATTCCCATTAACATATAAAGACCCTAGGAGCCAACGCAGGCAGGTCTGTGAACAGCAGCCAGCTGCACTGGAGGTTAGTCTGCGACGTGGTTGACCTCTAATTTGGTAGTATATGATAATAAATACTATTTAAAAGAGAAATATGCATTTATTTTGTTATTTGCATTATAGTTCGTTTCCTGGGTACATTCCCATTATCATATAAAGACCCTAGGAGCCAACGCAGGCAGGTCTGTGGCCAGCAGTCAGCTGCACTGGACGTTAGTCTGCGACGTGGTTGACCTCTAATTTGGTAGTATATGATAATAAATACTATTTAAAAGAGAAATATGCATTTATTTTGTTATTTGCATTATAGTTCGTTTCCTGGGTACATTCCCATTATCATATAAAGACCCTAGGAGCCAACGCAGGCAGGTCTGTGGCCAGCAGCCAGCTGCACTGGACGTTAGTCTGCGACGTGGTTGACCTCTAAATTGGTAGTATATAATAATAAATATTATTTAAACCAGAAATATGCATTTATTTTGTTATTTGCATTATTGTTCGTTTCCTGGGTACATTCCCATTAAGATATAAAGACCCTAGGAGCCAACGCAGGTAGGTCTGTGAACAGCAGCCAGCTGCACTGGAGGTTAGTCTGCGATGTGGTTGACCTCTAATTTGGTAGTATATGATAATAAATACTATTTAAAAGAGAAATATGCATTTATTTAGTTATTTGCATTATAGTTCGTTTCCTGGGTACATTCCCATTATCATATAAAGACCCTAGGAGACAACGCAGGCAGGTCTGTGGCCAGCAGCCAGCTGCTCTGGACGTTAGTCTGCGACGTGGTTGACCTCTAAATTGGTTGTATATGATAATAAATGCTATTTAAACGAGAAATATGCATTTATTTTGTTATTTGCATTATTGTTCGTTCCCTGGGTACATTCCCATTAACATATAAAGACCCTAGGAGCCAACGCAGGCAGGTCTGTGAACAGCAGCCAGCTGCACTGGAGGTTAGTCTGCGACGTGGTTGACCTCTAATTTGGTAGTATATGATAATAAATACTATTTAAAAGAGAAATATGCATTTATTTTGTTATTTGCATTATAGTTCGTTTCCTGGGTACATTCCCATTAACATTTAAAGACCCTAGGAGCCAACGCAGGCAGGTCTGTGAACAGCAGCCAGCTGCACTGGAGGTTAGTCTGCGACGTGGTTGACCTCTAAATTGGTAGTATATAATAATAAATATTATTTAAACCAGATATATGCATTTATTTTGTTATTTGCATTATTGTTCGTTTCCTGGGTACATTCCCATTAACATATAAAGACCCTAGGAGCCAACGCAGGCAGGTCTGTGAACAGCAGCCAGCTGCACTGGAGGTTAGTCTGCGATGTGGTTGACCTCTAATTTGGTAGTATATGATAATAAATACTATTTAAAAGAGAAATATGCATTTATTTAGTTATTTGCATTATAGTTCGTTTCCTGGGTACATTCCCATTATCATATAAAGACCCTAGGAGACAACGCAGGCAGGTCTGTGGCCAGCAGCCAGCTGCACTGGACGTTAGTCTGCGACGTGGTTGACCTCTAAATTGGTTGTATATGATAATAAATGCTATTTAAACGAGAAATATGCATTTATTTTGTTATTTGCATTATTGTTCGTTTCCTGGGTACATTCCCATTAACATATAAAGACCCTAGGAGCCAACGCAGGCAGGTCTGTGAACAGCAGCCAGCTGCACTGGAGGTTAGTCTGCGACGTGGTTGACCTCTAATTTGGTAGTATATGATAATAAATACTATTTAAAAGAGAAATATGCATTTATTTTGTTATTTGCATTATAGTTCGTTTCCTGGGTACATTCCCATTAACATTTAAAGACCCTAGGAGCCAACGCAGGCAGGTCTGTGAACAGCAGCCAGCTGCACTGGAGGTTAGTCTGCGACGTGGTTGACCTCTAATTTGTTAGTATATGATAATAAATACTATTTAAAAGAGAAATATGCATTTATTTTGTTATTTGCATTATTGTTCGTTTCCTGGGTACATTCCCATTAACATATAAAAACCCTAGGAGCCAAGGCAGGCAGGTCTGTGAACAGCAGCCAGCTGCACTGGAGGTTAGTCTGCGACGTGGTTGACCTCTAATTTGGTAGTATATGATAATAAATACTATTTAAAAGAGAAATATGCATTTATTTTGTTATTTGCATTATAGTTCGTTTCCTGGGTACATTCCCATTATCATATAAAGACCCTAGGAGACAACGCAGGCAGGTCTGTGGCCAGCAGCCAGCTGCTCTGGACGTTAGTCTGCGACGTGGTTGACCTCTAAATTGGTTGTATATGATAATAAATGCTATTTAAACGAGAAATATGCATTTATTTTGTTATTTGCATTATTGTTCGTTCCCTGGGTACATTCCCATTAACATATAAAGACCCTAGGAGCCAACGCAGGCAGGTCTGTGAACAGCAGCCAGCTGCACTGGAGGTTAGTCTGCGACGTGGTTGACCTCTAATTTGGTAGTATATGATAATAAATACTATTTAAAAGAGAAATATGCATTTATTTTGTTATTTGCATTATAGTTCGTTTCCTGGGTACATTCCCATTAACATTTAAAGACCCTAGGAGCCAACGCAGGCAGGTCTGTGAACAGCAGCCAGCTGCACTGGAGGTTAGTCTGCGACGTGGTTGACCTCTAAATTGGTAGTATATAATAATAAATATTATTTAAACCAGATATATGCATTTATTTTGTTATTTGCATTATTGTTCGTTTCCTGGGTACATTCCCATTAACATATAAAGACCCTAGGAGCCAACGCAGGCAGGTCTGTGAACAGCAGCCAGCTGCACTGGAGGTTAGTCTGCGATGTGGTTGACCTCTAATTTGGTAGTATATGATAATAAATACTATTTAAAAGAGAAATATGCATTTATTTAGTTATTTGCATTATAGTTCGTTTCCTGGGTACATTCCCATTATCATATAAAGACCCTAGGAGACAACGCAGGCAGGTCTGTGGCCAGCAGCCAGCTGCACTGGACGTTAGTCTGCGACGTGGTTGACCTCTAAATTGGTTGTATATGATAATAAATGCTATTTAAACGAGAAATATGCATTTATTTTGTTATTTGCATTATTGTTCGTTTCCTGGGTACATTCCCATTAACATATAAAGACCCTAGGAGCCAACGCAGGCAGGTCTGTGAACAGCAGCCAGCTGCACTGGAGGTTAGTCTGCGACGTGGTTGACCTCTAATTTGGTAGTATATGATAATAAATACTATTTAAAAGAGAAATATGCATTTATTTTGTTATTTGCATTATAGTTCGTTTCCTGGGTACATTCCCATTAACATTTAAAGACCCTAGGAGCCAACGCAGGCAGGTCTGTGAACAGCAGCCAGCTGCACTGGAGGTTAGTCTGCGACGTGGTTGACCTCTAATTTGTTAGTATATGATAATAAATACTATTTAAAAGAGAAATATGCATTTATTTTGTTATTTGCATTATTGTTCGTTTCCTGGGTACATTCCCATTAACATATAAAAACCCTAGGAGCCAAGGCAGGCAGGTCTGTGAACAGCAGCCAGCTGCACTGGAGGTTAGTCTGCGACGTGGTTGACCTCTAATTTGGTAGTATATGATAATAAATACTATTTAAAAGAGAAATATGCATTTATTTTGTTATTTGCATTATAGTTCGTTTCCTGGGTACATTCCCATTATCATATAAAGACCCTAGGAGCCAACGTAGGCAGGTCTGTGGCCAGCAGTCAGCTGCACTGGACGTTAGTCTGCGACGTGGTTGATCTCTAATTTGGTAGTATATGATAATAAATACTATTTAAAAGAGAAATATGCATTTATTTTGTTATTTGCATTATAGTTCGTTTCCTGGGTACATTCCCATTATCATATAAAGACCCTAGGAGCCAACGCAGGCAGGTCTGTGACCAGCAGCCAGCTGCACTGGACGTTAGTCTGCGACGTGGTTGACCTCTAAATTGGTAGTATATAATAATAAATATTATTTAAACCAGAAATATGCATTTATTTTGTTATTTGCATTATTGTTCGTTTCCTGGGTACATTCCCATTAACATATAAAGACCCTAGGAGCCAACGCAAGCAGGTCTGTGAACAGCAGCCAGCTGCACTGGAGGTTAGTCTGCGATGTGGTTGACCTCTAATTTGGTAGTATATGATAATAAATACTATTTAAAAGAGAAATATGCATTTATTTAGTTATTTGCATTATAGTTCGTTTCCTGGGTACATTCCCATTATCATATAAAGACCCTAGCAGACAACGCAGGCAGGTCTGTGGCCAGCAGCCAGCTGCACTGGACGTTAGTCTGCGACGTGGTTGACCTCTAATTTGGTAGTATATGATAATAAATACTATTTAAAAGAGAAATATGCATATATTTTGTTATTTGCATTATAGTTCGTTTCCTGGGTACATTCCCATTATCATATAAAGACCCTAGGAGCCAACGCAGGCAGGTCTGTGGCCAGCAGCCAGCTGTACTGGACGTTAGTCTGCGACGTGGTTGACCTCTAAATTGGTAGTATATAATAATAAATACTATTTAAACCAGAAATATGCATTTATTTTGTTATTTGCATTATTGTTCGTTTCCTGGGTACATTCCCATTAACATATAAAGACCCTAGGAGCCAACGCAGGCAGGTCTGTGAACAGCAGCCAGCTGCACTGGAGGTTAGTCTGCGACGTGGTTGACCTCTAATTTGGTAGTATATGATAATAAATACTATTTAAAAGAGAATAATGCATTTATTTTGTTATTTGCATTATTGTTCGTTTCCTGGGTACATTCCCATTATCATATAAAGACCCTAGGAGCCAACGCAGGCAGGTCTGTGGCCAGCAGCCAGCTGCACTGGACGTTAGTCTGCGACGTGGTTGAACTCTAAATTGGTAGTATATAATAATAAATACTATTTAAACCAGAAATATGCATTTATTTTGTTATTTGCATTATTGTTCGTTTCCTGGGTACATTCCAATTAACATATAAAGACCCTAGGAGCCAACGCAGGCAGGTCTGTGAACAGCAGCCAGCTGCACTGGGGGTTAGTCTGCGACGTGGTTGACCTCTAATTTGGTAGTATATGATAATAAATACTATTTAAAAGAGAAATATGCATTTATTTTGTTATTTGCATTATAGTTCGTTTCCTGGGTACATTCCCATTATCATATAAAGACCCTAGGAGCCAACGCAGGCAGGTCTGTGGCCAGCAGCCAGCTGCACTGGACGTTAGTCTGCGACGTGGTTGACCTCTAATTTGGTAGTATATGATAATAAATACTATTTAAAAGAGAAATATGCATTTATTTTGTTATTTGCAATATACTTCGTTTCCTGGGTACATTCCCATTAACATATAAAGAACCTAGGAGCCAACGCAGGCAGGTCTGTGAACAGCAGCCAGCTGCACTGGAGGTTAGTCTGCGATGTGGTTGACCTCTAATTTGGTAGTATATGATAATAAATACTATTTAAACCAGAAATATGCATTTACTTTGTTATTTGCATTATAGTTCGTTTCCTGGGTACATTCCCATTATCATATAAAGACCCTAGGAGCCAACGCAGGCAGGTCTGTGGCCAGCAGCCAGCTGCACTGGACGTTAGTCTGCGACGTGGTTGACCTTTAATTTGGTAGTATATGATAATAAATACTATATAAAAGAGAAATATGCATTTATTTTGTTATTTGCATTATAGTTCGTTTCCTGGGTACATTCCCATTATCATATAAAGACCCTAGGAGCCAACGCAGGCAGGTCTGTGGCCAGCAGCCAGCTGCACTGGACGTTAGTCTGCGACGTGGTTGACCTCTAATTTGGTAGTATATGATAATAAATACTATTTAAAAGAGAAATATGCATTTATTTTGTTATTTGCATTATTGTTCGTTTCCTGGGTACATTCCCATTAACATATAAAGACCCTAGGAGCCAACGCAGGCAGGTCTGTGAACAGCAGCCAGCTGCACTGGAGGTTAGTCTGCGACGTGGTTGACCTCTAATTTGGTAGTATATGATAATAAATACTATTTAAAAGAGAAATATGCATTTATTTTGTTATTTGCATTATAGTTCGTTTCCTGGGTACATTCCCATTATCATATAAAGACCCTAGGAGCCAACGCAGGCAGGTCTGTGGCCAGCAGTCAGCTGCACTGGACGTTAGTCTGCGACGTGGTTGACCTCTAATTTGGTAGTATATGATAATAAATACTATTTAAAAGAGAAATATGCATTTATTTTGTTATTTGCATTATAGTTCGTTTCCTGGGTACATTCCCATTATCATATAAAGACCCTAGGAGCCAACGCAGGCAGGTCTGTGGCCAGCAGCCAGCTGCACTGGACGTTAGTCTGCGACGTGGTTGACCTCTAAATTGGTAGTATATAATAATAAATATTATTTAAACCAGAAATATGCATTTATTTTGTTATTTGCATTATTGTTCGTTTCCTGGGTACATTCCCATTAACATATAAAGACCCTAGGAGCCAACGCAGGCAGGTCTGTGAACAGCAGCCAGCTGCACTGGAGGTTAGTCTGCGATGTGGTTGACCTCTAATTTGGTAGTATATGATAATAAATACTATTTAAAAGAGAAATATGCATTTATTTAGTTATTTGCATTATAGTTCGTTTCCTGGGTACATTCCCATTATCATATAAAGACCCTAGGAGACAACGCAGGCAGGTCTGTGGCCAGCAGCCAGCTGCACTGGACGTTAGTCTGCGACGTGGTTGACCTCTAAATTGGTTGTATATGATAATAAATGCTATTTAAACGAGAAATATGCATTTATTTTTTATTTGCATTATTGTTCGTTTCCTGGGTACATTCCCATTAACATATAAAGACCCTAGGAGCCAACGCAGGCAGGTCTGTGAACAGCAGCCAGCTGCACTGGAGGTTAGTCTGCGACGTGGTTGACCTCTAATTTGGTAGTATATGATAATAAATACTATTTAAAAGAGAAATATGCATTTATTTTGTTATTTGCATTATAGTTCGTTTCCTGGGTACATTCCCATTAACATTTAAAGACCCTAGGAGCCAACGCAGGCAGGTCTGTGAACAGCAGCCAGCTGCACTGGAGGTTAGTCTGCGACGTGTTTGACCTCTAATTTGTTAGTATATGATAATAAATACTATTTAAAAGAGAAATATGCATTTATTTTGTTATTTGCATTATTGTTCGTTTCCTGGGTACATTCCCATTATCATATAAAGACCCTAGGAGCCAACGCAGGCAGGTCTGTGGCCAGCAGCCAGCTGCACTGGACGTTAGTCTGCGACGTGGTTGACCTCTAATTTGGTAGTATATGATAATAAATACTATTTAAAAGAGAAATATGCATTTATTTTGTTATTTGCATTATAGTTCGTTTCCTGGGTACATTCCCATTATCATATAAAGACCCTAGGAGCCAACGCAGGCAGGTCTGTGGCCAGCAGCCAGCTGCACTGGACGTTAGTCTGCGACGTGGTTGAACTCTAAATTGGTAGTATATAATAATAAATACTATTTAAACCAGAAATATGCATTTATTTTGTTATTTGCATTATTGTTCGTTTCCTGGGTACATTCCAATTAACATATAAAGACCCTAGGAGCCAACGCAGGCAGGTCTGTGAACAGCAGCCAGCTGCACTGGGGGTTAGTCTGCGACGTGGTTGACCTCTAATTTGGTAGTATATGATAATAAATACTATTTAAAAGAGAAATATGCATTTATTTTGTTATTTGCATTATAGTTCGTTTCCTGGGTACATTCCCATTATCATATAAAGACCCTAGGAGCCAACGCAGGCAGGTCTGTGGCCAGCAGCCAGCTGCACTGGACGTTAGTCTGCGACGTGGTTGACCTCTAATTTGGTAGTATATAATAATAAATACTATTTAAAAGAGAAATATGCATTTATTTTGTTATTTGCATTATACTTCGTTTCCTGGGTACATTCCCATTAACATATAAAGAACCTAGGAGCCAACGCAGGCAGGTCTGTGAACAGCAGCCAGCTGCACTGGAGGTTAGTCTGCGATGTGGTTGACCTCTAATTTGGTAGTATATGATAATAAATACTATTTAAACCAGAAATATGCATTTATTTTGTTATTTGCATTATAGTTCGTTTCCTGGGTACATTCCCATTATCATATAAAGACCCTAGGAGCCAACGCAGGCAGGTCTGTGGCCAGCAGCCAGCTGCACTGGACGTTAGTCTGCGACGTGGTTGACCTTTAATTTGGTAGTATATGATAATAAATACTATATAAAAGAGAAATATGCATTTATTTTGTTATTTGCATTATAGTTCGTTTCCTGGGTACATTCCCATTATCATATAAAGACCCTAGGAGCCAACGCAGGCAGGTCTGTGGCCAGCAGCCAGCTGCACTGGACGTTAGTCTGCGACGTGGTTGACCTCTAATTTGGTAGTATATGATAATAAATACTATTTAAAAGAGAAATATGCATTTATTTTGTTATTTGCATTATTGTTCGTTTCCTGGGTACATTCCCATTAACATATAAAGACCCTAGGAGCCAACGCAGGCAGGTCTGTGAACAGCAGCCAGCTGCACTGGAGGTTAGTCTGCGACGTGGTTGACCTCTAATTTGGTAGTATATGATAATAAATACTATTTAAAAGAGAAATATGCATTTATTTTGTTATTTGCATTATAGTTCGTTTCCTGGGTACATTCCCAT
Source organism: Locusta migratoria (assembly GCA_026315105.1). NCBI lineage: Eukaryota > Metazoa > Arthropoda > Insecta > Orthoptera > Acrididae > Locusta > Locusta migratoria. The sequence goes on from JAOYRU010000211.1 coordinate 995,251, forward strand.
TATCATATAAAGACCCTAGGAGCCAACGCAGGCAGGTCTGTGGCCAGCAGTCAGCTGCACTGGACGTTAGTCTGCGACGTGGTTGACCTCTAATTTGGTAGTATATGATAATAAATACTATTTAAAAGAGAAATATGCATTTATTCTGTTATTTGCATTATAGTTCGTTTCCTGGGTACATTCCCATTATCATATAAAGACCCTAGGAGCCAACGCAGGCAGGTCTGTGGCCAGCAGCCAGCTGCACTGGACGTTAGTCTGCGACGTGGTTGACCTCTAAATTGGTAGTATATAATAATAAATATTATTTAAACCAGAAATATGCATTTATTTTGTTATTTGCATTATTGTTCGTTTCCTGGGTACATTCCCATTAACATATAAAGACCCTAGGAGCCAACGCAGGCAGGTCTGTGAACAGCAGCCAGCTGCACTGGAGGTTAGTCTGCGATGTGGTTGACCTCTAATTTGGTAGTATATGATAATAAATACTATTTAAAAGAGAAATATGCATTTATTTAGTTATTTGCATTATAGTTCGTTTCCTGGGTACATTCCCATTATCATATAAAGACCCTAGGAGACAACGCAGGCAGGTCTGTGGCCAGCAGCCAGCTGCACTGGACGTTAGTCTGCGACGTGGTTGACCTCTAAATTGGTTGTATATGATAATAAATGCTATTTAAACGAGAAATATGCATTTATTTTGTTATTTGCATTATTGTTCGTTTCCTGGGTACATTCCCATTAACATATAAAGACCCTAGGAGCCAACGCAGGCAGGTCTGTGAACAGCAGCCAGCTGCACTGGAGGTTAGTCTGCGACGTGGTTGACCTCTAATTTGGTAGTATATGATAATAAATACTATTTAAAAGAGAAATATGCATTTATTTTGTTATTTGCATTATAGTTCGTTTCCTGGGTACATTCCCATTATCATATAAAGACCCTAGGAGCCAACGCAGGCAGGTCTGTGGCCAGCAGCCAGCTGCACTGGACGTTAGTCTGCGACGTGGTTGACCTCTAATTTGGTAGTATATGATAATAAATACTATTTAAAAGAGAAATATGAATTTATTTTGTTATTTGCATTATTGTTCGTTTCCTGGGTACATTCCCATTAACATATAAAGACCCTAGGAGCCAACGCAGGCAGGTCTGTGAACAGCAGCCAGCTGCACTCGAGGTTAGTCTGCGACGTGGTTGACTTCTAATTTGGTAGTATATGATAATAAATACTATTTAAAAGAGAAATATGCATTTATTTTGTTATTTGCATTATTGTTCGTTTCCTGGGTACATTCCCATTATCATATAAAGACCCTAGGAGCCAACGCAGGCAGGTCTGTGAACAGCAGCCAGCTGCACTGGAGGTTAGTCTGCGACGTGGTTGACCTCTAAATTGGTTGTATATGATAATAAATGCTATTTAAACGAGATATATGCATTTATTTTGTTATTTGCATTATTGTTCGTTTCCTGGGTACATTCCCATTAACATATAAAGAACCTAGGAGCCAACGCAGGCAGGTCTGTGAACAGCAGCCAGCTGCACTGGAGGTTAGTCTGCGACGTGGTTGACCTCTAATTTGGTAGTATATGATAATAAATACTATTTAAACCAGAAATATGCATTTATTTTGTTATTTGCATTATAGTTCGTTTCCTGGGTACATTCCCATTATCATATAAAGACCCTAGGAGCCAACGCAGGCAGGTCTGTGGCCAGCAGCCAGCTGCACTGGACGTTAGTCTGCGACGTGGTTGACCTTTAATTTGGTAGTATATGATAATAAATACTATATAAAAGAGAAATATGCATTTATTTTGTTATTTGCATTATAGTTCGTTTCCTGGGTACATTCCCGTTATCATATAAAGACCCTAGGAGCCAACGCAGGCAGGTCTGTGGCCAGCAGCCAGCTGCACTGGACGTTAGTCTGCGACGTGGTTGACCTCTAATTTGGTAGTATATGATAATAAATACTATTTAAAAGAGAAATATGCATTTATTTTGTTATTTGCATTATTGTTCGTTTCCTGGGTACATTCCCATTAACATATAAAGACCCTAGGAGCCAACGCAGGCAGGTCTGTGAACAGCAGCCAGCTGCACTGGAGGTTAGTCTGCGACATGGTTGACCTCTAATTTGGTAGTATATGATAATAAATACTATTTAAAAGAGAAATATGCATTTATTTTGTTATTTGCATTATAGTTCGTTTCCTGGGTACATTCCCATTATCATATAAAGACCCTAGGAGCCAACGCAGGCAGGTCTGTGGCCAGCAGTCAGCTGCACTGGACGTTAGTCTGCGACGTGGTTGACCTCTAATTTGGTAGTATATGATAATAAATACTATTTAAAAGAGAAATATGCATTTATTTTGTTATTTGCATTATAGTTCGTTTCCTGGGTACATTCCCATTATCATATAAAGACCCTAGGAGCCAACGCAGGCAGGTCTGTGACCAGCAGCCAGCTGCACTGGACGTTAGTCTGCGACGTGGTTGACCTCTAAATTGGTAGTATATAATAATAAATATTATTTAAACCAGATATATGCATTTATTTTGTTATTTGCATTATTGTTCGTTTCCTGGGTACATTCCCATTAACATATAAAGACCCTAGGAGCCAACGCAGGCAGGTCTGTGAACAGCAGCCAGCTGCACTGGAGGTTAGTCTGCGATGTGGTTGACCTCTAATTTGGTAGTATATGATAATAAATACTATTTAAAAGAGAAATATGCATTTATTTAGTTATTTGCATTATAGTTCGTTTCCTGGGTACATTCCCATTATCATATAAAGACCCTAGCAGACAACGCAGGCAGGTCTGTGGCCAGCAGCCAGCTGCACTGGACGTTAGTCTGCGACGTGGTTGACCTCTAATTTGGTAGTATATGATAATAAATACTATTTAAAAGAGAAATATGCATTTATTTTGTTATTTGCATTATAGTTCGTTTCCTGGGTACATTCCCATTATCATATAAAGACCCTAGGAGCCAACGCAGGCAGGTCTGTGAACAGCAGCCAGCTGCACTGGAGGTTAGTCTGCGACGTGGTTGACCTCTAATTTGGTAGTATATAATAATAAATACTATTTAAACCAGAAATATGCATTTATTTTGTTATTTGCATTATTGTTCGTTTCCTGGGTACATTCCCATTAACATATAAAGACCCTAGGAGCCAACGCAGGCAGGTCTGTGAACAGCAGCCAGCTGCACTGGAGGTTAGTCTGCGACGTGGTTGACCTCTAATTTGGTAGTATATGATAATAAATACTATTTAAAAGAGAAATATGCATTTATTTTGTTATTTGCATTATTGTTCGTTTCCTGGGTACATTCCCATTATCATATAAAGACCCTAGGAGCCAACGCAGGCAGGTCTGTGGCCAGCAGCCAGCTGCACTGGACGTTAGTCTGCGACGTGGTTGACCTCTAATTTGGTAGTATATGATAATAAATACTATTTAAAAGAGAAATATGCATTTATTTTGTTATTTGCATTATAGTTCGTTTCCTGGGTACATTCCCATTATCATATAAAGACCCTAGGAGCCAACGCAGGCAGGTCTGTGGCCAGCAGCCAGCTGCACTGGACGTTAGTCTGCGACGTGGTTGAACTCTAAATTGGTAGTATATAATAATAAATACTATTTAAACCAGAAATATGCATTTATTTTGTTATTTGCATTATTATTCGTTTCCTGGGTACATTCCAATTAACATATAAAGACCCTAGGAGCCAACGCAGGCAGGTCTGTGGCCAGCAGCCAGCTGCACTGGACGTTAGTCTGCGACGTGGTTGACCTCTAATTTGGTAGTATATGATAATAATACTATTTAAAAGAGAAATATGCATTTATTTTGTTATTTGCATTATACTTCGTTTCCTGGGTACATTCCCATTATCATATAAAGACCCTAGGAGCCAACGCAGGCAGGTCTGTGGCCAGCAGCCAGCTGCACTGGACGTTAGTCTGCGACGTGGTTGACATCTAAATTGGTAGTATATAATAATAAATACTATTTAAACCAGAAATATGCATTTATTTTGTTATTTGCATTATTGTTCGTTTCCTGGGTACATTCCCATTAACATATAAAGACCCTAGGAGCCAACGCAGGCAGGTCTGTGAACAGCAGCCAGCTGCACTGGAGGTTAGTCTGCGACGTGGTTGACCTCTAATTTGGTAGTATATGATAATAAATACTATTTAAAAGAGAAATATGCATTTATTTGGTTATTTGCATTATAGTTCGTTTCCTGGGTACATTCCCATTATCATATAAAGACCCTAGGAGCCAACGCAGGCAGGTCTGTGAACAGCAGCCAGCTGCACTGGAGGTTAGTCTGCGACGTGGTTGACCTCTAATTTGGTAGTATATGATAATAAATACTATTTAAAAGAGAAATATGCATTTATTTTGTTATTTGCATTATTGTTCGTTTCCTGGGTACATTCCCATTAACATATAAAGACCCTAGGAGCCAACGCAGGCAGGTCTGTGAACAGCAGCCAGCTGCACTGGTGGTTAGTCTGCGACGTGGTTGACCTCTAATTTGATAGTATATGATAATAAATACTATTTAAAAGAGAAATATGCATTTATTTTGTTATTTGCATTATAGTTCGTTTCCTGGGTACATTCCCATTATCATATAAAGACCCTAGGAGCCAACGCAGGCAGGTCTGTGGCCAGCAGCCAGCTGCACTGGACGTTAGTCTGCGACGTGGTTGACCTCTAATTTGGTAGTATATGATAATAAATACTATTTAAAAGAGAAATATGCATTTATTTTGTTATTTGCATTATTGTTCGTTTCCTGGGTACATTCCCATTAACATATAAAGACCCTAGGAGCCAACGCAGGCAGGTCTGTGAACAGCAGCCAGCTGCACTGGAGGTTAGTCTGCGACGTGGTTGACCTCTAATTTGGTAGTATATGATAATAAATACTATTTAAAAGAGAAATATGCATTTATTTTGTTATTTGCATTATAGTTCGTTTCCTGGGTACATTCCCATTATCATATAAAGACCCTAGGAGCCAACGCAGGCAGGTCTGTGGCCAGCAGCCAGCTGCACTGGACGTTAGTCTGCGACGTGGTTGACCTCTAATTTGGTTGTATATGATAATAAATGCTATTTAAACGAGAAATATGCATTTATTTTGTTATTTGCATTATTGTTCGTTTCCTGGGTACATTCCCATTATCATATAAAGACCCTAGGAGCCAACGCAGGCAGGGCTGTGGACAGCAGCCAGCTGCACTGGAGGTTAGTCTGCGACGTGGTTACATCGAAATTAGTTGTATATGATAATAAATGCTATTTAAACGAGAAATATGCATTTATTTTGTTATTTGCATTATTGTTCGTTTCCTGGGTACATTCCCATTATCATATAAAGACCCTAGGAGCCAAAGCAGGCAGGTCTGTGAACAGCAGCCAGCTGCACTGGAGGTTAGTCTGCGACGTGGTTGACCTCTAAATTGGTTGTATATGATAATAAATGCTATTTAAACGAGAAATATGCATTTATTTTGTTATTTGCATTATTGTTCGTTTCCTGGGTACATTCCCATTCTCATATAAAGACCCTAGGAGCCAACGCAGGCAGGTCTGTGAACAGCAGCCAGCTGCACTGGAGGTTAGTCTGCAACGTGGTTGACCTCTAAATTGGTTGTATATGATAATAAATGCTATTTAAACGAGAAATATGCATTTATTTTGTTAATTGCATTATTGTTCGTTTCCTGGGTACATTCCCATTATCATATAAAGACCCTAGGAGCCAACGCAGGCAGGTCTGTGAACAGCAGCCAGCTGCACTGGAGGTTAGTCTGCGACGTGGTTGACCTCTAAATTGGTTGTATATGTTAATAAATGCTATTTAAACGAGAAATATGCATTTATTTTGTTATTTGCATTATTGTTCGTTTCCTGGGTACATTCCCATTATCATATAAAGACCCTAGGAGCCAACGCAGGCAGGTCTGTGAACAGCAGCCAGCTGCACTGGAGGTTAGTCTGCGACGTGGTTGACCTCTAAATTGGTTGTATATGATAATAAATGGTATTTAAACGAGAAATATGCATTTATTTTGTTATTTGCATTATTGTTCGTTTCCTGGGTACATTCCCATTATCATATAAAGACCCTAGGAGCCAACGCAGGCAGGGCTGTGGACAGCAGCCAGCTGCACTGGAGGTTAGTCTGCGACGTGGTTGACCTCTAAATTGGTTGTATATGATAATAAATGCTATTTAAACGAGAAATATGCATTTATTTTGTTATTTGCATTATTGTTCGTTTCCTGGGTACATTCCCATTATCATATAAATACCCTAGGAGCCAACGCAGGCAGGGCTGTGGACAGCAGCCAGCTGCACTGGAGGTTAGTCTGCGACGTGGTTACATCTAAATTGGTTGTATATGATAATAAATGCTATTTAAACGAGAAATATGCATTTATTTTGTTATTTGCATTATTGTTCGTTTCCTGGGTACATTCCCATTATCATATAAAGACCCTAGGAGCCAACGCAGGCAGGGCTGTGGACAGCAGCCAGCTGCACTGGAGGTTAGTCTGCGACGTGGTTACATCTAAATTGGTTGTATATGATAATAAATGCTATTTAAACGAGAAATATGCATTTATTTTGTTATTTGCATTATTGTTCGTTTCCTGGGTACATTCCCATTATCATATAAAGACCCTAGGAGCCAAAGCAGGCAGGTCTGTGAACAGCAGCCAGCTGCACTGGAGGTTAGTCTGCGACGTGGTTGACCTCTAAATTGGTTGTATATGATAATAAATGCTATTTAAACGAGAAATATGCATTTATTTTGTTATTTGCATTATTGTTCGTTTCCTGGGTACATTCCCATTATCATATAAAGACCCTAGGAGCCAACGCAGGCAGGGCTGTGGACAGCAGCCAGCTGCACTGGAGGTTAGTCTGCGACGTGGTTGACCTCTAAATTGGTTGTATATGATAATAAATGCTATTTAAACGAGAAATATGCATTTATTTTGTTATTTGCATTATTGTTCGTTTCCTGGGTACATTCCCATTATCATATAAAGACCCTAGGAGCCAACGCAGGCAGGGCTGTGGACAGCAGCCAGCTGCACTGGAGGTTTGTCTGCGACGTGGTTACATCTAAATTGGTTGTATATGGTAATAAATGCTATTTAAACGAGAAATATGCATTTATTTTGTTATTTGCATTATTGTTCGTTTCCTGGGTACATTCCCATTATCATATAAAGACCCTAGGAGCCAACGCAGGCAGGTCAGTGAACAGCAGCCAGCTGCACTGGAGGTTAGTCTGCGACGTGGTTGACCTCTAAATTGGTTGTATATGTTAATAAATGCTATTTAAACGAGAAATATGCATTTATTTTGTTATTTGCATTATTGTTCGTTTCCTGGGTACATTCCCATTAACATATAAAGACCCTAGGAGCCAACGCAGGCAGGTCTGTGAACAGCAGCCAGCTGCACTGGAGGTTAGTCTGCGACGTGGTTGACCTCTAATTTGATAGTATATGATAATAAATACTATTTAAAAGAGAAATATGCATTTATTTTATTATTTGCATTATAGTTCGTTTCCTGGGTACATTCCCATTATCACATAAAGACCCTAGGAGCCAACGCAGGCAGGTCTGTGGCCAGCAGCCAGCTGCACTGGACGTTAGTCTGCGACGTGGTTGACCTCTAATTTGGTAGTATATGATAATAAATACTATTTAAAAGAGAAATATGCATTTATTTTGTTATTTGCATTATTGTTCGTTTCCTGGGTACATTCCCATTAACATATAAAGACCCTAGGAGCCAACGCAGGCAGGTCTGTGAACAGCAGCCAGCTGCACTGGAGGTTAGTCTGCGACGTGGTTGACCTCTAATTTGGTAGTATATGATAATAAATACTATTTAAAAGAGAAATATGCATTTATTTTGTTATTTGCATTATAGTTCGTTTCCTGGGTACATTCCCATTATCATATAAAGACCCTAGGAGCCAACGCAGGCAGGTCTGTGGACAGCACCCAGCTGCACTGGAGGTTAGTCTGCGACGTGGTTACATCGAAATTGGTTGTATATGATAATAAATGCTATTTAAACGAGAAATATGCATTTATTTTGTTATTTGCATTATTGTTCGTTTCCTGGGTACATTCCCATTATCATATAAAGACCCTAGGAGCCAAAGCAGGCAGGTCTGTGAACAGCAGCCAGCTGCACTGGAGGTTAGTCTGCGACGTGGTTGACCTCTAAATTGGTTGTATATGATAATAAATGCTATTTAAACGAGAAATATGCATTTATTTTGTTATTTGCATTATTGTTCGTTTCCTGGGTACATTCCCATTCTCATATAAAGACCCTAGGAGCCAACGCAGGCAGGTCTGTGAACAGCAGCCAGCTGCACTGGAGGTTAGTCTGCAACGTGTTTGACCTCTAAATTGGTTGTATATGATAATAAATGCTATTTAAACGAGAAATATGCATTTATTTTGTTATTGGCATTATTGTTCGTTTCCTGGGTACATTCCCATTATCATATAAAGACCCTAGGAGCCAACGCAGGCAGGTCTGTGAACAGCAGCCAGCTGCACTGGAGGTTAGTCTGCGACGTGGTTGACCTCTAAATTGGTTGTATATGTTAATAAATGCTATTTAAACGAGAAATATGCATTTATTTTGTTATTTGCATTATTGTTCGTTTCCTGGGTACATTCCCATTAACATATAAAGACCCTAGGAGCCAACGCAGTCAGGGCTGTGGACAGCAGCCAGCTGCACTGGAGGTTAGTCTGCGACGTGGTTACATCTAAATTGGTTGTATATGATAATAAATGCTATTTAAACGAGAAATATGCATTTATTTTGTTATTTGCATTATTGTTCGTTTCCTGGGTACATTCCCATTATCATATAAAGACCCTAGGAGCCAAAGCAGGCAGGTCTGTGAACAGCAGCCAGCTGCACTGGAGGTTAGTCTGCGACGTGGTTGACCTCTAAATTGGTTGTATATGATAATAAATGCTATTTAAACGAGAAATATGCATTTATTTTGTTATTTGCATTATTGTTCGTTTCCTGGGTACATTCTCATTCTCATATAAAGACCCTAGGAGCCAAAGCAGGCAGGTCTGTGAACAGCAGCCAGCTGCACTGGAGGTTAGTCTGCAACGTGGTTGACCTCTAAATTGGTTGTATTTGATAATAAATGCTATTTAAACGAGAAATATGCATTTATTTTGTTATTTGCATTATTGTTCGTTTCCTGGGTACATTCCCATTATCATATAAAGACCCTAGGAGCCAACGCAGGCAGGTCTGTGAACAGCAGCCAGCTGCACTGGAGGTTAGTCTGCGACGTGGTTGACCTCTAAATTGGTTGTATATGTTAATAAATGCTATTTAAACGAGAAATATGCATTTATTTTGTTATTTGCATTATTGTTCGTTTCCTGGGTACATTCCCATTAACATATAAAGACCCTAGGAGCCAACGCAGGCAGGTCAGTGAACAGCAGCCAGCTGCACTGGAGGTTAGTCTGCGACGTGGTTGACCTCTAAATTGGTTGTATATGTTAATAAATGCTATTTAAACGAGAAATATGCATTTATTTTGTTATTTGCATTATTGTTCGTTTCCTGGGTACATTCCCATTAACATATAAAGACCCTAGGAGCCAACGCAGGCAGGTCTGTGAACAGCAGCCAGCTGCACTGGAGGTTAGTCTGCGACGTGGTTGACCTCTAATTTGATAGTATATGATAATAAATACTATTTAAAAGAGAAATATGCATTTATTTTGTTATTTGCATTATTGTTCGTTTCCTGGGTACATTCCCATTAACATATAAAGACCCTAGGAGCCAACGCAGGCAGGTCTGTGAACAGCAGCCAGCTGCACTGGAGGTTAGTCTGCGACGTGGTTGACCTCTAATTTGGTAGTATATGATAATAAATACTATTTAAAAGAGAAATATGCATTTATTTTGTTATTTGCATTATAGTTCGTTTCCTGGGTACATTCCCATTATCATATAAAGACCCTAGGAGCCAACGCAGGCAGGTCTGTGGACAGCAGCCAGCTGCACTGGAGGTTAGTCTGCGACGTGGTTACATCGAAATTGGTTGTATATGATAATAAATGCTATTTAAACGAGAAATATGCATTTATTTTGTTATTTGCATTATTGTTCGTTTCCTGGGTACATTCCCATTATCATATAAAGACCCTAGGAGCCAAAGCAGGCAGGTCTGTGAACAGCAGCCAGCTGCACTGGAGGTTAGTCTGCGACGTGGTTGACCTCTAAATTGGTTGTATATGATAATAAATGCTATTTAAACGAGAAATATGCATTTATTTTGTTATTTGCATTATTGTTCGTTTCCTGGGTACATTCCCATTCTCATATAAAGACCCTAGGAGCCAACGCAGGCAGGTCTGTGAACAGCAGCCAGCTGCACTGGAGGTTAGTCTGCAACGTGTTTGACCTCTAAATTGGTTGTATATGATAATAAATGCTATTTAAACGAGAAATATGCATTTATTTTGTTATTTGCATTATTGTTCGTTTCCTGGGTACATTCCCATTATCATATAAAGACCCTAGGAGCCAACGCAGGCAGGTCTGTGAACAGCAGCCAGCTGCACTGGAGGTTAGTCTGCGACGTGGTTGACCTCTAAATTGGTTGTATATGTTAATAAATGCTATTTAAACGAGAAATATGCATTTATTTTGTTATTTGCATTATTGTTCGTTTCCTGGGTACATTCCCATTAACATATAAAGACCCTAGGAGCCAACGCAGTCAGGGCTGTGGACAGCAGCCAGCTGCACTGGAGGTTAGTCTGCGACGTGGTTACATCTAAATTGGTTGTATATGATAATAAATGCTATTTAAACGAGAAATATGCATTTATTTTGTTATTTGCATTATTGTTCGTTTCCTGGGTACATTCCCATTATCATATAAAGACCCTAGGAGCCAAAGCAGGCAGGTCTGTGAACAGCAGCCAGCTGCACTGGAGGTTAGTCTGCGACGTGGTTGACCTCTAAATTGGTTGTATATGATAATAAATGCTATTTAAACGAGAAATATGCATTTATTTTGTTATTTGCATTATTGTTCGTTTCCTGGGTACATTCCCATTCTCATATAAAGACCCTAGGAGCCAAAGCAGGCAGGTCTGTGAACAGCAGCCAGCTGCACTGGAGGTTAGTCTGCAACGTGGTTGACCTCTAAATTGGTTGTATTTGATAATAAATGCTATTTAAACGAGAAATATGCATTTATTTTGTTATTTGCATTATTGTTCGTTTCCTGGGTACATTCCCATTATCATATAAAGACCCTAGGAGCCAACGCAGGCAGGTCTGTGAACAGCAGCCAGCTGCACTGGAGGTTAGTCTGCGACGTGGTTGACCTCTAAATTGGTTGTATATGTTAATAAATGCTATTTAAACGAGAAATATGCATTTATTTTGTTATTTGCATTATTGTTCGTTTCCTGGGTACATTCCCATTAACATATAAAGACCCTAGGAGCCAACGCAGGCAGGTCTGTGAACAGCAGCCAGCTGCACTGGAGGTTAGTCTGCGACGTGGTTGACCTCTAAATTGGTTGTATATGATAATAAATGGTATTTAAACGAGAAATATGCATTTATTTTGTTATTTGCATTATTGTTCGTTTCCTGGGTACATTCCCATTATCATATAAAGACCCTAGGAGCCAACGCAGGCAGGGCTGTGGACAGCAGCCAGCTGCACTGGAGGTTAGTCTGCGACGTGGTTGACCTCTAAATTGGTTGTATATGATAATAAATGCTATTTAAACGAGAAATATGCATTTATTTTGTTATTTGCATTATTGTTCGTTTCCTGGGTACATTCCCATTATCATATAAATACCCTAGGAGCCAACGCAGGCAGGGCTGTGGACAGCAGCCAGCTGCACTGGAGGTTAGTCTGCGACGTGGTTACATCTAAATTGGTTGTATATGATAATAAATGCTATTTAAACGAGAAATATGCATTTATTTTGTTATTTGCATTATTGTTCGTTTCCTGGGTACATTCCCATTATCATATAAAGACCCTAGGAGCCAACGCAGGCAGGGCTGTGGACAGCAGCCAGCTGCACTGGAGGTTAGTCTGCGACGTGGTTACATCTAAATTGGTTGTATATGATAATAAATGCTATTTAAACGAGAAATATGCATTTATTTTGTTATTTGCATTATTGTTCGTTTCCTGGGTACATTCCCATTATCATATAAAGACCCTAGGAGCCAAAGCAGGCAGGTCTGTGAACAGCAGCCAGCTGCACTGGAGGTTAGTCTGCGACGTGGTTGACCTCTAAATTGGTTGTATATGATAATAAATGCTATTTAAACGAGAAATATGCATTTATTTTGTTATTTGCATTATTGTTCGTTTCCTGGGTACATTCCCATTATCATATAAAGACCCTAGGAGCCAACGCAGGCAGGGCTGTGGACAGCAGCCAGCTGCACTGGAGGTTAGTCTGCGACGTGGTTGACCTCTAAATTGGTTGTATATGATAATAAATGCTATTTAAACGAGAAATATGCATTTATTTTGTTATTTGCATTATTGTTCGTTTCCTGGGTACATTCCCATTATCATATAAAGACCCTAGGAGCCAACGCAGGCAGGGCTGTGGACAGCAGCCAGCTGCACTGGAGGTTTGTCTGCGACGTGGTTACATCTAAATTGGTTGTATATGATAATAAATGCTATTTAAACGAGAAATATGCATTTATTTTGTTATTTGCATTATTGTTCGTTTCCTGGGTACATTCCCATTATCATATAAAGACCCTAGGAGCCAACGCAGGCAGGTCAGTGAACAGCAGCCAGCTGCACTGGAGGTTAGTCTGCGACGTGGTTGACCTCTAAATTGGTTGTATATGTTAATAAATGCTATTTAAACGAGAAATATGCATTTATTTTGTTATTTGCATTATTGTTCGTTTCCTGGGTACATTCCCATTAACATATAAAGACCCTAGGAGCCAACGCAGGCAGGTCTGTGAACAGCAGCCAGCTGCACTGGAGGTTAGTCTGCGACGTGGTTGACCTCTAATTTGATAGTATATGATAATAAATACTATTTAAAAGAGAAATATGCATTTATTTTGTTATTTGCATTATAGTTCGTTTCCTGGGTACATTCCCATTATCACATAAAGACCCTAGGAGCCAACGCAGGCAGGTCTGTGGCCAGCAGCCAGCTGCACTGGACGTTAGTCTGCGACGTGGTTGACCTCTAATTTGGTAGTATATGATAATAAATACTATTTAAAAGAGAAATATGCATTTATTTTGTTATTTGCATTATTGTTCGTTTCCTGGGTACATTCCCATTAACATATAAAGACCCTAGGAGCCAACGCAGGCAGGTCTGTGAACAGCAGCCAGCTGCACTGGAGGTTAGTCTGCGACGTGGTTGACCTCTAATTTGGTAGTATATGATAATAAATACTATTTAAAAGAGAAATATGCATTTATTTTGTTATTTGCATTATAGTTCGTTTCCTGGGTACATTCCCATTATCATATAAAGACCCTAGGAGCCAACGCAGGCAGGTCTGTGGACAGCAGCCAGCTGCACTGGAGGTTAGTCTGCGACGTGGTTACATCGAAATTGGTTGTATATGATAATAAATGCTATTTAAACGAGATATATGCATTTATTTTGTTATTTGCATTATTGTTCGTTTCCTGGGTACATTCCCATTATCATATAAAGACCCTAGGAGCCAAAGCAGGCAGGTCTGTGAACAGCAGCCAGCTGCACTGGAGGTTAGTCTGCGACGTGGTTGACCTCTAAATTGGTTGTATATGATAATAAATGCTATTTAAACGAGAAATATGCATTTATTTTGTTATTTGCATTATTGTTCGTTTCCTGGGTACATTCCCATTCTCATATAAAGACCCTAGGAGCCAACGCAGGCAGGTCTGTGAACAGCAGCCAGCTGCACTGGAGGTTAGTCTGCAACGTGTTTGACCTCTAAATTGGTTGTATATGATAATAAATGCTATTTAAACGAGAAATATGCATTTATTTTGTTATTTGCATTATTGTTCGTTTCCTGGGTACATTCCCATTATCATATAAAGACCCTAGGAGCCAACGCAGGCAGGTCTGTGAACAGCAGCCAGCTGCACTGGAGGTTAGTCTGCGACGTGGTTGACCTCTAAATTGGTTGTATATGTTAATAAATGCTATTTAAACGAGAAATATGCATTTATTTTGTTATTTGCATTATTGTTCGTTTCCTGGGTACATTCCCATTAACATATAAAGACCCTAGGAGCCAACGCAGTCAGGGCTGTGGACAGCAGCCAGCTGCACTGGAGGTTAGTCTGCGACGTGGTTACATCTAAATTGGTTGTATATGATAATAAATGCTATTTAAACGAGAAATATGCATTTATTTTGTTATTTGCATTATTGTTCGTTTCCTGGGTACATTCCCATTATCATATAAAGACCCTAGGAGCCAAAGCAGGCAGGTCTGTGAACAGCAGCCAGCTGCACTGGAGGTTAGTCTGCGACGTGGTTGACCTCTAAATTGGTTGTATATGATAATAAATGCTATTTAAACGAGAAATATGCATTTATTTTGTTATTTGCATTATTGTTCGTTTCCTGGGTACATTCCCATTCTCATATAAAGACCCTAGGAGCCAAAGCAGGCAGGTCTGTGAACAGCAGCCAGCTGCACTGGAGGTTAGTCTGCAACGTGGTTGACCTCTAAATTGGTTGTATTTGATAATAAATGCTATTTAAACGAGAAATATGCATTTATTTTGTTATTTGCATTATTGTTCGTTTCCTGGGTACATTCCCATTATCATATAAAGACCCTAGGAGCCAACGCAGGCAGGTCTGTGAACAGCAGCCAGCTGCACTGGAGGTTAGTCTGCGACGTGGTTGACCTCTAAATTGGTTGTATATGTTAATAAATGCTATTTAAACGAGAAATATGCATTTATTTTGTTATTTGCATTATTGTTCGTTTCCTGGGTACATTCCCATTAACATATAAAGACCCTAGGAGCCAACGCAGGCAGGTCTGTGAACAGCAGCCAGCTGCACTGGAGGTTAGTCTGCGACGTGGTTGACCTCTAATTTGATAGTATATGATAATAAATACTATTTAAAAGAGAAATATGCATTTATTTTGTTATTTGCATTATAGTTCGTTTCCTGGGTACATTCCCATTATCACATAAAGACCCTAGGAGCCAACGCAGGCAGGTCTGTGGCCAGCAGCCAGCTGCACTGGACGTTAGTCTGCGACGTGGTTGACCTCTCATTTGGTAGTATATGATAATAAATACTATTTAAAAGAGAAATATGCATTTATTTTGTTATTTGCATTATTGTTCGTGTCCTGGGTACATTCCCATTAACATATAAAGACCCTAGGAGCCAACGCAGGCAGGTCTGTGAACAGCAGCCAGCTGCACTGGAGGTTAGTCTGCGACGTGGTTGACCTCTAATTTGGTAGTATATGATAATAAATACTATTTAAAAGAGAAATATGCATTTATTTTGTTATTTGCATTATAGTTCGTTTCCTGGGTACATTCCCATTATCATATAAAGACCCTAGGAGCCAACGCAGGCAGGTCTGTGGCCAGCAGCCAGCTGCACTGGACGTTAGTCTGCGACGTGGTTGACCTCTAATTTGGTAGTATATGATAATAAATACTATTTAAAAGAGAAATATGCATTTATTTTGTTATTTGCATTATTGTTCGTTTCCTGGGTACATTCCCATTAACATATAAAGACCCTAGGAGCCAACGCAGGCAGGTCTGTGAACAGCAGCCAGCTGCACTGGAGGTTAGTCTGCGACGTGGTTGACCTCTAATTTGGTAGTATATGATAATAAATACTATTTAAAAGAGAAATATGCATTTATTTTGTTATTTGCATTATTGTTCGTTTCCTGGGTACATTCCCATTATCATATAAAGACCCTAGGAGCCAACGCAGGCAGGGCTGTGGACAGCAGCCAGCTGCACTGGAGGTTAGTCTGCGACGTGGTTGACCTCTAAATTGGTTGTATATGATAATAAATGCTATTTAAACGAGAAATATGCATTTATTTTGTTATTTGCATTATTGTTCGTTTCCTGGGTACATTCCCATTATCATATAAAGACCCTAGGAGCCAACGCAGGCAGGGCTGTGGACAGCAGCCAGCTGCACTGGAGGTTAGTCTGCGACGTGGTTGACCTCTAAATTGGTTGTATATGATAATAAATGCTATTTAAACGAGAAATATGCATTTATTTTGTTATTTGCATTATTGTTCGTTTCCTGGGTACATTCCCATTATCATATAAAGACCCTAGGAGCCAACGCAGGCAGGGCTGTGGACAGCAGCCAGATGCACTGGAGGTTAGTCTGCGACGTGGTTACATCTAAATTGGTTGTATATGATAATAAATGCTATTTAAACGAGAAATATGCATTTATTTTGTTATTTGCATTATTGTTCGTTTCCTGGGTACATTCCCATTATCATATAAAGACCCTAGGAGCCAAAGCAGGCAGGTCTGTGAACAGCAGCCAGCTGCACTGGAGGTTAGTCTGCGACGTGGTTGACCTCTAAATTGGTTGTATATGATAATAAATGCTATTTAAACGAGAAATATGCATTTATTTTGTTATTTGCATTATTGTTCGTTTCCTGGGTACATTCCCATTCTCATATAAAGACCCTAGGAGCCAACGCAGGCAGGTCTGTGAACAGCAGCCAGCTGCACTGGAGGTTAGTCTGCAACGTGGTTGACCTCTAAATTGGTTGTATATGATAATAAATGTTATTTAAACGAGAAATATGCATTTATTTTGTTATTTGCATTATTGTTCGTTTCCTGGGTACATTCCCATTATCATATAAAGACCCTAGGAGCCAACGCAGGCAGGTCTGTGAACAGCAGCCAGCTGCACTGGAGGTTAGTCTGCGACGTGGTTGACCTCTAAATTGGTTGTATATATTAATAAATGCTATTTAAACGAGAAATATGCATTTATTTTGTTATTTGCATTATTGTTCGTTTCCTGGGTACATTCCCATTAACATATAAAGACCCTAGGAGCCAACGCAGGCAGGTCTGTGAACAGCAGCCAGCTGCACTGGAGGTTAGTCTGCGACGTGGTTGACCTCTAATTTGATAGTATATGATAATAAATACTATTTAAAAGAGAAATATGCATTTATTTTGTTATTTGCATTATAGTTCGTTTCCTGGGTACATTCCCATTATCACATAAAGACCCTAGGTGCCAACGCAGGCAGGTCTGTGGCCAGCAGCCAGCTGCACTGGACGTTAGTCTGCGACGTGGTTGACCTCTAATTTGGTAGTATATGATAATAAATACTATTTAAAAGAGAAATATGCATTTATTTTGTTATTTGCATTATTGTTCGTTTCCTGGGTACATTCCCATTAACATATAAAGACCCTAGGAGCCAACGCAGGCAGGTCTGTGAACAGCAGCCAGCTGCACTGGAGGTTAGTCTGCGACGTGGTTGACCTCTAATTTGGTAGTATATGATAATAAATACTATTTAAAAGAGAAATATGCATTTATTTTGTTATTTGCATTATAGTTCGTTTCCTGGGTACATTCCCATTATCATATAAAGACCCTAGGAGCCAACGCAGGCAGGTCTGTGGACAGCAGCCAGCTGCACTGGACGTTAGTCTGCGACGTGGTTGACCTATAATTTGGTAGTATATGATAATAAATACTATTTAAAAGAGAAATATGCATTTATTTTGTTATTTGCATTATTGTTCGTTTCCTGGGTACATTCCCATTAACATATAAAGACCCTAGGAGCCAACGCAGGCAGGTCTGTGAACAGCAGCCAGCTGCACTGGAGGTTAGTCTGCGACGTGGTTGACCTCTAATTTGGTAGTATATGATAATAAATACTATTTAAAAGAGAAATATGCATTTATTTTGTTATTTGCATTATTGTTCGTTTCCTGGGTACATTCCCATTATCATATAAAGACCCTAGGAGCCAACGCAGGCAGGGCTGTGGACAGCAGCCAGCTGCACTGGAGGTTAGTCTGCGACGTGGTTGACCTCTAAATTGGTTGTATATGATAATAAATGCTATTTAAACGAGAAATATGCATTTATTTTGTTATTTGCATTATTGTTCGTTTCCTGGGTACATTCCCATTATCATATAAAGACCCTAGGAGCCAACGCAGGCAGGGCTGTGGACAGCAGCCAGCTGCACTGGAGGTTAGTCTGCGACGTGGTTGACCTCTAAATTGGTTGTATATGATAATAAATGCTATTTAAACGAGAAATATGCATTTATTTTGTTATTTGCATTATTGTTCGTTTCCTGGGTACATTCCCATTATCATATAAAGACCCTAGGAGCCAACGCAGGCAGGGCTGTGGACAGCAGCCAGCTGCACTGGAGGTTAGTCTGCGACGTGGTTACATCGAAATTGGTTGTATATGATAATAAATGCTATTTAAACGAGAAATATGCATTTATTTTGTTATTTGCATTATTGTTCGTTTCCTGGGTACATTCCCATTATCATATAAAGACCCTAGGAGCCAAAGCAGGCAGGTCTGTGAACAGCAGCCAGCTGCACTGGAGGTTAGTCTGCGACGTGGTTGACCTCTAAATTGGTTGTATATGATAATAAATGCTATTTAAACGAGAAATATGCATTTATATTGTTATTTGCATTATTGTTCGTTTCCTGGGTACATTCCCATTCTCATATAAAGACCCTAGGAGCCAACGCAGGCAGGTCTGTGAACAGCAACCAGCTGCACTGGAGGTTAGTCTGCAACGTGGTTGACCTCTAAATTGGTTGTATATGATAATAAATGCTATTTAAACGAGAAATATGCATTTATTTTGTTAATTGCATTATTGTTCGTTTCCTGGGTACATTCCCATTATCATATAAAGACCCTAGGAGCCAACGCAGGCAGGTCTGTGAACAGCAGCCAGCTGCACTGGAGGTTAGTCTGCGACGTGGTTGACCTCTAAATTGGTTGTATATGTTAATAAATGCTATTTAAACGAGAAATATGCATTTATTTTGTTATTTGCATTATTGTTCGTTTCTTGGGTACATTCCCATTATCATATAAAGACCCTAGGAGCCAACGCAGGCAGGTCTGTGAACAGCAGCCAGCTGCACTGGAGGTTAGTCTGCGACGTGGTTGACCTCTAAATTGGTTGTATATGATAATAAATGCTATTTAAACGACAAATATGCATTTATTTTGTTATTTGCATTATTGTTCGTTTCCTGGGTACATTCCCATTATCATATAAAGACCCTAGGAGCCAACGCAGGCAGGGCTGTGGACAGCAGCCAGCTGCACTGGAGGTTAGGCTGCGACGTGGTTGACCTCTAAATTGGTTGTATATGATAATAAATGCTATTTAAACGAGAAATATGCATTTATTTTGTTATTTGCATTATTGTTCGTTTCCTGGGTACATTCCCATTATCATATAAAGACCCTAGGAGCCAACGCAGGCAGGGCTGTGGACAGCAGCCAGCTGCACTGGAGGTTAGTCTGCGACGTGGTTACATCTAAATTGGTTGTATATGATAATAAATGCTATTTAAACGAGAAATATGCATTTATTTTGTTATTTGCATTATTGTTCGTTTCCTGGGTACATTCCCATTATCATATAAAGACCCTAGGAGCCAACGCAGGCAGGGCTGTGGACAGCAGCCAGCTGCACTGGAGGTTAGTCTGCGACGTGGTTGACCTCTAAATTGGTTGTATATGATAATAAATGCTTTTTAAACGAGAAATATGCATTTATTTTGTTATTTGCATTATTGTTCGTTTCCTGGGTACATTCCCATTATCATATAAAGACCCTAGGAGCCAAAGCAGGCAGGTCTGTGAACAGCAGCCAGCTGCACTGGAGGTTAGTCTGCGACGTGGTTTACCTCTAAATTGGTTGTATATGATAATAAATGCTATTTAAACGAGAAATATGCATTTATTTTGTTATTTGCATTATTGTTCGTTTCCTGGGTACATTCCCATTATCATATAAAGACCCTAGGAGCCAACGCAGGCAGGGCTGTGGACAGCAGCCAGCTGCACTGGAGGTTAGTCTGCGACGTGGTTGACCTCTAAATTGGTTGTATATGATAATAAATGCTATTTAAACGAGAAATATGCATTTATTTTGTTATTTGCATTATTGTTCGTTTCCTGGGTACATTCCCATTATCATATAAAGACCCTAGGAGCCAACGCAGGCAGGGCTGTGGACAGCAGCCAGCTGCACTGGAGGTTAGTCTGCGACGTGGTTACATCTAAATTGGTTGTATATGATAATAAATGCTATTTAAACGAGAAATATGCATTTATTTTGTTATTTGCATTATTGTTCGTTTCCTGGGTACATTCCCATTATCATATAAAGACCCTAGGAGCCAAAGCAGGCAGGTCTGTGAACAGCAGCCAGCTGCACTGGATGTTAGTCTGCGACGTGGTTGACCTCTAAATTGGTTGTATATGATAATAAATGCTATTTAAACGAGAAATATGCATTTATTTTGTTATTTGCATTATTGTTCGTTTCCTGGGTACATTCCCATTCTCATATAAAGACCCTAGGAGCCAACGCAGGCAGGTCTGTGAACAGCAGCCAGCTGCACTGGAGGTTAGTCTGCAACGTGGTTGACCTCTAAATTGGTTGTATATGATAATAAATGCTATTTAAACGAGAAATATGCATTTATTTTGTTATTTGCATTATTGTTCGTTTCCTGGGTACATTCCCATTATCATATAAAGACCCTAGGAGCCAACGCAGGCAGGTCTGTGAACAGCAGCCAGCTGCACTGGAGGTTAGTCTGCGACGTGGTTGACCTCTAAATTGGTTGTATATGTTAATAAATGCTATTTAAACGAGAAATATGCATTTATTTTGTTATTTGCATTATTGTTCGTTTCCTGGGTACATTCCCATTATCATATAAAGACCCTAGGAGCCAACGCTGGCAGGTCTGTGAACAGCAGCCAGCTGCACTGGAGGTTAGTCTGCGACGTGGTTGACCTCTAAATTGGTTGTATATGATAATAAATGTTATTTAAACGAGAAATATGCATTTATTTTGTTATTTGCATTATTGTTCGTTTCCTGGGTACATTCCCATTATCATATAAAGACCCTAGGAGCCAACGCAGGCAGGTCTGTGAACAGCAGCCAGCTGCACTGGAGGTTAGTCTGCGACGTGGTTGACCTCTAAATTGGTTGTATATGATAATAAATGCTATTTAAACGAGAAATATGCATTTATTTTGTTATTTGCATCATTGTTCGTTTCCTGGGTACATTCCCATTAACATATAAAGACCCTAGGAGCCAACGCAGGCAGGTCTGTGAACAGCAGCCAGCTGCACTGGAGGTTAGTCTGCGACGTGGTTGACCTCTAATTTGATAGTATATGATAATAAATACTATTTAAAAGAGAAATATGCATTTATTTTGTTATTTGCATTATAGTTCGTTTCCTGGGTACATTCCCATTATCACATAAAGACCCTAGGAGCCAACGCAGGCAGGTCTGTGGCCAGCAGCCAGCTGCACTGGAGGTTAGTCTGCAACGTGGTTGACCTCTAAATTGGTTGTATATGATAATAAATGCTATTTAAACGAGAAATATGCATTTATTTTGTTAATTGCATTATTGTTCGTTTCCTGGGTACATTCCCATTATCATATAAAGACCCTAGGAGCCAACGCAGGCAGGTCTGTGAACAGCAGCCAGCTGCACTGGAGGTTAGTCTGCGACGTGGTTGACCTCTAAATTGGTTGTATATGTTAATAAATGCTATTTAAACGAGAAATATGCATTTATTTTGTTATTTGCATTATTGTTCGTTTCTTGGGTACATTCCCATTATCATATAAAGACCCTAGGAGCCAACGCAGGCAGGTCTGTGAACAGCAGCCAGCTGCACTGGAGGTTAGTCTGCGACGTGGTTGACCTCTAAATTGGTTGTATATGATAATAAATGCTATTTAAACCAGAAATATGCATTTATTTTGTTATTTGCATTATTGTTCGTTTCCTGGGTACATTCCCATTATCATATAAAGACCCTAGGAGCCAACGCAGGCAGGGCTGTGAACAGCAGCCAGCTGCACTGGAGGTTAGTCTGCGACGTGGTTGACCTCTAAATTGGTTGTATATGATAATAAATGCTATTTAAACGAGAAATATGCATTTATTTTGTTATTTGCATTATTGTTCGTTTCCTGGGTACATTCCCATTATCATATAAAGACCCTAGGAGCCAACGCAGGCAGGGCTGTGGACAGCAGCCAGCTGCACTGGAGGTTAGTCTGCGACGTGGTTACATCTAAATTGGTTGTATATGATAATAAATGCTATTTAAACGAGAAATATGCATTTATTTTGTTATTTGCATTATTGTTCGTTTCCTGGGTACATTCCCATTATCATATAAAGACCCTAGGAGCCAACGCAGGCAGGGCTGTGGACAGCAGCCAGCTGCACTGGAGGTTAGTCTGCGACGTGGTTACATCTAAATTGGTTGTATATGATAATAAATGCTATTTAAACGAGAAATATGCATTTATTTTGTTATTTGCATTATTGTTCGTTTCCTGGGTACATTCCCATTATCATATAAAGACCCTAGGAGCCAAAGCAGGCAGGTCTGTGAACAGCAGCCAGCTGCACTGGAGGTTAGTCTGCGACGTGGTTGACCTCTAAATTGGTTGTATATGATAATAAATGCTATTTAAACGAGAAATATGCATTTATTTTGTTATTTGCATTATTGTTCGTTTCCTGGGTACATTCCCATTATCATATAAAGACCCTAGGAGCCAACGCAGGCAGGGCTGTGGACAGCAGCCAGCTGCACTGGAGGTTAGTCTGCGACGTGGTTGACCTCTAAATTTTTTGTATATGATAATAAATGCTTTTTAAACGAGAAATATGCATTTATTTTGTTATTTGCATTATTGTTCGTTTCCTGGGTACATTCCCATTATCATATAAAGACCCTAGGAGCCAACGCAGGCAGGGCTGTGGACAGCAGCCAGCTGCACTGGAGGTTAGTCTGCGACGTGGTTACATCTAAATTGGTTGTATATGATAATAAATGCTATTTAAACGAGAAATATGCATTTATTTTGTTATTTGCATTATTGTTCGTTTCCTGGGTACATTCCCATTCTCATATAAAGACCCTAGGAGCCAACGCAGGCAGGTCTGTGAACAGCAGCCAGCTGCACTGGAGGTTAGTCTGCAACGTGGTTGACCTCTAAATTGGTTGTATATGATAATAAATGCTATTTAAACGAGAAATATGCATTTATTTTGTTATTTGCATTATTGTTCGTTTCCTGGGTACATTCCCATTATCATATAAAGACCCTAGGAGCCAACGCAGGCAGGTCTGTGAACAGCAGCCAGCTGCACTGGAGGTTAGTCTGCGACGTGGTTGACCTCTAAATTGGTTGTATATGTTAATAAATGCTATTTAAACGAGAAATATGCATTTATTTTGTTATTTGCATTATTGTTCGTTTCCTGGGTACATTCCCATTATCATATAAAGACCCTAGGAGCCAACGCAGGCAGGTCTGTGAACAGCAGCCAGCTGCACTGGAGGTTAGTCTTTTATTTATTTTTATTTATTTATTTATTCTGTTCCATAGGACCCACTTCAGGAGTAAGACTCCATGGTCATGGAACAAGTCAATACATTAATTGTTACACAATAATGGTAATAGAAAAAGTGAAAAGAATCAATAAAGAAAAAATAAATTAGCTTAATTGTTTAACTTTTCTAGGAGTTCCTCGACAGAATAAAAGGAGTGAGCCACGAGGTAACTCTTCAATTTAGATTTGAAAGCATGTGGATTAGTGCTAAGATTCTTAAGTTCTTGTGGCAGCTTATTGAAAATGGATGCCGCAGAATACTGCACCCCTTTCTGCACAAGTGTTAAGGTGGTGCGGTGCAAATGTAGATTAGACATCTGTCTAGTATTCACCGAGTGAAAGCTACTAACTCGTGGGAATAAGCTGATATTATTAACAACAAACGACATTAAAGAAAAAACGTATTGTGACGCCAGAGTCAAAATTCCCAGACTACTGAAAAGGGGTCGACATGACGTTCGCGAACTTACACCAGATATTGCTCGAACCGCCCGTTTTTGAGCCAGAAATATCCTCTTTGCATCAGGCGAGTTACCCCAAAAAACAATGCCGTACGTCATAAGTGAGTGAAAGTAAGCGAAATAGACTACTTTTCGTGTTGAAAAATCACTTATCTCAGATATTGTTCTAATGGTAAATATAGCAGAATTTAGTTTTGGAACAAGATCCTGAACATGGGCTTTCCATGACAGCTTACTGTCTATATGAACACCTAGAAATTTGAACTGTTCAGTCTCACTTATCACATGCCCTTTATGTGTAATCATAATGTCAGATTTCGTCAAATTATGTGTTAGAAACTGTAAGAACTGAGTTTTACTGTGATTTAACATCAACTTGTTTTCTATTAGCCATGAACTTATCTCTTGAACTGCATTATTTGATACTGTGTCAATATTACGAGCAACATCCTTCACTACCAAGCTGGTATCATCAGCAAACAAAAATATTTTACAATCACCTGTTATACTCGAAGGCATATCATTTATATAAATAAGAAACAGCAATGGTCCCAAAACAGACCCCTGGGGCACCCCATACTTAATTGTGCCCCATTGGGATTGCACGTCATAGCCATTTTCTACATTGCGGAGAATTACCTTCTGTTGTCTATTATTAAAGTAAGAGGTGAACCAGTTGTGGGCTACTCCCCGTATTCCATAATGTTCCAACTTCTGCAACAATATTTTGTGATCAACACAATCAAACGCTTTTGTTAAATCAAAGAAGACGCCTAATGTCCGTAGCCTCTTATTTAACCCATCAAGTGCCTCACAGAGAAACGAAAATATAGCGTTTTCGGTCGTTAAACCACTTCTAAAACCAAACTGTACGTTTGACAGGAAATTATGTGAACTGAAATGATCAATTAATCTTGAATAAACAGCCTTTTCAATAACTTTGGAAAAAACCGATGGCATAGAAATAGGTCTATAGTTGTCTACATTATCCCTTTCACCTTTTTTATAAAGCGGTTTCACTACTGAGTACTTCAATCTGTTAGGAAACTGACCGTTCCGAAAGGAAAAATTACAAATATGGCTTAGTACTGGGGCTAACATATGGAGAACAGTACTTTAGAATTCTGCTAGATACCCCACCATATCCACAAGAGTCCTTAGTCTTTAGTGATTTAATTATTGACTCAATCTCACCTATGGAAGTATCATGAAGGATCATTTCAGGCAACAGCCTCGGAAACGCATTTTCTAAAAACGTTATATGATTACCTGTAGAAACTAGAGTTTTGTTTAGTTCCTCTACTATATTCAGAAAGTGATTATTGAATATTGCACATATATCTAACTTGTCAGTAACAGAAACATTCCTACTACGCACTGACGTTATATCTTCTACCTGCTGCTCCTGACCAGACACTTCCTTCACGACTGACCAGATAGTTTTAATTTTATCCCGAGAGTTTGCTATTCTTTTTGCGTACCACATACTTTTTGCATTCTTAATGACATTTTTCAGAACCTTACAGTACTGTTTGTAATGAGCTACTGCATCTTCATTCTGACTGCTTCTAACATTTTGATACAACTCCCGCTTAGTTCTACATGATACTCTTATCCCCTTTGTCATCCACCCTGGCTGTCTGTTACTGAAAGTACCCTGTTTTGAGCGTTCTAGTGGAAAGCAACTTTCAAATAGCATAATAAATGTGTTCAGAAAAGCATTATATTTATCATCTGCATTATCAGCACTATAAACATCCTGCCATTCTTGTTCCTTAATTAGGCTTAAAAAGGTCTCAATTGCAACTGGATTAACTTTTCTGAGTAGTTGATATTTATGTTTAACATTTGTTTGAGAACAAATACTTTTTAGAATTAAAAGTTGGGCATCGTGGTCTGATAGGCCATTTACTATTCTGCTGACAGAGTGCCCCTCTAATAATGAAGAATGAACAAAAATATTGTCAATGGTAGAACTGCTATTTCCTTGCACTCTCGTTGGAAAAAATACTGTTTGCATCATGTTATAGGAATTAAATAGATCTAACAGCTGACGTTTCCTTGAGCTATCACCTACACAATTAATGTTGAAATCTCCACACACAATTAAATTTTTATACTTCCTATACAGTGAACCCAGAACCAATTCCAGCTTGGGCAGAAACATTTTAAAATCTGAGTCAGGGGATCTATAAATAACAACTATTACTAGTTTAGTTCCATTAACATTAACAATTCCTGCACAACATTCAAATATCTGTTCTGTGCAGTGTTTAGAAAAATCGATTGACTCCGATGAAAAATCGTTTTTTACATACATGGCCACTCCCCCACACTGCAAGGAACTCCTAGAGTAAAAGGCAGCTAACCTGTATCCTGGCAAAGGAAGTCTCTGAATTGTCACACCACTTAAAAAGTGCTCTGAAATACCAATAATGTCAGAATCAGTATCAATAAGCATTTCATTAACTTTATCTCTGATACCCTGTATATTTTGATGAAAAACAGTAATTCCCTTATTACTTATATTCTTAGACTTTGTCAAAGGTGGTTCATTTCTTAGAGGGACTTCCTTTAAGCAGGAATATCTATCAGCTGTCTTCAGTCTAAAAAAGGTGCAGCCCCTAACACCAACTACTACAGGAATTTTTCCATGAGTGAAACCCCCACCCCCTACTACACTGTCACCTATGAGCTTTGCCAACCTCCCCTTCCCATACCTATTGAGGTGCAGACCGTGCCTAGTAAAATCCGACCTTTGGATAGTTTCAACTGGCACCACTGCAATGTGATCCATGCCCTCCGTCATCAGAGCCTTTTCAAGCCCCATGTTAAGACGGCTTACAGCCGTATTAAGACAAGGCCTATCATGACGCTGAAACAGCTGCACGAAATGCACATTCGTGCCACCAGTTTCATTTGCTATCCTTTCCAGATCACCACCTATATCATATTCCCCGTCCCTATCAAGACTGTTCCCGGCCCCACCCACTATAACTACCTGATCCTCTTTTGAAAAATTCCTACATAAGTCCCCTATGTTACAAGTGACCTGATCTAACCCTGCACTAGGCGACGTGGTTGAATCTAAATTGGTTGTATATGATAATAAATGTTATTTAAACGAGAAATATGCATTTATTTTGTTATTTGCATTATTGTTCGTTTCCTGGGTACATTCCCATTATCATATAAAGACCCTAGGAGCCAACGCAGGCAGGTCTGTGAACAGCAGCCAGCTGCACTGGAGGTTAGTCTGCGACGTGGTTGACCTCTAAATTGGTTGTATATGATAATAAATGCTATTTAAACGAGAAATATGCATTTATTTTGTTATTTGCATTATTGTTCGTTT